>CM035608.1:27360388-27562678 GCA_020496755.1 Channa maculata
ACCACTCAATTTGGTAGGACTTGGTAATGAGCCAGTCTTCAGAACAGAGCTTGTAGCTCCTGAATCAACTAAGAATGTCACTTCATTTGAACTAAAAGGCAAATCTCTGGGAATATCTTGTACTTATCAGAATGACTATACATGATAAAATTATGCAGATCATATCTGGGTTTTGTTTTTGTGTGTGTGAATATGTGGGTGCGGGTCACCTGATCTGATGTCTGCTCCTGTATGGGTGTCACCTGATCCAGCTTCTGCTTCCCCTGCTCTTCGACTCAGTCAGCCTGTTGCTTATTCACAGAGCAGTCCCTTGCCCAGTGGCCCTTCTCACCATACTGTTACCAAGCTTCTGGGTCACAGTGGTGTCGTCTTCTTCCCCGGCCACTTCCCCTTCTTTGTCCACAGCCACGAGCTGTCATGTTGGCCATGGCACTGAACATGGTGTATTGGGCAGAATCAAGTATATTATGGCGCCTTGCATGTTCTGCATGTTGCAGAATGTCTCTAAGTGGACAGATTTTCCAAGTCAAACAACACTGTTTCACTGCCTCAGCAATTCCTGCTTTCATTCTGTTTAGAAATGCATCCTTCAGATGGGCCTCATAGGCACTCATGGGTTCCTTCCCAGTCCATCCTCAGGTGGAACAGGACCACTGTGTATGGCTCACATTAATGTCTTGCTTAAGTGGAAACTGTGCTTGCACACCCTACACCATTAGTGTTATAGCATTTCTGTATAAAGCATTGTCCTCATGTTCCCAGTCTTGCCTCTTCAGACGGAGCTTGAGATTAGAGTTGGTAAACAAGTGTCTGACCTTGTGAAAATCACATCCCAGCAATTGTTTCAACAGGTGCTCCAGTTCCTGAAAGTTTGGTTTGTAGTCCTGCACCATGTTCTGGAAGTCCTCTCCCCACTTGTTAGCATTTCGTTTTGGGCGAGTGACTTTCTCCATTGCTTCTTTAATGACCAATTCTGTCCAGGGGCAGAAAACAAATTGGGGGCAATGAACTCCTCCCACCTCAATCAAGGGGAAAGTTAGGACATGCATACCATCTCTTTTCTGTTCTTCAAAATTGGGGGGAAAGTTCTGTCCCTTTGATCTGGTGTGCATTGAGTGTCCTTTCACACTCCCAGCTTTTAAATATACCATTTTAAAGCTGTATATTAAGACTTTCTAAAGAGACTAAACTTTTCTCGCTGCACTCAAAGAAATTAAATGTTGTACTTACTGAAGTTTGTTATGTCAACTGGTTTCACACAATCTAGTTGAATAAATAATAAAAATAACAGCGAATTAAATGCAACATGTTGTTAAGTTAATGTAACTCCACTTAATTAATAGACCTCATGGAGTTATATTAAATTAACTTACCTAAGGGATGTTGCATTAACATGACACAGTTATGTTCAACTTGCTGTATTAATGATGTTGGAATTTGTTGACAATTCAACTCAAGTTACTTTACCTGACTTTTAATAAAGACTCTTTCAGAAAAGTAATTTGACATACATTGAATTTTTCACCATATCACATGAATAACATCACCAGAAAGGTAAACATAAATCCAAACCAATAAAATAAGAAAAAAAAAATAAATAACCTAAGTTAGGTAAAACATGTAAAATCACAAACTAATAATAAAGCACACCGTAAAGTGCAAAACAAATTACAACTTTTCGGAAGTGAGTAACATTACAAAAATCCTGTAATCAGGAGAACAGCAAAGTGCACATTATAAGCAAAACTATAAACATCTGTCCTGGTTATAAATCTGTTAAGAATGCAAATGTACAAATAAAACCCTTTTAAAAGGCCTACATGTACAAAAGATAATTAAAATCCATTTTTTTTTAAAAATGCTTAACAACTGTACAATTTGTTTTAACAACAGCCTTATATCTAGCTTATAACTTGTAGTTAGCTCCACAGCAGGGTCTGACTGAATAAAACAAGATCTACACATCCAAAGTTAACTGCTCTTTAACAAATATCAGTGCACATTTCTTGTTCAAGGTATACCTTTGGTAAATGTAATCGCTACATCCGCTACGAGATAACCAGAGACACCAAATAACCATGAATTATGACAGACTTGTAAACATTGGCAGGTCTCCGTACTGCAGACAACTATTTATGTCACAGTTTACATGACTGCAGTGGTTTAAAGGTACTCATTACAAGAGCTTCAAAACTTAAATTGCCCAAACTGAAAAAACTTTTTCCCACACAGTACACATTCACTCAATGAATCACTTAGAAAATCAAGTTAAAATGTTAAATAACAACCCCCCTCAAAAAAAAACATAATTTGTTTTTAACTGGCTTTTGAACCAGTAACTCCCATTTTAAAGTGCAAATTCCTGACAAGATCATCAAAATACAGTATGACACATCCAATACAGTTGAATCCAAGAAGCACTGTATGTTATAGATGATACTGAATTGTCAATCAGCAAACAAATTTTGCAAATTTTTTATTTGAAACCAATCAATATTCCAACTTTAAGTTGTAGTATTTCGAAGCAGTCCAAATTCTAAATGTGCCTCTCTGTAAACTTGTGCACCTAATTGTAATTATTTTGCCTGTGTAAAACAATCATTATCATGATATTTTAAAATTTTAATCAAGCATTTACCAAAAACAAGGAACAGAAATCTTTCTGATTGCCATGAGTGTGAAGGCCACCACACATTTGTGTTGAAATATGCCATAAATATGTCATAAGTCATAAGTAAGACCTATAGTTGACGACAAATTAGTGGTGACATCGCACTTTAATAAACTGAAAGGACATCTTAAATGATCAGATGACAATGCCAGTTAGAACTTAAACAAAGATCTACACACACACACACAAAGGTGGCTCTCACTACAAATAACTGACTTAGGCATCTCTGGATCAGCTCTAGACTGGCTTCGTTCGTACCTATCGGGACGAACCTTTAAGGTATCCTGGTGGGGGCATCTTTCTAACTCTCATAGTTTCTCTACCGGTCTGCCACAGGGCTCAGTTCTTGGTCCTCTTCTTTTTTCTGTCTATACTGGATCCATGGGTTCCATCATTCGCTCACATGGTCTTTCCTATCACTGCTACGCTGATGAAACACAGCTCTTTCTGTCCTTTCCACCGGACTACTCCACTGCCTCATCAAGCATTTCTGCCTGTCTCTCAGACATCTCAGCCTGGATGAGAGAGAGACATCTTCAACTCAACCTCTCCAAGACCCTTCGGTCTTGGAGAGGTTGTCCTTGTCTTCCCAGCCAGACCTTTGACACAACACAACATCAGCATCAACATTGGATCTACAGTGATTGTCCCCACTAAATCGGTCAAAAATCTGGGGGTCATCATCGACGACCAACTGAGCTTTAAGGACCACATCTCCTCAGTCTCTAGGGCATGCAGATTTGCCCTCTACAACATCAGGAAGATCAGACCCTACATCATGGAATATACAACCCAACTCATTGTACAGGCGCTGGTCATATCTCGTCTTGATTACTGCAATGCTTTGTTGATGGGGTTACCGATATCCACAATCAAACCCTTGCAGATGATCCAAAACGCAGCAGCTCGCCTCACTTTTAATCAGCCAAAAAAGACCCACGTCACACCACTCTTTAGATCTCTGCACTGGCTTCCTGTAGCTGCTCGCATCAGGTTCAAAGCCCTGTCTCTTGCTCACAGGGTGGTTAACTCAACTCCTGCTTACCTCAACTCACTCTTTCAAGTCTACAATCCTTCCCGCCCGCTGCAGTCTGCCAACAAACGACGTCTGGTGGTCCCAGCACCACACAGAAGACACCAAGCAAAACTTTTTGGCGCAATGATCCCATGATGGTGGAACGAGCTACCAAACTCTGCACGCTCAGTAGACTCTCTCCCAATATTTAAAAAACTGCTAAAAAAGAGAACTCTTCCGCATCTTCCTATGCACTTAATTCTATTAAAAAATAAATAAATGAATAAAAAACTTCCTTTCTGCTCTTTCTCGCACTTGCATCTCGTGAACTGTGAACACTATTCTGATAGGACTTTGCTTTGATGTTTTCTCCTTGACTTAGATTTTTGCTTGCCTTGTACCTCACTTGTAAGTCGCTTTGGATAAAAGCGTCTGCTAAATGTAAATGTAATGTAAACTGCAAAAATACACTGGTATGAGAAAAAAAAAAACACTTTAGTTGACCTGGTCAGAGTGAAATCCAAATGATTGATCTTTCATACTAACATCCTTCCAGAACAAGAATATGCAAATGAGGTATATTAAGGTAGACTTACCTTACTCGATATTCCAAACATGGGATCTTTCATACTAACACAATTCCAAAATTACAATATGCTAATTAGGTAAATTTCTAGACTAACTGTACTTGATATTCCAAATGACAAATCTTTCATACTAACAAAAGACCTTTACTAAGGTAATGTCACTAGTTTTAGTGGATATTCCAAACAAGTGATCCACCATTCTAAGTTAATATATCTGATATGTACTAAAAAGATTCCATAATTGAATAACAATCAGCAAATGAGGAAGTAGCCAGTGTGCAAGTATAAAAGCCTTCAGGAAGTATCTTCACACTACAGAAGATATCAGTGGAAGTCAGGTAATTGCAAAGATTGTAATACAAATCTCTAATACTTCCAAAATTGACATGTAAATCACTAACTTTTTAAAGTTTAGCACCCAATGCCATTTTAAAAATATTTATCACTAATTCTTTTTTTTTTTTTAAGTACGTATTGAATTTAATAAGCCATTTAGTTTTTTTTTTTTTAAAGTTGTTTCATTTGGAATCTTTTAATGGATGATGAAGTGTCTTCAACAGCTGATCCAAGTGTAAATAATTTTGTGTTGTTTTGTTGTCAAATGTAAGTGCTGTGTGTATTTCATTTGTTAGTTCAATCCAGTCAGTTGTGTGTGATTATTAATCAACTCATACATGAGTATACTTACTTTTAGTTAGTTTTGTGAGTGTAATAGTAAACATACATGATATGTGTTGTTTGGATTTGCTTAGTATTACATTATTTGAATGCAGCTACTTTTTTGGAGTTGCACATGTAAAGAATAGCACTGGTTGTAAAATCCACAAATGCATTTGCAGGTTTCCTTAGAGAGACATACACAGACAGATTCATCCATTTGTGGAGAAATTAAAGAGGAGCCAGGTTCATCAGTGAGTACATATGATTTAATGGATGCGCGCACGCACACACACACACACACACACACACACATCCTAAGTGGGTATTAAACAAGATCAGAGCAGATACTCAGAGTCAAAGGAAAAACCTGGTGATTCCTTGCATGGCTGGAGTGTCAGAGAAGCTCGAAAGGATCTTCAGAAAAACACCATATGCATGTTCCCTTAAAACCCACCAACTCACTCAGACAAAGACTCAATTACTCGAAAGACAAAACACCTAAACAAAAAGAAGAGTAATGTAGTGTATGTAGTCCAGTGTAGCGAAGAGTGTTCAGAGCTCTACATTGGAGAATCCAAACAGCTTCTACACAAGAGGATGGCCCAGCACAGGAGAAGCAACACCTCTGGACCAGAATCAGCAGTGTACCTACACCTGATGTACAAAGGACACTTGTTTGAGGATGGCAACTTACATATTTTGGACCAAGAACACAGATGGTATGAGAGAGGAGTACATGAGGCCATTTATGTTCACAAGAAGAATCCTTCTATCAACAGAAGAGATACAACCTGTCTCCCATTGCGGCCCTTTCATGTATCCCTTGGAAGATTAAGACCATTTCATACATCCACCAAGAGGGGCAGACCTAACGACCGCTATTTTAGGGTTTTAGGGAGTTAAGAGTCGTAATTGTTACATCTTGACAAGGGCACCCTTTTCCCACCTCCCGTCATTCAGGCCTATTTCCTAGTAGGCATATCTGGAGAGTATAACTGGGTTCCCCAGCCACTTTATTCAGACTGAAGAAGCTGCTTGTATAAGTAGCAAAACGTTTCTAACCAAGAAGAAAGAAGTCCAGTTGACATGATTCAATCTTTGGATAACCAAACCTGGATGACTAAGAATCTTCTCTGACACACACACACAGAAAATTTGAGTATAGTTCTTGTGAGTTTAATTGTACATATGGATGGTGTGTTGTTTGGCCTTTACACTATTTGAATGTAGCTATTTTGTATTTGCACATGTAAGAATAGCACTGGTTTTAAAATCCACAAATGCATTTTCAGGTTTCCTAAGACAGATTTTTGGAGAAATTAAAGAGGAGCCAGGCTCTCCAGTGACTACATATGATTTAATGGCTGCACAAACACATGCAAGCACACACACTGGGTTTTCACAAAATTTCAAATACATTTTAAAAAAGCTTTTCATCAGAATAAAATATTTAAAATGACACATACACAAGTTTGTGCTGTAGTATTAAAGATAAGAAAATTGAACTAAAATGTGTGTAAAATTTATTTTTAAATAATATAACAGAATGTAATTAAATAGAATGTTAAAATTACAACTCATTAACAAATATTTGCTGTCATTCATTGCTGCCCTGCCCAGCATGGTTTTCGGTTACAGAAGAGGAGTTCTTCTTTTGATGACGTGTTGTCTGGCTTTGCACCACCACCAGTAAGTAAAGAACACAAATAAATAAAATTTGTAATCAATTGTACAGTATATTTAGCAGAAGTGCAGATAAATACCTTATCTAGTGCTTGATACATAAATGTAGTTATTCCTGTTTACAATGATTGCATATAATAATTCAAACAGGGAAAACGCAGAAAATTGAAATACCCCAGTGAATTTGACTGTCTCCTGAAAAATCTTTTTCGAAAAGAGCTCAAGGAAAAAATCATCACACACAAGAGGGTAAGTTTTGTTCTTGTATGCCTTACTAGCACCGTCTTCTTGCTTCTACAATTTATAGCTTCTATGTTACTACCTTTTCATACTATCACAAGATAAACTGGGCTTAGGCTATACAATTCTTCAACTCTTCAACTTAAAACCCTAAAAGAATAGATACATATTATTTTACTGAAGTATCCTCATTTATATATATTATGACCAACTATAGATTTAAGAAGTGCTCAGAGAGTCACTACAGCTGGTGGAGGCAGCAAAGGAGATGAATCTTACTTTGGAAAATATTCACACAAGGCTGAGGAAGCTCTGCTAAATCTCCCAGATTTCTACAGGAAGGACTGCTGGAATTGAGGTATTGTAGGAAAACATTTCACACTATATAATCCATTATGGTTCTTTTAGACACAACCCCAATTCCAAAGATGTTGGAAAGATGTGTAAAACAAAATAAAAACTAAATGCAATGATTCGCAAATCTCATCAACCCATATTTTATTCACAATAGAACATAAAAAACATATCAGAGGTTGAAACAGAGATTTTACCATTCATATGTTGCTTTAAAACCTCTATGTACTTTTTAGCATTGATGGTGCTTTTCCAGATGTGTAAGCTGCCCATGGCATAGGCACTAATGCACCCCCATACCATCAGAGATGCAGGCTTTTGAACTGTCCGCTGATAACAAGCTGGATGGTCCCTCTCCTCTTTAGTCTACCATGGTTTCCTAAAAGAATTAAACATTTTGATTCACCTGACCACAGAACAGTTTTCATTTTGCCTCAGACCATTTTAAATGAGTTTTGGCACTGAGAACACAACTGTGTTTCAGGGTCGTGTTAACATTTGTGGGTTGCACAGCAAACTGTGTTCACAGACCATAATTTCTGGAGGTGTTGCTCAGCCCACACGTCTTTTGATGATATATATACTCTACATGGTGGGATCTTTAAAGTCTTCACAACTTTACTTTGATGAACATATTTCTATTCTATATTTCTATTTCTATATTTCTAATTTTTGATTGCTAGACCTCTGCCTCTGCTGATTGTTAATGCTCCTCCATTTGTTTTGGATTTGCCACAATTACTTTTCCAGCCTTTTGTTGCCCCTCCTCCAACTTTTTTGAGATGTGTTTCTGCCATCAAATTCAAAATGAGCTAATATTTTCCCTGAAATGGTAAAATGTCACAGTTTCAACATCTGATATTTATGTTCTAACGTGAATAAAATATGGGTTGATGAGATTTGCAAATCATTGCATTCTGTCTTTATTTACGTTTTACACATTGTCCCAACTTCTTTGAAATTTGGGTTGTACATAATGATTGGGTAAAGATGAAATATTTCAGCAATGTTTCATATTTCCTCATAGTCCAGGATTTCTTTATTATAGGGTTATACCCTGATAACATGTTCCAACCTTTTGCTTTAACTTTACCAGAGAAGACATGTCCAAGAAGAAACATTTATGCCCACTATGCTTCATCCCATATGTGGGATTGCGACAGCACTTAAAATACTACCATCTTGTAATAAACAGAACAGAATTACATCTGCTTTTGAACTATAGCTGTGGAATGTAAGTCCTCTTTATTGTCTATGGCAAAACATGAATCATAAATCATAAACTTATTAATTCCATAGTTGTTGTAATTTTATTTATTTTATTTTTTTTCCCAGTCACAATGGCAGGCTGGACTGTCCTCTGTGTAAGGTTAAAAACCTTATAAGACTGGATAAACATCTGGAAAATGTCCACATCCACGTTAAGGTTAGTACATGCAATGGTTAAAAATTGATTGAGGAAGTACATGGTAGACATATGCATTTAGTACTGTATTTTAACATTACTGATGTGCCTGCTATTTCAGAAAGATGACTATAAAAACATTATGCGGAAAGCAAAACAAAGGGCTAAATTAAAAGCCCTTAAGGAGCTAAGATGGTCCAATCCCCAGCCTTCAATGGTTAGTAAACTGGACCTAGAACAGTTGACCAGTGACAGTGATGAGGAGGGTGAAAGTGAAAGCTGTGAAGAGGAGGCGGATGAGGAGAAAGAGGAAGTGGAGACAACAGAAGAAGACATCCCAGGGCCAAGTAATTCTTCTGTCTCTAGACCAACTCAACCACACATCCTGCACATGTGTCAGCAATGTGAGAAACTGAAGCAGAAAGTACGCAGCCTGAAGAAAAGACTGATCGCTTTTCAACCTGAACCCATTAGTCCAACACGGAAAAAGTATCAGAGAGCAGAATTAGACAAAACAACTAAACTTCCCCGCTTAGGTATGTATTATGTGACAGAGTTGTATGTATTATGTAGATGAATGTTGATCTTACATTAATTTAACCAGCAGATGATTTTATTCCAGATGTAAGTGTTTTTCTGGGTATTGAATTCATGGTTTTGTTATCTCTGGTTGGGCTATAGAAACTCTGTCTAACACTATGTGTTGGCAACATATAGATATAATGCCACTCACTATTACTGCTTTACTTTTTTACCTGTTACAGAGAAGGTGCTAAACACATGGTTACAGCACATTACTGGGCCTGGCAAGAAAAAAGAAGAAAATGCCAAACAGCGTATCAGTCGTATCCGCCAATGGGTCTATTTTATGACAGATAAACAAGTGCCTGTGATGACTTTACCCTTTTTGCAGAACAGAGAAAAGCTACTTGAGTAAATAACTTTACAATTTTTTTCACATTTTATTAAACTAAGCAATGATATGTGGCTAATGTGTGTGGGATGTCTCCACTAGATGGGTAGAGAGTCTAAAGAAACATGCTGTAACAACCAAGCTCATCCATATCGGAGATGTGAGGACTTTTTTGAAGTTTCTCCTTGAAGCACGGCTGCCAGAGGTTAAAGCTCCCCGTAAATATTTACAAGGAGCTATGTTTACTCTTCAGTCCATGGGGAGAAACAGCAGAAAGGATTTACAAAACCACAGACAAAACATCAGAATTAAAAAATCCAGTAGGTTTCCCAAGTGTCTGTTTTAGCAACCTTGCAGAATTGTTTATGGATTGAAAATGTGTAATGTGCAACATTGTTTGTTGATGAATTCGCTTTTGAATGTAGTTAATTCTTCTAATCCAAGTGATTTATAATATTTAACTAATTTTCAATTGTATTTAATTGTGAAGCTTAAATATTGAAGCTTGGCCTCCATATTCGTTAGCCTCTGGGTCAATTAGCTAAGCTATAGAAGGACAAGTTATACAGGAAGTACAGATCACTTCCTTTGGACAGTTCTGCTTTTAGGCCCTAATAACCTGTTTTTTCCACCTTTCCTTCTCTGCCTGCTACACTAAATTTTTAATTAGATGGATTAGGTGGAGATACATGATGTAGCTGATAAATTGTGTAAATGGGGACTGAGAAATAATTTTCTGTGCTTGTCTTTCAGATATGCTTGTGAAACCTGCAGACATTATTACATTCTTGCAGAGAGTGCAAAAGGAGATCCCAGCAGCTCTTGGTAAGCACACAGTGAGTGACATTTATGGAATCAATTAGTAGCAGGAGAGCAGTGTGTAACAATATGGTTTTAATTCAATTCAATTCAACTTTATTTATATAGCGCCAATTCACAACAAAGTCATCTCAGGGCACTTTACAGAATAAAGTCAAGATTATAAAGATATATAAAGAGAACCCAACAATTCCCCCTGGAGCAAGCCATAGGCAACAGTGGAGAGGAAAAACTCCTTTTAACGGAAGAAACCTCCAGCAGAACCAGGCTCAGGGTGGACGGCCATCTGCCTCGACCGGTTGGGGTGAGTGGAAAGGGGAGAGAGAAAAGAACAGAGCAACAAAAGGCAACAACAAAACATCGGGCAAATTGGTAGGACCTGTAGCTGCACGCTGGAAGACACACAGCTTCAAAGCCGGGGGACACCTGCAGAAAGGGACAGAGAGAGGGGGACAGAGGAGGACAAAGACAACTACGGGAGAGAACACACAGAGTTAATGACATACAGTGGTGACAATTGCGGGGTGAGAGGAGAGGAGAGATGGTCAAGAGGAGGAAAGGAGCTCAGTGCATTGGGGGTGGGTCCCCAGCAGTCTAAGCCTATGGCAGCATAACTATAACTAACTATATGCTTTATTAAAAGGAAGGTTTTAAGCCTAGACTTAAAAGTAGAGAGGGTGTCTGCTTCCCGAATCTGAACTGGGAGCTGGTTCCACAAGAGAGGAGCTTGATAGCTAAAGGCTTTACCTCCCATTCTACTTTTGGAAATTCTGGGAACCACAAGTAGGCCTGCATTCTGAGAGCGAAGTGGTCTACTGGGATGATATGGTGCTATGAGATCTTCTATATATGATGGAGCCTGACCATTCAGAGCTTTATATGTAAGAAGCAGGGTTTTAAATTCTATTCTAAATTTAATAGGAAGCCAATGGAGAGAAGCTAGTGAAGGTGAAATATGATCTCTCTTGCTAGTTCCAGTCAGCACTCTTGCTGCAGCATTTTGGATTAATTGCAGGCTCTTTAGGGAGTTACTGGGGCATCCTGAAAGTAGGGAATTACAGTAGTCCAACCTAGAAGTAACAAATGCATGGACCAGTTTTTCGGCATCACTTTGAGACAGTATGCTCCTAATTTTGGCAATGTTCCGTAGGTGGAAGAAGGCTGTTCTAGAGATTTGTTTTATATGTGACTTAAAGGACAGATCCTGATCAAAAATAACTCCAAGGTTCCTTGCAGTAGTACTGGAGGCCAGACTTATGCCATCTAGGGTAACAATATGGTTGGACATCATATCTCTGAGATTTTGGGGCCCAAATACTATGACTTCAGTTTTGTCTGAGTTTAAAAGTAAAAAATTGTGGGACATCCAGGCCTTTATGTCTTGTAGGCATGCTTGAAGCTTTATTAACTGATTGTTTTCATCTGGTTCCATAGATAAATATAGCTGGGTATCATCAGCATAGCAGTGGAAATTTATGGAGTGTTTTCTAATAATGTTGCCTAAAGGAGACATATATAAAGTAAAAGTATTGGTCCTAACACAGAGCCTTGTGGAACTCCATAGCTAACCTTTGTGTGCATGGAGGATTCATCATTAACATGAACAAATTGAAATCTATCAGACAGATAAGATTTAAACCAACCTAGTGCAGTTCCTGTAATTCCAATTTCATGTTCCAGTCTCTGTAATAAAATGTTATGATCAATGGTATCAAATGCGGCACTAAGATCTAACAGAACAAGTATAGAGATGAGTCCATTATCTGAGGCCATGAGAAGATCGTTGGTGACTTTTACCAGTGCTGTTTCTGTACTATGATGAACTCTAAATCCTGACTGAAACTCTTCATACAAATTATTCCTATGAAGGTGATCACATAATTGTTTTGCGACTACTTTTTCAATTATTTTAGAAATAAAGGGAGATTAGATATTGGTCTGTAATTGGCTAAAACACCTGGGTCAAGACAGGGTTTTTAAGTAATGGTTTAATTACAGCTACCTTATAGGCCTGTGGTACATAGCCTGTTTCTAAAGATAGATTGATGATATCTAATATGAACGTATCTATTAAGGGTAAAGCTTCCTTGAGCAGCTTAGTTGGAATAGGGTCTAGCAGACAGGTTGTTGGTTTAGATGAGGTAATAATTGAAGTTAGCTCAGAGAGATCTATGGGTAAAAGCAGTCTAACAGGGAGTGGGGCCTTATCCATGATTCTAGCACTGCTGTACATGAAGATCTATCTGTAATTTTTGGGGGGAGGATCTGGTGAATACTTTCTCTAATAGCTACAATTTTATTCATAAAGAAGGTCATGAAGTCATTGCTGCTCAAAGTTAAGGGAATAGTAGGCTCAACAGAACTATGGCTCTTAGTCAGCCTGGCTACAGTGCTGAACAGAAACCGGGGGTTGTTCTTGTTTTCTTCTATTAATGATGAATAATATGCTGTTCTGGCATCACTGAGAGCTTTTTGTACGTTTTAAACTATTTTTCCAGGCTAAATGAGATTCTTCTAACTTTCTGAAACGCCACTTCCTTTCTAACTTTCGTGTTTCCTGTTTTAAGTTGCGTGTTTGTGAACTATACCATGGAGATCGCCTCTGCTGATTTACTGCCTTCTTTTTTAGAGGGGCAACACTATCGAGTATTGTACGTAGTGAGGCTGCAGAATTGTCTACAAGATAATCTACTTGTGCAGGAGTAACATTAAGGAGACTACTTCCCATTGTATTAACATATGGTGAAGCAAATGATGGAGAAATAATTTCTTTAAATTTGTTGACAGCTTTTTCACTTAAGCATCTGCTATAGTGGAATTTTCCCCTAACTGCTATATAGTCCGTTATTGTAAATTCAAATGTTATTAAAAAATGGTCAGACAGAAGAGAGTTGTGAGGAAATATTGTTAAATTATCCGTTTCAATTCCATACGTAAGGACAAGGTCTAACGTGTGACTAAAACAGTGAGTGGGTTTATTTACATTTTGGGAAAAACCAATTGAATCTAATAATGAATTAAACGCAGTGCTCAGACAGTTACTGTCAGCATCTACATGAATGTTAAAGTCACCCACTATAATGACTTTATCTGTACTAAGCACTAAATCAGCTAGAAAATCAGAAAATTCAATCAAAAACTCTGAGTAAGGGACTGGAGGACGGTACACGATAACAAATAATAGTGGTTTTTGAGTTTTCCAGTTTGGGTGTGAAAGGCTAAGAGTAAGGCTTTCAAATGAGTTATAGCTATGTTTAGGTCTAGGGTTTATTGATAAGCTACAATGGAAGATTGCTGCAACTCCTCCACCTCGGCCTGTGCTTCTAGGAACATGATAATTAATATGACTTGGGGGGGTTGACTCATTTAGACTGACATATTCTTCCTGCTGCAACCAAGTTTCAGTGAGACAAAATAAATCGAATTGATGATCGCTATTAAGTCATTTACTAACAGAGATTTAGAAGAGAGAGATCTGATATTTAATAATCCACATTTAATAGTTTTGGGGTTTTGTTCTGTAAGAGGAGTAGTCTTAACTTTTATTAGGTTATTATGATTAACTCCTCTTGTTGTCATATTTACTTTATGTAATTTAGGTCGGGAACAGACACAGTCTCTATAGGTATGTGGGAGTTGTGGGGGGGTGACGGTTGTAAGGATACTGCAGAGAGGCGTGTAGGACAGGATCTCTGCATCCTAGGCTTAACTCTGGATTGTCATACTTTTGGTTGTTTAATAAAACCAGCCATATTTCTGGATAAGAAAGCTGCACCATCTAAAGTAGGATGGATGCCATCTCTCCTAATAAGCCTAGGTTTTCCCCAAAAACGTTTCCAATTGTCTATGTAGCCCACATCGTTTGCTGGACACCACCTAGACAGTACATGTCGTCACTGGTCAGATTTGGCAGGGGACCAGAGAAAATTACGGAGTCCGACATTGTTTTTGCAAAGTTACACACCGATTCAACATTCATTTTAGTGACCTCCGATTTACGTAATCGGGCGTCATTAACTCCCACGTGAATAATAATATTACTATATTTACGTTTATCCTTAGCCAGGAGTTTCAAATATGATTCAACGTCGCCCGCTCTGGCCCCAGGAAGACATTTGACTACGGCCGCTGGAGTCTCTAACTTCACGTTTCTGACTATGGAGCTGCCAATTACCAGAGTTGGTTTCTCAGCGGTGTGTCGCTGAGTGGGGAAAATCGATTGGAAACATGAACCGACTGGTGGTGAACCTCGGCGCCTGTTTAGCATTAGATCTCTTACGAACCGTCACCCAGCCGGACTGGCTTCCCGGCTGCTCGGGAACTGCCGGGGACAGCTAGCAGGGGCTACGCTAGGTCGGCCCGCACCAGCTACCGGGCCTGACTAGCGGAGTTGTTTTCCATGGTGCGGAGCCGTGCTTCCAATTCCGTGAGCCTCGCCTCCAAAGCTGCAAAACCTTACACTTGTTACATATACCATTATCACTAAAGGAGGCAGAGGAAAAACTGAACATGAGACATACCGAGCAAGTGAGAGAAGGAGAGACAGAGGGAGACAGAGAAGCCATTGCTAATGTTTAACTGCTAAGCTAGCGAAGCTAATATAAGTGAAATGTGGAATTTGTAAACTTTAGCTGGTTATGTTTTGCAAAAGCAGGTGCTTGTGCAATACAAGCGTATGTTACGACTAAGTATTAATTCTTGTGTGAAGAAATCACTTATTTAAGTAAAAATAACAGCTACAATTAATCAGTAAACAGTCTTTCGGTAGAAACCCAAGAGTGTGCAGAAACAGGAAGTGACGCAATACGCTTACCGCAAATCAGGTTGGGGAAGAAAGCAAACACCTAGTGAGGTAGTGAGCTTTACTTAACAGTAAAACTTGAGAAAGACCCAACAAAGGAGAACCTGGAGTGGGTTTATGGTCTCTTTTCTGGATTTATAATTTGTACAACTGGACACCGGAAGGGGGTCATCTTGAACATGACACTGGAGGAGGTGGCCAGTGCAGAGGAGGACAGTTTGGAGCGGCGAATAATCCGAGTAAGAAAATGCTGATGGTGTGGTAAACCTGTTTCTTTAACTTTACGTCAGTGGTTAAGCATGGAGTGTGGAATTATTTTTTCTCAGGTCACAATGAAATGAAAAAAGTAAAATTTTAACATTATGTTTGGCACATAAATGCATTGATACCCATTTCAAATATGTTGCCTAATTCCACAATTCAGTGATGAAATACAATTTCAATGGGCTACCGTGGTGCCGAGGGTTGGGGCAGGAAGGGCGTGTGGTGTAAAAAAACTCATGCCATATCAATGTGCAGAACACATTCTGCTGTGGCGGCCCCTGAAGGCACTGATTTACCTGGGTGTGACCAGGGTGTGCTCCTTAAGCAGGATTGGAAAGTCCTGCGTAATCCAGAAGTGTGAATTAATTAGTTTGTGAGGTTGGTATGATTTCCAGTACATGTCAGTGTGCTTTTCTTTGTTGCTTTTACAGGTACAGGAGCATACAACCAAGGAAACATTTGGTTATGCCCTGATTCCACTTTTCAAAGTCTGAGTACATGTGGTTTTACCGCTTCATGTACAACCGCCACAAATACCCTTGTGGTCAGTCAACACTGCTATTCTCAAACAGCAATGGGGGCCCATTGTATGAGGTGCTGCATGCATTTCAGAACTGCTGGAAGAAGTTTGGCTTGCCAGGGAATCCAACCTTTTCCCTGATTCGCAACAGCATCAATACTTTTGTAATATGTTTTATTTTTCTTCAGATATTAATCAATATTCTGTAGTAATTTTCTATTTATGAAACATAATTTATATTTTCAATTACTGTAGATTGAAGGATCCTTGGGTCAAGACAAAAGATCCAATGTCCGGAGACTGATGTGTCACTCAACAACAACTGCAGAGAACTTTTATGAGGCAGACTTAGACTTTAATGAAGCATTTGAGACACGAAAGAATACAACATTTGCCATTCTTAAAAGCAGTAAGAAAGGCAAGCCTAGTCAAAACAAAGAAAGTAGTGATGACACAGACACGGAATCTCACAGCTCTGAAGAACCAAAGGACCAAGATGATGAGCAAGCTTTGAAGAGGAGACAAGAAAAGAGGGCAGGAGTGCAGCATGATGCTGAAACAGGGAAAAAGGACACCACAAAGAAAAAAGGAAAGAGGCAATTGAAGCAAAGCAGTCACACTTCAGGATGTAGCGAGGAAACATCAAGGAAGAGAAGAAAGGAATGCTCTGACAGTGATGAGGAAAGGACCGGCAACAGTAAACAAAACAGTGACAAAGACAAAGACAGTGACGTAACAGATCAATGCAGAACCTCTCAATTTGAGAGTGAAGACATTAACCCATCATCATCTTCAGAAGATAACGCAGAAACATCTCCAAGGCCAAGAGTCAGAGTGACACCTGACACAAAAGAAAATTACAATGAAAATCAAAATGAGGGAACAAAAAAAATACAAGACATACGGCAAAATCAACCAAACAAAGCGATGAGAGCAGAAGAGGGGGAGAGCAGAAGACCAAGGCAAGATGCATGCTTTGAAAAGATGCATGCTTTGAAAAAGACAGGACATAAGAGGGAACAAGAGCAGGCGGACAATAAACAAAGATGCACTGAGAACATTACAAGGAAGAGAAAAGTTGACAATGAGGAAGAAAGGGCTGGAAATAGAAAACCAGACAGTCACAAACACGAAATAAAAGATCCACACGTAGACAGTCAACTTAAAGATGGAGAAGACATTCCAGTTATCCTATCTTCATAATCAGAGGATGGCATACAGATATGCACAGTGACTCCAGGCAAAAGAGAAAAAAGAATAAACAGAATAAAGAAACAATTAAAACTCAAGATAGACCACAAGAACAACAACACAATATAGAAAAAGACAAGACAGACATGACAGCAGATCCAAACAAAGAAGTAAAAACCATCACAGAGAATGAAACAGAGATAGAGGAGACAGCAGAAAGAGACTCAAGAGAGAAAGCTTTAGGTAAAGAAACAGACAATACAGTGGACAAAATTTCCAGCCTACCAGACCTTCCTTTGGTCTACACCCCATTGAGTGGACAAAAGAAAAAGACACTATCGAGTCCAAGTCCCCCTTCAAAGTATTTCCAAGTAAAAGGACACAAAGGTTCATCTCCACAGTCTGCAAAGACTTTATTTAGCCCTAGAAGACTTTGTGGCATAAAGCACCAATCGTTGCAGGACATTAAACAAACAAACAAAGCATTACAAGAACTTGAACATGAAAGAAAGAGACAAACAAGTAAGATAAGACACTGAACAAAATAAAATATCCCATGAGAAACAAAACTGATGTGACAAACAAGACAGAAGAACAATCCAAGAAGAATTTATGACACACAATGAGGAAGACATAGAAAGGTCAAGAGACAAAGACTTAACAGACAGAATAACACAAGAAGACAAAGTTATTCAGAAGTTTTCAAGAAAAGATGAAACAGAAACTACAGAAAATGCAAATTCCAACGTGTCAAACCTTCCTTTGCCCTTCACCTGTGAGCCCAAGTCTCTTGGCAAAATACCAGCAAAGACAGGTTAAAATAAAAAAATGTTTTAGTTTATATAGATAAATATTTAAGTTGATGTTTTGATGGGTATTTAAGTTTGTATTTTACTGGGTATTTTTACCTAAGAACTGTGTAGTTCTATTCAAACAAATTTTATTTCAGTTCATAAAGGAAGAGTTTTAAAAGTGGTAAATGATGGCATGTGTAAGAATGGCTAAAGAAAAGATTAATTTTTCTTTCTTACTTCACACAAACCACAGAGGTTGTAACAATCACACAATTTATGTTCTTTTATGTAAATTTATCCTGAAGTTATATTTGTTATATATTTTCCATAAATAAATTACCATTTGAAATAAAACATTTAATGAAGACTTTTTTGTACATGATAAGTTTGCAAAACAAAGGAATCCTTTGATATGATTAATTCCAGTATTAATTCCAGTTTCAGCTATATAACATTCTTATAATTCTAAATTGTTTATTGAGAAGCCACTTCAAACAAATTCCTGAAAAAGAAAATTAAGGATGAAAAACTGGAAATGAGTGATTAGTTTCAGTTTTCAGACTTCAGTTATTTTCACCCTCTAGGTGTTAAGTTTCATGAACTGACTAAAGAGAGACGAGTAATTACAACAATCATCTGTCATTTTATTATAATTCCAAATGGGGAATAAGCAAATATGTGTTATTCATTAGGAATTACCTAATGCTAAAAATGTGGATTGGCATTCCAAATTGTTCATTTTTTATACTTAAATGTTTCCAAAAAGAGAATCACATTCATGATTGGTTGTTCTTTATCCAATGAGAATTGAGCTGGTACACTGACTTTCCAAACAGGAAGTATTTACATTAGAAGACATCGCCCAGCAGACAACAAGGACAACTGCAGATGTAAGATGTAATTACAAAGATAAACTCCAAATGACTAATCCTGTCAGTCAATGTTGTATAATCACTGATTGTTATTCCAATGATAAATTACAAGTGACTAATCCTTCCAAAACTTTTAATATAGTTACAAACTATATTATATATATATATATATATATATATAAGTAATATATTCCAAATGTTGTCTATGAATCACTAGAGCTTCCTGGGTTATCATCTAAGGTAATATATTTCAAATATTGACTACAAATCACTAAATCTTTCATGTTTACCGTCCAACGTATTTCAAAGTATAATTTTAAGTTACTAAGTCTTCCTAGCTAGGCATCTATGCTTATGTTTTCCAAATATTAAGTCAATAATTTTAAGATTATAAACTTTTCTTAGTTTAACTCTTAAGAATAGTCATTTCAAATCGTGAATAGAAATTACTAACGTTTTCAAGTTTAACATATATGGTGACATATTAAAAATATGTAACACTAATCACAAAATTACATCATCAAATTAAAGAATAATAATAGAACACTTAATCAAAATGTTTGTGTTACTTCTTTTAAATGTGGACTTTTTTTATCACAAGGTCCAGGAGAAGGACAAAACCCACCGCTTGAATCTTATTTTACACAAACTGTATCTAGCTCTGTAATCACTCCAAGAGGAAATACCAATCCTTCTTTAATTTTCATGAGTTCTATTTAAAGTCACCTTGACAGACTACATTTGGAAACATCTCTGAACTTGTGTGAATTAATTGGGCTTTGCCATTTGTGGTACAAATGTTGTCTTTGCTTTCTTGTAGATACTGACATGAAAGATCACGGCAAAAACAGAATGGAAAGAGTCTTGGTTAAGGTGCCCACCCAGCGATTACCCGAATCAATTCACATACATGTAAGAGAAACATGTTAATTTTATTTTTGTTGCTGTTTTTGAGGTTTGATTTACTTTATGTTCATTTTTAAATGCAAGAAATAGTAATTCTACAATCTGCTCTAGCCAATTGATGATGTCCTACCTACTCCTCACCATATTGAAGTACATCTTGCGCTGCAACCACAGGCACCTGTTGTTCAAAATACAGGGGTGGGTTTTATATATGTGACTGATGTTGACTATACAATTTCAGCTGGGATGTCCATAATAACTGATAAATGTTTTTTTTTTTTTTAGTGCTATGGTGAAATGTCCACCTTGGAAATATGTGTTTATGTATTCATTGCAATACTGGGCACAGTGATGGCTGTTCTTGGCACCTACATGTTCTTCAAAATGATAAACAACTGATGTCATATTTTGGCACTTCTTTAAGATGGAGTATTATGGACATGATGTCCATGTGATATATCCTAAATCATCTTAAAATTGGCAAAGCAGCTGTTCATTAAAGTTCTTGTTTAACAACAGTCATTGTCAGTTTTTATTATGTAAAGACCTGTATTGTTCTGTTTTGTTGTGGGGAAAAGATCAGAAATAGGCCATTAAACTAAATCTCAAACCTAAAATAACAACATCCAAGAATGTAATCCACTCCTAGTATTAATTACAAGGATTGAATCCCAAATTCCAAGAACATAACTGATTTTCTAATACAGATCCAAATTGTAAGAAAACTATAGAATTTGTGCAAACAGAGATGATGTGTCTGTGCTTTTAAAGTGTGTTCCTACTCTCAGTGTGGACTGAAACTCACGAGTATAGGTTTCTCCATGTCTCCAGCATGTGACAAAATTACCTTCCAAACATATTTTCCAAATTCTTACAACAAGCATTGAAACACATTTTGAAACCTGAATCCTAATCAATAAACAACTCTATAGGTTCACCACCTTAATTGATAGCCCAACTAATTTAATGTTAGCAGAAAGACATCCCAAATGTCCACTCTATGTGTCAGATAGGAATATAACAGTACTAAATATTCCAAATGAGTGACTTTTCATACTGAAGTATTTCCAAAAGGAAAATATTCTATCAATATGTATTAATGCAGCTCAATTAAAAGTATAAATAAAGAGAGAAAAATGCCAGAGTGATTGAAAACATAATCAGTATCAAAGATAAATTGGACTGCTGAAACCCTTCCAGAAATTACAGTCTGGAACAATATGAATTTCAGAAAAATTTGAAATGAGTGATTAACATTTGTTTGTTATTATTGCCCCCTACTGTCAAACTTTGTGAACTGACAGAGTAAAGAGAGACGACTAATCACAACAGTCATCTTTCATTTTATCATAATTACAAATTGGGAATATGCAAATAAGCGTTATTCATTAGAAGACAGCCACCAGCAGACAACAACGACAACTGTACATGTAAGATGTAAATACAAAGATAAACTTAAAATGACAATCCTGTCAATCACTGATTGTTATTCCAGTAAATTACAAGTGACTAATCCTTCCAAAACTTTTAATACAGTCAACAATTCTTTGAAGATAGATATCTAAAAGTAAAATATTCCAAATATTGTCAATGAATCATTAGAGCTCCCTGGTTTATCATCTAAGGTAATATATTTCAAATATTGACTACAAATAAATTAATCTTCCATGTTTACCATCAATCGTAATGTATTTGTAAGAATAATTTTAAGTCACTAGTCTTCCTGGTTATGCATCTATGTTTATGTATTCCGAATATTGAATCTAATTCACTAATGCTTTCAAGTGTAGCATCCAAGATTATAAACTTTTTTTTAGTTTAGCTCCTAAGGATAGTTATTTCAAATAGTGAATACAAACTACTGCAGTTTGCAAGTTTAACATCTGTGGTGACATATTACAAATATATAACACTAATCATCAAAGTTTTTTAGTTTATATCTCAGTTAGTGTATTTTACATCTTAAATATACATCACTAATAATTCCGAGTCTATTCTCTTAACTGTCCAAACATTTCGCCTTTTCTGATTTTTCAGGTATCTGCGCCATGTAATCTCCAGTGGCCAAAGATAAGAAGCTTGAACCAACAGCTGGAAGGACAGTAACTCATTTTCCATGTATCACTGAGAAACAACATTTGTGGTTCAGTGTCACATCAAGTGTGCTGTTGGCATTTCCTTAGTTTTACAGATTAAATGTTTGTATTAGTGCATATTTGCATCTGTTGAAGTAATCCTTTCTAGGATTCCAAAAAACACTGTTTCTCAAGAAACTAAAAGGGATGTAGGCTCCACAGTGAGTACACACATAACACATAAACACACATAAACACACACAGATGCAAACACAGCTTTCACAAAAATAAAATAATTTTTTATGTACATCATCAAATTAAAGAATAATAATAGAACACTTAATCAAAATGTCTTTGTTGCTTCTTTCAACTGTGGACTTTTTATCACAAGGTCCAGGAGAAGGACAAACCCACAGCAGAAGGGCACAGTATTTAAAATCCGCAAAATGAAGCTTTTCTTCCTAGTAATTTACAGAGATTGAATCTTAGTTTACACAAATTCTATCTAGCTCTGTAATCACTCCAAAAAGGAAATACTAATGTCTAATTTTAAGGAGTCGATTGAAAGTCACCTTGAATACTATAGAGTACATGTTATGTATAAGACACTTTGGAACATAGAATGGGACCAGGAAGATGATATAACATTTCATCCATTTCCTGAATGTGATGCCACATATGTGATTGGAAGAGAGTAATTATTTTTTAAAAATTAATATTTATTTTACATTTTCATAGTGGGTAAATAGTAAATGGTCTGCACTTATATACCAATTTGCTACCTATTGGCACTTTACACTACTTCTTATTTACCCATTTGCACTCACAATCACCCACCGATGGGGAGCTGCTATGCAGCTGGCCAACACTCTCCAGGAGCCACTACGTTGAGGTTCAGTGTCTAGCTCAAGGACGCTTTGACATGTGACTGGAGGAGCTTGGGATTGAACCAACAACTGTAGGATTGGTGGACTACTGCTCTACCTTCCTGCACCACAGTCACCCCTTTGTTTTTATGCATATAATCTATAATTTAACTTCTAACAAAAGGTAATGCAACCACAAAATTGTTTTAACATCACAAATCGTTTTATGCTTTGTATAGAACAAGGGTGTCCAAACTTTTTTCACCAAGGGCCATATGCGGTAAAATACACAAACAGCCGGGCCACTCACTCAAGGTGAAGTACGTATTGCCTCACCTGGTTTATTTAAGTTAACGAAATCAATCAATTTTTTATTGAACAAAAAAGGTTGGCAGTTCATTCTCAAAACAGTTGCCTCTGATTGCTTCTGGATGGTGGTCCTTCTTGACAGACCTGGAGGGGGTGGCGATATAAAATAAAGTATTTACTATATTTCAAGCTTGTTATGCAAATAAATTTGGATAGTTAAAAGATCAACTAATATTTGTTTTAAAAATCTTATCAACATAAAATGATTACATTTATTAAGTAATAGACCTTAATAACACCTGGAACATGTAATATATTTTTAACTCAGTGGAACATAGTTGCGATCAGTGGGAACAATGAAGTTGCGCCTGCTGGATAGCTTGCAGGTCCAGAGTCAGTTTTGTGGTTGAGATGCGAAGGACGTCACAGAGATTGTCGTTGGTTATTTCTGTTCTCAATCGGCTTTTTTTCATGAGAGAAAATGTTTGTTCAAATATGTATGTATCACAGGAAACTTGGCTTCTTCCAAGCTCCGGTAGAAGTCAGGTAAGGAGAGAAGCTGATTTTGATTCTTCAGAGAATCATCACATCATTTCGGACAGTGTGGGGAAGTGGGCCACATTGAAGGTGCGCAACTGTGCCTCAAACAATCAGAGCTTCACACAGAATGCTTTCATGTGTGCGTGAAGCTGCGGTACGAGTTGATCTTTGCCTTGCAGGTTTTTGTTGAGTGTGTTGAGGTGTTCAGTGAGATCAACTAAAAAATGCCACATCTGCCCAATTAAAAATAGATCGCGGGCCAACTGCGGCATAGTTTGGACACCCTGATATAGAACATTTCCTCTTTGCTTTCCCAATTAGTTTCCTCTAATAATTCTTTGACATCTTGTGAAAATAATACCCAAGTATAATCTTTTGTGGTGATGTCTGCAACACAGCATACTTTCTATGAAATACAGCCGTGCAGGATTCTTTCATGTGCACTGAGTTGTCCATAACAAGATATTACAAAGAAAAAAAAACTACAACTAATACTTACTGCAGTTATGGTTTGAACTAAACTGCAATTGGTGTGAAACTTAGGGTAATGTAAGAATCAGTCCTCTTTGCTCTGCCCAGCACCATGCTCTGATACAGCTTTGGTTTGCTTTTTACACTCCAAACTCTGCACAGGCTATCAGATATTTAACAATTTAAAATGACAATAAGTAAGAATGCTGCAAACCTTACGAAGCAGAAATCATTGCTTATCTATGATTGGTCAGAAGCATGTGCCTTGCTCAAAAACTCTAAACTTCTGGTCCATTGCAGCTCTCCACATGAGGTGTTTGAGCATATTTCTTAAAAAATGTGAAGAAAAGTTGCACAGTGTACCTTTAATAACAACTGTACATCCAGAATGCTACTTATATAGTAATTAAACGGTTATGGTGATATCCTCTGCTAAAGTCTCTCACCAGAAGAGTAGTAGGCTGCAGACGTAGAAGATTTTTTGGAAACAGTGATGTAGATTTTTAAAGGACTGTTAACTTCTATAGCTTAATTGGGCCTTAAGTAATTGTCCCAACTTTTTTTTAGATACTGAAATAAATGATGGCATCAAAAACAATGGAAAGGGTCCTTGTTAAGGTGCCCATCCAGCATTTTACACCATCCACTCATATACTTGTAAGAAATATGTTAATGTCATGATCCGGACCTTAGTTCCACTTCCTACCTTGAACTTTTATTTTGTAGCCCCTTTTACCTGCTTCCTGCGTCACGTTTCATTAATCATTCTGAATTTTTTTTCACCTGTTCCCTGGTTCATTTATACCCAGCTCTCCCCACACTCCCCTGCCAGATCCTCCATCTTACTCCCGGACAGTGCACCTTGCGCCTTGGTTTACCTGACGTGTGTTTTTGGATTCCTGATTCTTTTTTTTTTTTTTTTTTTTTTAAATCTCTGTTGCCTGTTCCCTATCTGAGGTTTGGTTTGTTCTTTTCTGTTTTTGATTCTGTTTTGTTATCTCAGCCATATATCATGGTGTTCAATGTTTTGCTATCTGTCGTGTTTTTTTGTGTTCTCCTCTTAGGAGCAATCTTTAGTTGATTCGTGAGTATTTTGGCCTAAACTGACCTGTTTATCAGTTTACTCCCTCTCGCTGTTTTTTCACTTGGGTCAGTCCTTCTACAAAACGTGACAGTTAATGTTTTTATGTTGTTTTGAGGTTTGCTGTATTTACAGTTTAATGTAATAATTGGTTAAAAAAAAAATCTACAATCTTCTTTAGCCAATTGATGATGTTTGTGTTGAAGAAAATAATTCCCAGCAAATGCAAGCACCAGTTGTTCTCAGTATATGGCCAAGTATTATATGTTCCTGATTATATAATGAAATCAAGAATGACCATAATGACTGATAATGTGTTTTTTTTTTTTTTTTTGTTCTGTAGTGAAATGACCACCTTGGAAATATGTATCTGCGTTTCTTTTACACTACTGTGCACACTTGTCACCTACCTGTTTCTGACAATGTGAAATAATTGAAGTTATTTTTTGTTGGTCATGTGGCAAGATGTCCCTACCTGATCTTAAAAATGTCAAAGCAGCTGTTCATTAAAGTTCTTGTTTTACACCATTCATAGTGATTATTATTATTGTAGGGAAAAGCAGAAAAATGCACAGTACAGAATACGTAGATTGAAAATTTTTTTTTAATCAAATGGGAAGTTGGATTGATATAGTAGCCACTTTAAAAAAATTAAAGGAAAATGAAGGTAGTTTAAAAAGAAATAGTAACTAGTCATAGTTTAGTGGCTATTTTTGATTAGAAATTTAAATTTACCTGAACTGAGAGTAATTAGAGAAGAGTAAATACAGTGGAGAGTAAAACCTCCTTTAATGGAACTTTAAAGGAGGTTTTAAACTTACAGCAGAACCAGGCTCAGGGTGTGCGGCCATCTGCCTTGACCAGTTGGAGTGAGTGGAATGAGAAAAGAAAAGACCATCAAAAAGCAACAACAAAACACTTGCCAGGTTGGCAAGACCAGTAACTGCACACTGGAAAATACTGCTAAAAACCCCGGGATGCGTGCAGAAAGGGACAGAGAGCGGGAGACAGAGAAGAAGGAAGACAAGACAAAGTTAAAGACATGTAGTGGTGACCTATACATGTATAGAGAGAGGAGAGAAGCTCATTGCACTTGGGGGTTACTCCAAGAGTCTAAACCTATAGCATAATAACTAAGAGTTATTTCGGTTTGACTGAGCAGTTTTAACTATAAGCTTTATCAAAATGGAAGGTTTTAAGCCTAGTCTTAAAAGCAGAGAGGGTGTCATGGCAAAAATGACAATATCTGGTCTTAATCCAGGATGTCTTTTAGGGTTTTATTATCTTGCAAGAGAGAAGAACATCAACAGAATTTCAATTCTCCATCCTATGCAGTTCTAAACTTCATACATCACACATTAGTTTTATAACTTTCTGTTGCTGGGCAGAACATTCTTCACCCTCAGGCTACTGCTCCCAGCCCTTTTCTCCTTTTATGGAAACCTTTTCCCTTTTCAGCACTTTGATATGCACCTGTGAGCATGGAGTGACTCTGGGTCACTACAGTGTGGGATAGTCTGCTGTTAGACGATACCTGACCTTGGAGCAGTTCTGCGAACACTTCAAGACAAAACATGTATATGAGACAAAGTTTTTTAAACATCCTTCAAAACTACACTGAGTATAAGTTGCCATTACAACTAGGTAAAATGCTGAGAGTAAAATGCAATAATATAATCATACTTGATTTTCCATCAGAATTTCCTCCTTTTGATTACATTTTAATTACAAGACACACAACTGAAGTCATCAGATGTACAAATTTATAAAGATTCAATATATATCCTCTTAACGTTGTATTGGAAATTCAGGCACTGTTTTTGTGTGACATAGACATCACTTGGGTGCAGAACTAAACAGAGATTAGAAAGTAAATAGAATATTTACACATAGTGATTTTCATCACTAGAATCTGTGTACAGGTCAACATCAGGTCGTAAAAGAGGAACTAAATTCTTTGCAGATGTTATAGTAATAAATGCCATCTGATGAGTCATGGCCCTCTGTGACTCGCATAATTAGACCTCTTACATTTACATTACATTTACATTTAGTCATTTAGCAGACGCTTTTATCCAAAGCGACTTACAAGTGAGGTACAAGGCAAGCAAAAATCTAAGTCAAGGAGAAAACATCAAAGCAAGGTCCTATCAGAAAAGTGTTCACATCTCACGAGATACAAGTGCAAGAGAACAGAAAGGTTTTTTTTTTTTTTTTTTTTTATTAAAGATTTAAGTGCATAGGAAGATGCGGAAGAGTTCAGTTTTCAGTAGTTTTTTGAATATTGGGAGAGAATCAGCTGAGCGTGCAGCGTTTGGTAGCTCGTTCCACCATCGTGGGATCATTGCGCTGAACAGTTTTGCTTGGTGTCTTCTATGCGGTGCTGGGACCACCAGATGTCGTTCGTTGGCAGACCGCAGCGGGCGAGAAGGATTGTAGACTTGAATGAGTGAGTTGAGGTAAGCGGGAGCTGTCGAGTTCACAACCCTGTAAGCAAGAGACAGACCTTTGAACCTGATGTGAGCAGCAACAGGAAGCCAGTGTAGAGATCTGAAAAGTGGTGTGACATGGGTCTTTTTTGGCTGATTAAAAATTAGGCGAGCTGCCGCATTTTGGATCATCTGCAAGGGTTTGATTGTGGATATCGGTAACCCCATCAACAAAGCGTTGCAGTAATCAAGACGAGACGTGACCAGCGCCTGTACAATGAGTTGGGTTGTATATTCCGTGATGTAGGGTCTGATCTTCCTGATGTTGTAAAGAGCAAATCTGCAAGCCCTAGAGACTGAGGAGATGTGGTCCTTAAAGCTCAGTTGGTCGTCGATGATGACCCCCAGATTTTTGGCCGAATTAGTGGGGACAATCACTGTAGATCCAATGTCGATGCTGATGTTGTGTTGCATCAAAGGTCTGGCTGGGAAGACAAGGACTTCGGTCTTAGAGAGGTTGAGTTGAAGGTGTCTCTCATTCATCCAGGCTGAGATGTCTGAGAGACAGGCAGAAATATGCGATGAGACAGTGGAGTCGTCCGGTGGAAAGGACAGGAAGAGCTGTGTGTCATCAGCGTAGCAGTGATAGAGAGAGAAGAATGTCCTTCACCTGCTAATACATTTGAAACAAAGCAGAAGACAACATGTTTTTTCTTTTTACTGCTCACAAATCCTGAACAAATCTCCACTTTCCACTATCACGCACCTTTTTCAGTGAATATTCACAAGACAAAAAACTGATTGGCTTTTTGTTTTAGAGCTTTTTTTTTCATTTACAGGTTATCACAGGTTACATTAAGGCTCACTGTGATGTCAGGGTGTTTTATCATGTGACCTACTCTAGTTCAAGGACAGCTTCATGCCCTTTTACTATGAAATATAAAATATTAGTTGATTCACACAGGAAAGAATCATTAGCTCATCTGATCCTAACCCTCTCCTCTCTGCTTCCACCTCTTTCCCCATGTGTTGTTGCCACTATTTCTGATAAGGAAAAAAGTGTGTGTGTTTTCTGCTCAGGCACAAGCATGCAAAACAGAAATAAATGATTGATTCAACCTCAAGGAAGGTAGAGCGGTTGTCAACCAATCTCACAGTTGTTGGTTCAATCCCCGGCTCCTCTGGTCACATGTCGAAGTGTCCTTGAGCAAGACACTGAACCCCAACTTATTTGCTCCCGGTGAGTGTTGGCCAGCTGCATAGCAGCACCGCATCGGTGTATGTGTGATTGTGAGTGCGAATGGGTGAATAAGAAGCAGTTTAAAGCGCTTTGAGTGCCAATAGGTAGAAAAGCGCTATATAAGTGCAGACCATTTACCAACCATGCACAGAAGAACACTTTTGACAAAATAGACTAAATTTTCCCACCTATCCTATTCTGATTTAGCTAATGAAAATATGGGGAAAAGCATTTAGAACGTGATAGAAAGAGTTTTGTTCCTCATTCAGAGAGACCACACATAAGTGATAAGACCAATACAAAAACACTGTAGTCACTTTCTTAAACTTTACTGAATCCCCTCTTTGTTCATGAGGAACATCAGGGCCATGTGAAAAATGTGCTGTACAATGTAAATCACCTTCTGACATGAACAAGACAAGACAGACTGCTGCAGCTTCCATTCATACACATATAACAGAGAATCAGGGCTATAATTCATCATGGTGGGTTTGTACTTTTTTGAATTATTGAACACAAATAGATCCACAACTTAATCATTAGATATGTCAAATTCATGGGGCATAATTTTGACAAAATGAATGCATTTTTAAAAGATCGATCTTGAAAATTTGCACATGGCAATGACCGAGTCAAATAGTCTTATTGTCACGATCTGGCACTCAGTTACACTATCTGCCTTTGGACTTTTATTTTGTAGCCCCCTTTTCCCCACTTCCAATTCCTAGTCCTGTCCTTTAACTTTACCTTTTATTATCCCTCTTTATTGTTTGTACCTGTTCCCCTCAGTATTTAGGTCCAGCCTTACCCACAGTCCGCTGCCAGATCATCATCTCTCTCCTTGCAAACACACAGGACTCTGGCTTTACCTGACCCGAGTAATCCTGACTCCTGTGAATTGGACTCTAGTCCCAAGCAACTTTTGGTCTGAGGTTTGGTGTGTTTATGTTTGTTAGTTTTCTTAGTCCTTTTCCCATGTGTTCATTTTGGTTTAGCAGTTTGTTTCACAGCCATGTCTTATTTTGTTTGGTGTGCCCCAGGGACAGTTAAGGGATAAATGAACAGGATAAATGAACAGAAGTTAATTTATCCCTAGTCTCTTCCTAGTGTTAGTCTGGTTTTCTGTTTTAGTTTAGGCTGGTGTGTAGCGTTTTAGTTAGAGGGTTCTTAAGACATGTGGTGTCCTTGTTTGTAACCCCGTGTTTTCTTTTACCTGTCGTGTTTTTCTTTGTACCCTCCTGTTGGGAGCGATTTCTGTTTTTATTTACTTTTTGTTGTTTTTTTTTCTCCTCACTTAGGTCCACCTTTGCCCTAATTGTGATACTGATGGGGTTTTCCAGAAACCCCAACATGTACACTACTCATTTTGCAACTACAGTTACTTTTAATACTGAGTTGCTCCACTGCCTCGCAAAAAATTCACCTTGACATTTACTTTCAGAGTGTATTCAGGAAATTTACTTTCTCCCTCAGCATTTAAACCTCTGATATAAAACAGATTGCTCAATCGAATCCAAATTTATTCCAGCTTGTGTGAGCTTTATCAAGCAGTTTTCATATGTCTGGCAAATGGTCAGTGCTTGTCTGAGCAAGCATTTCTTCATTGCAGTTTGCAAATCAGTGTGTGTGTGTGTGTGTGTAAGCATGTCTTCATTGCAAGTGTGTGTCAGTGTGCATTGCCTCCCTCCGTCTGGTCAGTGAGCAGCAACTGTCCCTGGGGCACCGGCTTTTCCGCCTCCCCTCAGTTTGCCACTGACGATGACTTCTCAGGACAATCTCTGGGTCTATGTCCTCCTCAAATCCAGAGGGACAGCCTTTTGCACAATGTTCCCTCCTGCAGTGGTCAGAAATGAGGCTGATGATGTCATTGCAGAAAGGGATGAGGACGGAGATGTGATGGTTGCCGTTGCACTCGTTCATGGTGTCCTTGCAGTGGTGGTTGTGGTGGCACCTTCTTTCCCTAAACTGTACTTCATTTTTCATTGTTCACATATTTAACACATCTGTACGTCTTTTTGTGACATTTTTAGCCTTCAGTTTCTTTTCTTGATTTAACAATTTTTCCTCTAATTTTGTTAGCTTATTTTAATAAAGCAACCTCCAAGAGGAAAACCAAAATACTCAATCAAAAGCTTCAAACATTTACGACTTTTGTCACCATACTTTTCAGAATCCTAACATTTGGAGTATTCTGTTTTCTCTGCTGTCTCTTTGCCCTCTTTTTTTTTCCATTCTCTTTCACTTAATTCCTAGGGCATGTTCCGAGTGTCCGCACTTCTTGCCATACTTCCAGTAAGGTGATGCAGAAACTCTTAATTTTACTTTTGGACCTGTCCTGTTCAAACTGCTCTGCCCTGTAATAACTGGGGATCGGGTCTTGAGAATGACAAAACTTAGAAGGCAAAGAGAGACAAATGATTCATTTGGTCCCTTTTTCCCCTAATAAATGTCACCATACTTGGTTTTCATAATCTTAATAATAGGACCCTGCAGGGTCCAAGCCTGCAGGGTCCAAGCCCCCTTACTTCCCTGGTTTCCCCTGGGACGTGCATGGCCTTTAACGCAGACCTTTCTGTGACGGTATCTTTTTAAAGCTCCCAATACACTAGCTTTATTTGTTGGCCCCTTTGTCCAACTTGGCGAAGCCTTTATACCTTTATACTCCCCAACTAACTAGGAGTTCTTGATTACACTTAGCTGTCAACGTCCTTTATACTCTCCAATTGATTAAGAGTCGCCCTATTACTCAGATTAATTCATCGAAGACTTGCAACTTGAGCTCAACAAAATTTATTGAGGAACTTCTTTACAACTCACCCGGTATCCATGCTGACCAGTTTTTATTTTTAGTTTGTAAATCTGGCGGTAGTCACCATAGGAGTTGCTGTGTTCAGTTCTCCACTTCTACACTGATTCTTTCAGTGGAGATTTAGACTGGAGTTTGTTTTTCTTTTCCAGGGTGCATGCAAACCACTGTTCACTCTGGCTCCTCTGGTGACCACTCAGAAATCCTGCCGACAACTCCAAATTGTCATGGCAAAAATGACATCTGGTCTTAGATACCTCGAGTGTAATTAATATAGAAGCTTCAACATCCAGGATGTCTTTTAGGGTTTTACTATCTTGCAAGAGAGAAGTACATTGACAGAGTTTCAAGTCTCCATCCTATGCAGTTCTAAACTTCATACATTAGTTTTATAACCTTCTGTTCCTGTGCAGAACATTCTCCACCCTCAGCCTACTGCTCCCAGCCCTTTTCTCCTATTATGGAAACCTTTTCCCTTTTCAGCACTTTGATAAGCAACTGTGAGCATGGAGTGACTCTGGGTCACTACAGTGTGGAATGGTCTGTTGTTAAACAATAACTGACCTTGGAGCAGTTCAAGACAAAACTTGTATATGAGACAAAGTTTGAACAACATTTTAAACATCCTTCCAAAGTACACAGAGTACATGTTGCCATTATAACTAGGTAAAATGCTGAGAGTAAAATGCAATAATTTAATCATGCTTGATTTTCCATAACAGTCCACCCCCTTAATTGGGATTTGGAGACGGTTCCACAGGAGAGGGACTTAATAGCTAAAAGCTCTGCCTCCTATTTTACTTTTGGAAACTCTGGGAACCACAATAGTTCTGCATTCTGAGATTGAAGTGGTCTAATCGGATGATTGGTACTATGAAATCTTTTACCTAATGCTATTAATGTGAATGGGTATTCCAAATAGCTTTTTTTTTACTTACATTTATCCAGAAAGAGAATATGGCAATCACATTCATAAAGGGTTGCTATTTATGCAATAAGAAATGAGCTGGTTGACTGTATAAACTGACCTTTCAGACAACAAGTATTTTCATTAGAAGAGATCAACCTGCAGGACATTGCAGGGTCACTGTTGCAGGACAACAGGACATTGGGAGATCTAAGATCCAATTGCATAGATAAAAACAAAATGTATGACCAATTTAATCAGTGTATTATAATTTCTAATTGTTATTCTAATGATACATTCTTTCAAGCTATATATACCTAAAGTAGTGACAAATTACAAATGATTTACTTTCCCAAATTTAAGATTGTCACTAACTCTTTCAAGTCCAGTCTCCAAATATTGACTATAAATTATTCAAGCTTTATTGTTTAATTCTTTCTAGCTTAGCATGTAAGGTAATATTTTCTAAATAAACAATATAAATCACTAGAGCTTCCTAGTTTAGTATCTACAATAATATATTACAGATATTAATTACAAATCCAATGTAATCTATTCCATTCAATTCCACTTTATTTATATAGCGCCAATTCACAACAAAGTAATCTCAAGGATCTTTACAGAATAAAGTCAAGACTACAAATATGTATAGAGAGAACCCAACAATTCCCCCTAGGCCTAGGCAACAGTGGAGAAGGACAAACTCCCTTTAAAAGAAGAAACCTCCTGCAGAACCAGGCTCAGGGTGGGCGACCATCTGCCTTGACCGGTTGGGGTGAGTGGAATGTGGAGAGGGAAAAGAAAAGAGCAACAAAACATCGGGCAGGTTTGTAGGACCAGTAGCTGCACACTGGAAAACACACAGTTTCAAAGCCCGGGGACACCTGCAGAAAGGGACAGAGAGAAGGAGAAAGATAACTACAGGAGAAAACACACAGTTAATGTCATACACTGGTGACAATTGTGGGGTAAGAGGAGGAAAGGAGCTCAGTGCATTGGGGGGTGGATCCCCCAGCAGTTTAAACCTATAGCAACATGACTATAACTAAGTATAAGCTCTATCAAAGAGGAAGGTTCTAAGCCTAGACTTAAAAGTAGAGAGGGTGTCTGCTTCCCGAATCTGAACTGGTTCCACAGGAGAGGCGCTTGATAGCTAAAGGCTCTGCCTCCCATTCTACCTTTAGAAATTCTGGGAACCACAAGTAGGCCTGCATTGTAGGATCAAAGTAGTCTACTGGGATGATATTGTACTATGAGGTCTTCTATATATGATGGAGCCTGACTGTTCAGAGCTTTATATGTAAGAAGCAGTGTTTTAAATTCTATTCTAGATTTTATGGGAAGCCAATGGAGGGAAGCTAGTGAAGGTGAAATATGATCTCTCGTGATAGTTCCAGTCAGCACTCTTGCTGCAGCATTTTGGATTAGTTGCAGGCTCTTCAGGGAGTTACTGGGGTATCCTGAAAGTAGAGAATTACAGTACTCCAACCTAGAAGTAACATCCATGGACTAGTTTTTTGGCATCACTTTGAGACAGGATGCTCCTAATTTTGACAATGTTCCGTAGGTTGAAGAAGGTTGTTCTAGAGATTTGTTTTATAGGTGAGGTAAAGGACAAATCCAGGTCAAAGATAACTCCAAGGTTCCTTGCAGGAGTACTGGGGGCCAGACTTATGCCATCTAGAGTAACAATATGGTTGGACAGCATATTTCTGAGATTTTTTGGCCCAAATACTATGACTTTAGTTTTGTCTGAGTTTAGAAGTAAATAATGGTTGGACATCCAGACGTTTATGTCTTGATGCTTGATTAACTGATTTTTTTTTTCAATTTGGTTCTATATATATATATATATATATATATATATAGATAGATAGATAGATAGATATAGATATAGATAGATATAGATATATAATATATAGAGCTATAGCTATAGCTGGGTATCATAAGCATAGCAATGGAAATGTATGAAGTGTTTTCTAATAATGTTGCTTAAAGGAGACATAGTATAGAGACGAGTCCATTATCTGAGGAGAAGAGAAGATAATTGGTGACTTCTACCAGTACTGTTCTGTACTATGATGAACTCTAAATCCTGACTGAAAGTCTTCATACAAATTATTCCTATGAAGGTGGTCACATAATTGTTTTGCAACTACTTTTTCAAGTATTTTACAAATAAAGGGCAGATTAGATATTGTTCTGTAATTGCCTAAAACACCTCAGTAAAGACAGGGTTTTTTAAGTAGCGGTTTTATTACAGCTACCTTATAGGCTTGTGGTACATAACCTGTTTCTAAAGCTAGATTGATATCTAATGCAAACATATCTAATAAGGGTAAAGCTTCCTTGAGCAGTCTAGTTGGAATAGGGTCTAGCAGACAGGTTGTTGGTTTAGATGAGGTAATAATTGAAGTTGACTCAGCAAGATCTATGGGTAAAAAGCAGTCTAAGAGGGACTGGGGCCTTATTGATGATTCTAGCAATGTTGTACATGAAGATCTATCTGTAATATTTGGCGGGAGGATCTGATGAATTTTTTCTCAAATAGCTACAATTTTATTAATAAAGAAAGTTTGCACTCTTGTATGAACAAGAGACCCAGATCTTAGATATAAGGGTTACCTTAAACCAGTGTATTGCCACAGAGCAGCTGTAAAAGAATTACAATTGCATTCGTTAAAACAGGAATGCTGGGCTTCAAAAGCTGGGTAATAAAGGCATACTGGACTATACTGGAATGCTGGACTCAATACAAATGCATTGCCATGCATGATTGCAAAAGCAACGTTGGGCTTTGCATTCAATATGTCATGTATAACCATTAAAAACCCAGATTGTCTGTACAAGACCCTAACCATCTCGGTAGGCTTTATTAATGGATGACAAAGGTCAACATAATAAGAAAAACACACACTTTAAATTTTTTAATTTAATGGACATGTATACGCTAGGTCAAAACAGACAAAAACAGATCAAATTAAGTCAAACTGGACAAAACTGGGAACACGAGAAGACGAAAAAAAGACTCCACCCACTCACACTATATGTGACCACACTTTTTTGGCTTGTAAGCTACTTATAAAATGACCAATTCAAAATGATCTACCTACTAAAAAAAATACAAAACATATATTTATTTATGAATATATCGAGAATTCTTTATATGCACAAAATATGTTGGTGTAGCTTGCATAACTACATGAACACATATTGCACAATATAACATTTTTTATCATTATCTTACTCTGATGACTTGCACTGAATAGAATCAGCCAGGGATGCATAGTCTATCTCTCTAGCTTGTTAGAGTTTTGCAGCACATGGTGCCATTGTATGCATGCACACTCGCGGTGACCCGTGTGTCAGAAAAAATCAGATGTCAGACTGGCTGCCCTGTACGTCAATCAAGTGATAAATTTCATATTGAGGACAGGTGGTGGGCTGACGCCTACTTTGTTAATTCCATGCGATCTACCCACACTACCTTTGCGATCGACTGGTGGGTCGCGATCGATGTATTGGGCACCCCAGCACTATATAAAGGCAGGGACCTGAAAGCACACAGACAGTGCAGCTCAACCTCAGTGCCTTAAGAAGGAGAAAAATCCTCCGAAACGTTGCAACAGAGGCATGAGCTTAAACAAACCCAAGCATGCTCTTGCTAAGGCAAAAATGGCAAGTAAAAATAAACATTTGTCTGTAATCCATGTTCGAAAACCAAATTGAAAATTCGGTTTCAAGTGTGTTGCAGGGACGTGAGAGCCCAATTTTTCATGGATTAACAGCCCAATTTTTTCAGGGGGAGGGAAACCAAACTTGGGATCAGGGATGTCTGGGGTGAGGGATGCACTCTGGAAATCAGGGTCAGTGTCATGGCGAGTGCACAAACCCAAGTTTGGGTCATATTTAATTTGTTCCTAATGCGCCCCTGCCTGCACTGTACCCGCTGTGTGGAAGTTTCTGGAGTGTGTCTTGACCTCCATTCATATTAGCTGTGTGGAAGTCCTGAGTGGGGATTCCTGACCTTTGCCCTGACCCTAAGGCCCTAACTGGGGGGCACTGCTCACTGTGTGAGAGCTGTGTAGGGTGTTTTCTGTGAGATTAGGGCTGTGCAGAGAAAGATCAACTTACTGAGGGTGCAGAGAAGGCAGCTGAGGTGGAAGCAGCTGAGGACACAGGGTGAATTCAGGGGTTAGCAGCTGATCAAAACTATTGAAGAATAGGTACAGGTAATTCACATACCCCTGGTCACCCTCAAACTGGGAGCTAGACTCCTTATGGCCAGTGATGTTTTGAGCCCATTCCACACTCCGCAGTCATTATTCTGCTGCAGGCGGTCCTCCATCTTCCTCCTGTAGCCTGTTTTTCCTTTCCTGATCTTCCTTCTCAAATCTCTGCACAGTTTTCAGCTACTTCTTGTTTCCTGATTTAAAAGCTATTTTTCTCCTTAAGGAGAGCCATTATATCAGGGTTTATCCATGGCTTGTTGTCAAACATCTTGTATTCTTATTGTTTTAGTGTTGGTGTTAATATGTAAAATTTTTTTTTAGTATTCTTTTCACGTCAGGCATTGGAGATCCATAATGGTTACGTTCCACGCACTCACTACCAGACCTGATCTCTGCATTACAGACCCAGACCACTACATCTTGCCCAGTGGACCCTTCTCCCATAGTTCCCCTACCCTTTCTTCAAGCTACTCATCCCTGCTGCATCTACGGCTCTATTCACACTGCCAGGACCACCACTCTACTATTCCCCTAGATCCCTACCTCCCCTCCAGACTCTGCTCGTTTCCTCACGCACTCTAGTAAGTCTTGTTTCTTGTTTAGACTCTATGTCTCACAAGTCAGTGCTAAGTACTCATCTGTGTGTTCTCCCTCATAGACTGGAGATCAGCGTTATCTAGCGAGTCGGAGGACTTACCACATCATCCTGCTTTGCCAACAAGAACATTCTAGAATAAACTTTATTAACACTGAGAAATTGTATCAATCACCTTGGGTCCAACCCTAAAACGAGCATATTACACTTTTGTCCCACTTCAGGTTAACATTCCAGAAGTGCCATTTGTACTGGATATGGCCAGGCACCATTCGTGTTCCAGCACCATGCAAGTATGTCCACAAACTGGCATTCCTGTCTAGTCAGTACTTGTGCTCAGAGCCAGAAATCCCATTGGAATTAGAAGCTTAAAACTAAAGTTGTAATCACTTGTGACACAGTCACAATGTTGTTATTTTCAGGGACTCCGATTGGAAGGACATAACAAATTTTGAGATTTAAGATGTTTTATATTCTAGATTTGTTTTGTTTGAATGTTTTTGTTTCATTTACCTTAAATATTTGGAATTTGAACTCTACTTTGTGCTAATGCTTTAACTTTATGATGCACAGGTAGATCTTGATCCAAGTGAGATGCCCACACAAATATTTCATAATTCCCACTCATCTTTTCAAATGTTTTCAGAAGAATGGGCATTTCCCACAGAAAATGCGTGTGATTGCTGAAAGCCAGCTGCTGCAGCCATCACCAAATCTGCAGCTCTGAACACTGAAGAAGCGACAGCACTCAAACAAAACAATAAAAATAATTTGCAGGTCGCCCAGTGGAGCTATAGAGGCAACACACATGCTTCACAACACACATGTGAAGCATTGCATCATGGGGCAGCTGTACATCCCAGTTTCTCCTTAAATTGTGTGGGGCACGCCCCAGTTTCTCATCACATGGTTCGGGGTATGCCCAAGTTTTTACCTGTTTTTGGTTGGCACATGTGCCATTGTTTCTAATAACTTGTAGGTGCATGCACAAAGCCATATATTTTTATCATCCTTTTATTGTGATTTTAAAAAACTTGGTATTTCCATACTGGTATATCATATTACTCTTAATACTTTGTACTTTTATTACTAGCAGCAGGTGCAGTAGGTGCAGTAGATTGTCAGAAAACAAACAAGACCCAGCATTCATGATATGCACACTCGTAAGGCTGTGCAATTGGGCAATTAGTTGAAAGGGGTGTGTTCAAAAAAATAGCAGTGTCTGCTGTTGACTGTACAAACTCAAAACTATTTTGTACAAGCGTTTTTGTTTCTAGGATTTAGCAATCCTGTGAATCACTAAACTAATATTTAGTTGTATGACCACAGTTTTTTAAAACTGCTTCACATCTGTGTGGCATGGAGTCAACCAACTTGTGGCACCTCTCAGCTGTTATTCCACTGCATGATTCTTTAACAACATTCCACAATTAATTTACATTTCTTGGTTTTGGTTCAGAAACAGCATTTTTGATATCACCCCACAAGTTCTCGATTGGATTAAGGTCAGGGGATTGGGCTGGCCACTCCATAACATAAATTTTGTTGGTTTGGGACCAAGACTTTGCTCGTTTACTAGTATGTTTGGGGTCATTGTCTTGTTGAAACAACCATTTCAAGGGCATGTCCTCTTCAGCATAAGGCAACATGACCTCTTCAAGTATTTTGACATATGCAAACTGATCCATGATCCCTGGTATGCGATAAATAGGCCCAACAGCATAGTAGGAGAAACATGCCCATATCATGATGCTTGCACCACCATGCGTCACTGTCTTCACTGTATAGTGTGGCTTGAATTCAGAGTTTGGGGGTCGTATCACAAACGGTCTGTGGCGCTTGGACCCAAAAAGAACAATTTTACTCTCATCAGTCCACAAAATGTTCCTCCATTTCTCTTTAGGCCAGTTGATGGGCGACTGTGGCGCAGGAAGGTAGAGTGGTTATCCACAAATCTCACAGTTATTGGTTTAATCCCTGGCTCCTCCGGTCACATGTCGAAGTGTCCTTGAGCAAGACACTGAACTCCAACTTAGTTGCTCCTGGTGAGTGTTGGTTAGCTGCATAGCAGCTCCCCCATCGGTGTATAAGTGTGTGTGTGTGTGTGATTGTGAGTGTGAATGGGTGAATAAGAAGGAGTGTAATGTGCTTTGAGTGCCAATAGGTAGAAAAGCGCTATGTAAGTGCAGACCATTTACCACTTGATGTGTTCTTTGGCAAATTATAACCTCTTCTACACATGGCTTTTTTAACAGAGGGACTTTGTGGGGGATTCTTGACAATAGATTAGCTTCACACAGATGTCTTCTAACTGTCACAGTACTTACAGGTAACTCCAGACTGTCTTTGATCATCCTGGAGCTGATCATTGGCTGAGCCTTTGCCATTCTGGTTATTCTTCGATCCATTTTGATATTTGTCTTCCGTTTTCTTCCACGTCTCTCTGGTTTCGCTCCATTTTAAGGCATTGGAGATCATTTTAGCTGAACAGACTATAATTATTTGCACCTCTTTATAGGTTTTCCCCTCTCCAATCAACTTTTTAATCAAAGTACGCTGTTCTTCTGAACAATGTCTTGAATGACCCATTTTCCTCAGGCTTTCAAATGCATGTTCAACAAGTGCTGGCTTCATCCTTAAATAGGGGCCATCTGATTCACACATGTTTTTTCACAAAATTGATGACCTCAGTGATTGAATGCCACACTGCTATTTTTTTTTTTTAACACGCCCCTTACGAGCATGCATATTGTGAATTCTGGGTCTTGTTTGTTTCCTGAGGGTTCCCAATCTACTGCACCTACTTGTTTGCCATGTAGCAATAAAAAATATACTAAAAACCTGGATTATTCTGGTTAGTCACATTGTACTGTTTTGAATGACACTGTAATTGTAATTGAGTTTAAAATTAAAGACCAAATTTGCAATGGAAATTTGAAAAATAAAAATATTCTCTTTCCAAGTAAACACAATCATGTCTGTTCAAAGTCAACAGTTAGCAATGTTTTCTCTATGAATGTTTTCAGCAGCTGTGCTGTTGTACACAATCATGAGTGTGTAATGTTATTTTATTATTAATGAGCATGATGTCTCATATGACACCATGCTTTTGATAGTTTTATTATCGGATAGCTATGGGGAGTTATCAATAAGCAACTTCACTCATTTTTCCCATCGCTGTGAGGAAAACTATCTTTTCTTTTTGAGAGGCAAAAAAAAAATATTGATAATGATTTTTAATTCAGTGACTAATAAATAGACCACTCCTATTTTTTCTAACAGGTGCAACACCTTTATCCTTCTGACATTATAATGAGCAGAATGACCAGCATCGCTTCGGGCCCCGCTAGCTATGTTCCCCCGTACCCCCCTAGAATTGCCCCTGGCCCTATGAGTTGAGTTTTCTTACAGCTCGACTGACATTTTCTGTTCTAAAAAAGAGCCACAGATGGAGAGAATGTTAGGCCAAAGTTAGTAAGAATGTTCACGTTACCATGCAGCGTTAATAAGGCAGTAATATTAAATTCTACAGTATATTCTAACTTCCATGTAGCACAGAGGTTTTATGAGGAGTTCTCCTAAATGAACAGTTTCAATGTGCCCATCATTCTCCTCAATACATCTGTGACAGACATGTCTAACATTACTGAGTGAACAGGAATTGTTTTCATTGTGACTGTAACTGTACAAAGCTGTTGTTGATTAGAGTCATCAGTTATCAGATGAATGACTTCAGAGCTCTGTTAGATTGGATGAGGGCACACGGGCCACCGTGGCCCCTCAGTCCCACTAATATAGAGGCTTCATGGCCTCTTTCGTACACAACATTCTTTGTTTCCATATTTTTATTTAGCTTTTTTATGTCATATCAGAGAGAACAAAAAGAGACCCGATAAATGAAACAAAGTTAACCAAAGGTTGAAGAAGGGGAATCAGTTGACCAAAGAGTTTTATGAATTCACACTGGAGACTGCTGTTTCTTCAAGGTGGGTCTGGATCTAATTTGGAACCGGCTGTCAGAACCCATCCCTGTTGAGATCTCTGTCCTTCTCCTGCAGCTCTTCTCTGCTGCTACTACAGCTTTCACCTAATAACTTTTTATGGAGTCCTGTATTTGAATTATAGCTGTTTCTCAGCTGATCACAACTGAAACTATCTGATCCTGTTACTAGTGTTTATACAAACTTGTGAAATGAACAGAGTTGTGTTTGTCCCTGTTTCCTGACTGTCATTTAATATATAACAAGTTCCAATATTCTACATTAAACTTGTTTGATTCTGCATGTTAAAAACTGTAAGATGGAGCAGAACAGTTTCTGTGGATTTTCTTTCCTTTCTCCATGTTTCTGTAGCATCCTGACTTTCTCTCCTCTCTTCTTTCTATTCCCCAGTAACTCTAGAAAAAATAAAACGTCCTTCAATTTAAAATCACACAGCAGTAACAGAAGTCAAACTGTCTCAAAGTGATGCCGAAAAACTGGTCCATGCATTTGTTACTTCTAGGTTGGACTACTGTAATTCCCTACTTTCAGGATGCCCCAGTAACTCCCTAAAGAGCCTGCAATTAATCCAAAATGCTGCAGCAAGAGTGCTGACTGGAACTAGCAAGAGAGATCATATTTCACCTTCACTAGCTTCTCTCCATTGGCTTCCCATTAAATTTAGAATAGAATTTAAAACCCTGCTTCTTACATATAAAGCTCTGAATGGTCAGGCTCCATCATATATAGAAGACCTCATAGCACCATATCATCCCAGTAGACCACTTCGCTCTCAGAATGCAGGCCTACTTGTGGTTCCCAGAATTTCCAAAGGTAGAATGGGAGGTAGAACCTTTAGCTATCAAGCTCCTCTCTTGTGGAACCAGCTCCCAGTTCAGATTCGGGAAGCAGACACCCTCTCTACTTTTAAGTCTAGGCTTAAAACCTTCCTCTTTAATAAAGCATATAGTTAGTTATAGTTATGCTGCCATAGGCTTAGACTGCTGGGGGACCCAACCCCCAATGCACTGAGCTCCTTTCCTCCTCTTGACCATCTCTCCTCTCCTCTCACCCCGCAATTGTCACCACTGTATGTCGTTAACTCTGTGTGTTCTCTCCCGTAGTTGTCTTTGTCCTCCTCTGTCCCCCTCTCTCTGTCCCTTTCTGCAGGTGTCCTTGGCTTTGAAGCTGTGTGTCTTCCAGCGTGCAGCTACTGGTCCTACCAATCTGCCTGATGTTTTGTTGTTGCTTTTTGTTGCTCTGTTCTTTTCTCTCTCCCCTTTACACTCACCACAACCGGTCGAGGCAGATGGCCGTTCACCCTGAGCCTGGTTCTGCTGGAGGTTTCTTCCGTTAAAGGGAGTTTTTCCTCTCCACTGTTGCCTATGGCTTGCTCCAGGGGGAATTGTTGGGTTCTCTTTATACATCTTTATAATCTTGACTTTATTCTGTAAAGTGCCCTGAGATGACTTTGTTGTGAATTGGCGCTATATAAATAAAGTTGAATTGAATTGAATTGAATTGAAAACATGCACAATGTCATTAGTGTGATTGCTGTTTCCAGTATTTAATTATATTATTATTATAGTGTGATTGCTGTTTCCAGTATTTAATTTTATTATTATTCCGGATTCTTCCGTACGTTTTTCGGCATGCTAAAAGTACTAAATGCTAACATCTTCTAATCTTGACTTTATTCTGTAAAGTGCCCTGAGATGACTTTGTTGTGAATTGGCGCTATATAAATAAGTTGAATTAACACCTGCAAACATGGTTCCAACTGTAACATGTTAAGCATGGTTGGGAGAGGTGTGCTATTACCCTGTGTGCTGACAGCTAATGTATTGTAATTATTATGAATATTAATATGAGTTTTTTTTTTAATGGAAAGTCTATGGTAGTGATGTTTAAACTGCAATATCTCAAATATCACACGTGGTAGCATGATGAAACTTTGTGTACAGCTCTCCCACGATGAAGTGCTTCACATGTTACAGCATGGGCTCTCTAGCTCTCTAGTGTGGTCAGTTATATAACTCATTTTTAAACTCCAAAAAAAAAAAAGTTTTTTTTTCTGATTTCACTTCTATATTGTACAATGCCTTTAGTACTACCACGTGTGCCACCTAGCGGCCGTTCGCGGTACTGCGACTTTTTTGATAGATAGCAACAGTTGATTCCTTTGGACAGGCTGCCATCTGCTGGTATATGCATATGCTTCACATGTTACAGTGTTGCCTCTATTGCTCCGCTGGGCGTACTTACTGCAAATGATTTTTATTGTTTTGTTCGAGTGCTTTCGCTTCTACAACGTTCAGAGCTGCAGATTTGGCTGCAGCGGCTGGCTTTCAGCAATCACGCGCATTTTCTGTAGGAAATGCCCATTCTAGTTACAATTGAACTAGTTAATCTAGTAGAGATAACAGAGGTTTACAGCTGGAATTCGTAACAACGTGATGAACTCAAGGCTGATCAAACACTGTTCACTGATCACTTTAGACTCACTTAAGGACTCATAACTAACTACTTACATTCTGATCTTTCATTTGACTGGTGACTATTTCTAATCAGGCTGTGATTTCTTTCCAGTTTCCTCTAAATAACTCAATCCTCCATGACAGTGCCCCCTTGCAGTCTGTCAGCCTAACCTCCAAGTGTACGTTTGTTTTCAGTTGGTAGTCTGTATTAACAGAACACGTGGCTCTGAAGCAGGGATGAACTGTTAGAAGAACGAGCGCTCCTACAATCTGCTGGTGGTCTATGCTGGCTGTCGTACTTTATGCTTCCTGTTATGCATGTGTGAGCTGGAATTCTTGTGGTGCATGACTCAAATATTTCAGACCAATACAATCTGAACTGAAGACTTTTTAAGAACCTGAAGCCACCTTAGTGAAATTCATATTTCTGTTCATTTTCTGCTTTGTCTTACCTCCACCCTGTGGATTGATGGAGTATTGGTTATTTGGTTATTAACCAAATGTTTCTCAGATTATAACAGATCAATGACTGTAACAAACAAATGGCTCTGTTCTGTTGAACTAAAGCCCGTGAAAACAAACATGTCTTCTTTAGTGGACTTTCTGAGGATGTATAAAATAATAAGGCTTCTGTTTCTTCATTTTGTCAATGGATGAAAAATTTGTCTAAGAAACCACAACAATGATATGAAAACTAAACATGCAGGGGTGGTGGGAAGAGAATCAAATGTTGATTTACTGTAATGTTGAGAAAAGGACAAAATCTGAACATCATCATCTTTACAATGGAAAAGCATTTAGACTTATTTCTCAGATTGAGACAACAAGTAATGTTGAACAATTCATAATTTTTCAAGTTTTGTTAATTAAAAACAAAGTCAGACTTTTGAAAAAATCTTTCAAAAGATTTGTATTAAAAAAGTCAGGGTTTAAATGTTAAGAGTGGTGGACATTTGTCACTGTAAAGGATAAATTCAAACAGAAAATGGGAAATGCTGGATGAAAACAGAGATAGATCAAGTGTAAAGGTTGTGTTTTACACAATTTATACAAGTCCTTTTTGTGTATATGTATGTTGGTGTTTTTATTTATAAAGGTCTCTACATGTAGGTATACATACAGGAATAAATCACAACACAGTGGGTTTTCTTTTTAACCAATAGACATTTGACTTTTTGATATTACTGTAAATAATTCATCAGTTATATTCAATACACAAACACAGTGAAGATTTTCTTTTACCTAAATATAAACAAGAAACAATCATTTAAACAGAACAAAGCTGAAAATTCAAAATGTGTCATGATGTTAAACAATGGAGGAAGCTCAGTGGTTGCCAGCAACACATTTGACCATACGGATTGTTTCCTGTTTTTGATATCTGTTATAAAGGGCATATCATTCACAGAGAACAATGTTGAAGTCTGGCAAGAAATGAATTAATTAATTAGTGAATTAATTATCTTGCCATTAAGCAGTGTAGTTGTATGTTTTACACAATGAGTAATGTTATACTTATATATTTTCATATTTCAAAACTGATGGAAAGAAAAATAACCAAAGTCACTGCAGTAAAACCAACAGTATTAACTAAAATCCACATGGGTGTCCATATTGTTCTTATCATTTTTCCATCACATATGGGCTAAAACTATAATGCAAACTCTGGCAGTTGCACAGATTGACTTATCCTTTTCTTGCCTCTCTTGGCTTATAATGACTTGTAAGTTTTAGCATCGTGATAGTCATGTGTAAATTACTCAGGGAATTGCTTACTATCCAAATGTATTAATCGTTCCCATGGTTTTCTTTATTAATGTTGCACCTTCTCCTGAAATTGACCTGGCTGACCCTTAAGACACTAACTTTAAACCTCTCAAAATCTCTAAATTTTCAGAAAACCTGTTTATTATCAGAGCTCCAGGTTCTGCTAATTAGAAGTAAACCATAATTTGCAGGGTTTACTCTGAATTTATAACACAACATCCCAACCGGTCGAGGCAGATGGCCGTCCACCCTGAGCCTGGTTCTGCTGGAGGTTTCTTCCGTTAAAGGGAGTTTTTCCTCTCCACTGTTGCCTATGGCTTGCTCCAGGGGGAATTGTTGGGTTCTCTTTATATATCTTTATAATCTTGACTTTATTCTGTAAAGTGCCCTGAGATGACTTTGTTGTGAATTGGCGCTATATAAATAAAGTTGAATTGAATTGAATTGAACATACTTTGATCAACTATTGGGTCCAAATTATTATTTTATCATTGTCATAAAAATTACTACATCTGTTTTATATTGTGCTAAAATTTAACAGCACAGTAATTAAAGTCATAACTATGAATATTTGAACAAGAAGAAAAAAATACATATAGTACAGAAACTAAAACTAGACTACAGAACAGCAAGAAGGTGAATGCGAACATACACTAAATGGGCAAGGAATGTGAACCAGCAAATATAATAAACTAATGGGATCATGAGAATAAGAATAAACATACAAACTATAACTTGAGCAAGCCAAGACACATTCAAAACTTCATTTCAGTTGCTAACTTTGGCTTTTGAAAAACATAAACAGTATAATAAGGTTTGAATCTGCAGTCACTTTCTGGAGTATCCACGTTCCTTCCATCACCTTGTGTGGGTTTCTCCCATAGTCCAAAGACATTGAGGCTAATCGATGACTAAATTATTAATAGGTCGCCAAAGAGACACAACAGTCAAGGGTTTTCCTCAGCTCTCACCCAATAACAGCTGGGAACTGCTCCAGCCTCCTGTGACCCTTAACCCTAGCTCAGTTGGTAAAGGCAGTTGTGCACGGACCACAGGGTCAGTGGTTTGATCCCCAGCCCTTGCTATATGTTGAAGTGTCGCTGGGCAAGACACTGAGCCTCTAACAGCCCATTCCCCTCCCCAGCTGTGCAGTGCCGGTCGAAGACCGGTAGAAATTGGGAAGGGTTGCGTCAGGAAGGGCATCCGGTGTAAAAACTGTGCCAAATCAACATGCAGACAATGATCCGCTGTGGCGACCCTGAACTCACGGGATAAGCCGAAAGGACAAATAAATAAATAAAATATTATCAGTCAGCAACAACAATAATACCACCTGCTGGACCTAAATTTTCAATAGAAACATTTCAAACTAATAAATGGTGAATCATTATGGGTTAACCACCTGTTGGCACACAAAGTGGTTAAAATCAGCTGCAGTAGAGTTCTACTGGAGCGCACTATTCTAAGGGGTGCTTCTAATGCTTTGGCCCCCTCATTCAATAGGCCAGGTCAAACATTAGAACCCCTTCTCAATAGAATTCACTCAATAACACACAGTAGAATTATCACCTTTCTGACAGTTTCAACCTAAAAACTGAGTAATTTTAACTATGTCAAAGTAGAACTCATGGCAGAGCTGCTGTATTGGTTGTAGTAGACTGTACAGGTGTACGTAATGAGGTGTGTGTGTGTGTGTGTTAGTATTGTGTGTGTAAAATATAGTTTTCCAAACATTAATGACAAAATGCTCATGTTGTGTATTGTTAGGTTAATTAGATTAGGAGTTGTGTTTAGGTGAACTGATGATGTCATTAGTGACTTCATATGGCTTTGATGATTGCCTTTATAATTTGCCTTTGTAGTTTACCTTTTAAGTCTATTGTCCATTTGTGAAGGTAACAGTGCATAGCAATTGATTTGTTAGAAGAGAGTTCAGTTCAGCTCTGCTCAGCTGTTGAAGGGAACAGACTTGGACTACAAGAGAGACGGTAACTGGAGCAAAGGAACCGACTAGAGGTAGAAGTGAAAGGTTCAGTGTGCAGCTAGATTTGTAAAAAGGTTGTAATTAGATAACAGCTACATCCATGTGTATTACAACACCATGCAATTCAATGAATCAGCTACTAACCTTGGTTTAATGTTTAAGTTCCACAGATAAGAATCAACACTGCACTGTTGGTCGAAAGCTTTGTTACTGTTCATCTGATACAGATTTTTACAGCCTGGGACTGATGTGTGTCTGTCCAACATAACACGGAATATTTTTATAACTAAAAGGGTTCCGCAAAGTTTAATTCTAGGTCTATTTGAATTGTCAATTCTGCATTTGAAGATGCAAGTGAAGGTATATAGAAATGGATGAAGCCCTAGGTACCGAGTGACTCACATCTCCACTGTTCCAGGTCTTGGTCCTCCTCTTCCTTCTAGGTCCACCGATGACCCACTGTGTTCCCCTCGTCCTGTATCTATAAATATATATTATATATATTCGGCTCACTCTGCTTCCTCCACTGGCTTTGACGAGTGAGCAGTTTTCCATCTCACATTGTGGATTAGAAAGATCCCCTTTTATTCAGCTATTCTTTCTTTTTCTTTTTTTAAATTATATTATGTCGAAGGACTTTTGGTAGCTCTGTGCATAATCATGCGCTGACAGTTGGATTTTGGCACGAGGGACATGCTGCAACCTCACTAGAAAAGACAAGTAATAGATTTTAGCATTTCACAGATTTTTATGGCGCATAATTTCACTATTTTTATTTGGACACATTGCGTGAAGTGGGATGACAAGAGAAAAAAAAATGTGGGTTGCCAGTTTTGGACGGCTATTGTCAGTTGCACACATGCGCTTCGGAGCAGAAGAGGTGGTCAACCACATGTTTGAATATTTCATTTTGGCATCGAATGAAAGTCTGTATTTAATACATTTTCCTGCACATTTCCCAAAGCCTGTAAAATTACCATCCATGAAATGTTAAAGCTGTCCCTCTCTCCCTGTGCGCAGAGCATCATGGGCTGTATCTCCTGTAGTCAGACCCTCTCACTGCTGCTGTGCATCCTCACCCTGACGGCAACAAGCTCTGACGGCAACACCTTGTGCGGGGTGGAGCTGGTCGACACGCTAGAGTTTGTGTGTGGAGACAGAGGCTTTTATTTCAGTAAGTGCACTTTTTTTTTTTTATTCATAAAGGTTGGCTGTATCTGTCCCAGAGCTCTCCATCTCCAGCAAGCTCATAAATAAAAAAGTGGCCAGTTTGACATCTTGTCTTGACTTTCCCTGCATCAGTTTTTTCTCTTTCCTTCTTTCACTCATTCCTCTTCCACTGTTACATCAACTCATTAAGTTCACATGCATCATTTGCTTTGCTCAAATCAGCAGCATATAGTGCATTTGCAGCAGCTCTCTTGAACAGTAATTGCTTGCTTTAGCCTCAGCCTGAACCTGGAACAGCTTGTAAACACACTGAATGATGGAAGATTAGGGATGACAAGGGGGCAGCCTTTGAATCCCAGCCTCCATACAGCAGGAAGAGTAATAGAGGCCAGTGTACTGTTTATGTATTCATGCTAGGACTGAAATGCTACCAACATGAACATGGTGCACTTTCAACAGAGACTTGCTGGCATAGGGGCGCTCTTTCAACACAAAATTCAGTGAGTCGAATAAAGGGGACAAATTACATTAATAGGGGGGTTAACTTAACCCCCCTATTAATGTAATAATGTAATGTCCATCATCTTGTGTTGGACTGGCTGAATGACAATACCATCCCAGAGCCAATAGCTTCATCTTGATTGGTGGATTTTCACACAACATAAAATGTGTTAGTAAAAAAAGGGGGTTGTTGGACTATGAATTTTGGGATTGTTAATGGGTGTGAAACCAGAGTTTACAACCACTAATCCACCAATATTTCATCTATCCCTAATTACCATCCTAACATTAACAATATTATTGTTGGTTAAGGTGAGTCAAATACATTTAAGATCACTGGTGGTGAAAGTTGTAATAAATGTAATCAGATTGTTTGCTACTGGCAGTAGAGTTACAAAGTACCTTACACCTTCTCACACTATTCCCATTCCCAATTTCTCCGTTTATGCATGAAATATTTCCAGGACTAGCCAACACAATTTCTCTGCATTAGACCCTTTGTGTGGCGTTTGCCAGAGAGCTTTTGGAGACCCACCAAGCTGCTGCAAAGCCGTGTTCATCCAGATGCCGCTGGCAAAGCAAAAATGCTGGTCATGACAAAGAAAAGTGGTCATGACAGCTTTGACAGCATTCTGCCAGTTAAAATGTTTTGGCCTTTGGATTCCCTCTGCTGCAGCACTTTTCTTGTATAAAATGGCATGTTCTCTTCATTTAGGCTGAAAATCAGTGGAAAACTGTGGACTACATGATCAATTACATTTTAATAAATCCGGGTCTTGAAATTTTCTTTTAACCTCAGTTCGTCCATAATCAACAGCCATTATTTTGGATCCTGGCTAAACAACTGTTCGTTTAGTGCGCAGCCAATGATTTTATACGGTGAAACGATAAAATAAATGAAAAAAGACTCACCAGACTTGAAGAACTTTTGGCAAACCATTTTTTTAATGAATAAAGATCCCAAAAAGTGAGACTTTGTACTGTATTACAGTTGGACAGTATCTAGTATAGCACCACATTAACAGATCACGTAGTGTTTGAACCCTCAAATCCTTGTAGGAAGGAGGTTGGAGCTGGTCTTTTGGTATACATAGCAGAGCACTTCCCCACTGAAAATGGAGTCAAGCGGGAAACAACTTCCTGTTATTGTTAACATGAGGAAGTTCTGTACGTAAACCCACAACTTTTGTACAATAGCTGAGCACCTATGCACTCTGATGTGTCTTGGCACCTAAACCACTATGTTTGCACAGTTGTAATCCAGTGAGAGTTTAACAGTAAAATTGTGCTGAAAAAGTGCTGAAAAGTGCATCACAGCATATGCAGCTGCACTGGCACTGGTGTATACTTCAGTGCAGGTATCACCAACAGTTCTGATTGATATCCTGAACATTTTGTCATTGATTCTCCTATTACTTTGACCCATGAATGGTTTTGTAGTTTGCAACTGTAAAGAAATCAGCAAAAGCTCTTGATTGCTTACACTCACTTTTTCTACTTTGAGGCATGTTAAGTCCAATGATTTTAACTTTAGCAAGGAGACAATCAACCTTTGTTGTCAGTGCTGTTCTTTCCAACAAAAATATCGTTCAACCAAGTCTAATGCACGTTAGTGCTACCCGTTATTTATCATCTAACTTCAGAGATCACTGGACGTGTTTTCCATTGAGTTTTCCATTTATTTATTTCTGCCCATCACATTCTCATCACCTCTGTTGCCTTCACCTACATGCCCATTGAAATCTGCACCAATCACCACTCTCTCACCTCTGTGGATGCTCTGCATCACTTCATCTAACTCACTCCAGAATTTCTCCTTCTCTTCTAACTCACATCCTACCTGTGGGGCATAACCACTCACAACACTGAACATCACCCCTATAATTTCCAGCTTCCGACTCATCAACCTGTCTGATATTCTTTTAACCTGTAGAACGTTCCTCACAAACTCCTCTTTCAGGATAACCCTTACTCCATTTCTCTTCCTGTCTGACCCATGGTAGAACAACTTGAACCCTCCTAAGCTTCTAGCCTTGCCACCTTTCCACCTGGACTCCTGGGCACACAGTATATCCACCTTCCTTCTCTGCATCATGTCAATCAACTCTCTAGCCTTCCCTGTCATGGTCCCAAAATACAAAGTCCCTACTGTCAGTCCTACATTCTTAGCTTTCCTCTTCTCTCTCAGCCTACGAACACGCCTTCCTCATCTCCTTCTTCTACTTCGACCAACAGTAGTCAAATTTCCACCAGTACCCTGTACGTCAACAGCACCGGTAGCGGTCGTTGTTAACCCGGGCACCGACCGATGTGGTATGAAAGTCATTGTCATGATTCGCATTTTTACTTTGGCATGTGTTTTACGTCAGATACCGTTCCTGACACAACCCTCTGCATTTATCCAGACTTGGGACTGGCACAAGAAGACACTGGCTTGTGCCCCCTTGCGGTTGCATTGGCAGGTATCCATGGAAGTGAAGCATTTCAAACTTTTCAAAGCTTTTAGACCTAATTATTAGTGTGTTTTTCCCCAACCTGCCTGCGCTGATTATCCTAAATGTTACAACCGGTGCCAGCTCATTTTTCCCTCCCTTCCAGCTGTTTGTGCAGCAGGGTTGCAAGCAATTTTCAGAATAATAGTGGACGTTAATTTGTAAGGCTTTATTGGGAGGGATTGGAAAAGAGGCCAGGCAACAAGGCACAGCCCCTTTTTTGGCTTCAGCTGTCATAATCATCAGCCAGGCCCCCTATATTTCTTGACATCAGACATCAGCCCCAGTGATACATGCCGCAAGGGAGAAATAGCAGTGGTACTCAAAGTACTGAAGTGATTTACCAAGAAAACCACCAGGCTATAAAAGGTGTACCTGTCAATAAATTACAATAAATTGTCAGGGAATTATAAAGGGTCTTTTGTCTTTTGTAAAACCTCACTAGTTATGACATGGAAATAAATAAGTAGCATTGTTTCTGAGAAAACGAAGACTATTTCATCTGAAGTGTGTTTACTTGCTGTTTACTTGTATTTTCATACTTTCGCTGCTTTCTTGAAAAAATGGCCATTGTCTTTTGGATCGTGCAACAATACCTTTGCAAACTCAGTGGGGCAGAACAGCTAATATAGTACAGCTCGAGACTCTGTTCCTGATGTCCCTCTCACAAAGGTAAACCCACACGCTATGGCCCCAATGCACGGCAGTCACGTGGCATTGTTGACGAGTGCTGCTTCCAAAGCTGTGAGCTGTGGCGCCTGGAGATGTACTGTGCACCTGCCAAGACTAAAAAGCCAACTCACTCTGTGCGTGCACAGTGCCAAACCGACTTGCCGAGAATACTTAAGGTTAGTACCGCAGGGCACAAAGTGGACAAGGGCACAGCAGCCAGACAAGACAAAAACAAGAAGGTAAGCACAGCACCCAACACTCTAAAAACAGGTTTACTGTAAGGGTAGGAATAAAAAAGAATAGGACTGATGTTTTAAGAAGCTTCTGTCAGAGCATGCAAAAATAAAAAGTGTTTGACACCAACTTAAGTGGCTTTATTTTTCTCCTGCAGAGACCTTAACCTGGACACAGTCATTCATCCTTCAAGGTACGCATGGGTTCTTTTCACCTTATTTTAAACCTCCATAAAACACCAAATAAAGAAGTTGTGAAGTCGAACTGCAGACAGAGTGTGATCCTTTTAAAATTTGACCATGTACTTTTTACCCTTCCCTTAAAAAAACAAAACCATTAGCAAGAGCCACAAGGAACTAAGTGGTTTTTGTGGTAGACCTAGTGCTACTCCTGCTACCCAGGGAGTATCTCCACTCTGCTACTGCAAATTATGTGCTGAAATTCTGGCATCTCATCATAACAGACTGACGGGTACATGGTGCAGCGATGGAGCACACATTTGGAACATATCGGGTTCAATGTGGCACAATCTGCAGTGCCTTCTGCAACTCACTTTCATTCATTTGGGCTGGAATTTAAACAGTGGTATTGAAGTATGAATAGTCATCTTCTGCCAGTTAAAGTTTAATTTCCCTCACATTTTGTGTCAGGAATTATAAACTAGCATAATTTTGCATTCTGACATGAAAAATGTTTTGTGGAAACAATGTTTAACCTTCGAGCAGGCGTGTTGTTGGTCCATTTGATAGCTGATGACATGGTGTTATCGTCAGTGGTACAACTCACTGAAGCCATTCAGGCAAAGACAGTCCTAATTTTTAACTCAACCAGACTCTTATGCAAACTTTCAAAATTCTGATTGTTGCACATGTATTTAACATTTTGTTTCCATCTTTGCCTCACACTTTTTTTTTAGTCCTTTCGGCTTATCCTGTGAGTTCAGGGTCACCACAGCGGATCATTGTCCACATGTTGATTTGGCACAGTTTTTACACTGGATGCCCTTCCTTATGCAACCTTCCCTAATTTCTACCGGGCTTGGTCCAGCACTGCACAGCCGGGCCTGTGGTCCGTGGACGACTGCCTTACCAACTGAACCACAGCCGCCTGTGGCAGCTGTGCACAGTGACAACGCCATGGGGCACTGTGACATGCCATGCTCTCCAGATTAAGGGTCAGCTCGTGTTGGCTATCAATAGAACAAAGAGAACACACTAGTGTCCCTTGATTTAAATTCCTTTGCACGTCAGGTTGTGTTGCTCAACCAATATTAGGAAGGTGCCTTAAGAGATGTGAATACAGAGTATGTTTTATGTATTGGCCACCATTAGGTTTAACAAAGTGTTTTTCCTTTTTTGTAGGAAGTACACCAGAAAAACTCAAGTCGAGGCAACACAGGGGGAAGAAATTACAGAATATAGGGATGGAGCGAAGGGACAAATGCCCAGCGGCATGGGAAGAAACAGGCCAGTGGCCTTACTCGGTGCCCCTGTTGAATGGTTCACTGTAAAATAAACCGGAGGATGCTAATAGTGGTCTGACAAGCTCTTCAAAATGATTTAATCCTGACAAATTAATTGGTGTTTAAGGGTTTGATAAGGGATCTTGTGATTATTTTATACACTGCACCGTTCCCTATCGGGTGCCCTTCCTGACACAACCCTCCCCAATTTCTACCAGGCTTGGATAAGCACTGCACATTTGTTCACCCACCAGTAGGTGGCAGAACACAGTTTGAGTGAATGAATGGAATGGAAGAGACCAGTCGAAGCCTAAGGGACTGGGAAGGTGTGTGTGGGGATCGACAGCATGTACATTTTTCTGCCATATCTTGCTGGTGAAGTAATGAAATTTAACTATGTTGAACCACTGATGCCTCTCAGTCTGAATGGTGTAATATAAACTCAATATTTTAGTTTCCTGGACATACGAAGAAGATATCACATTCTGCAGTAATTTTTAGCATTTAAAACAATAATCAAAAAAATAATAAGCAGGGTAGCTGATAATGAAAACAAGTGTTAGTTGCACTCATACAGGATTTTGATTTAAAAATTACATTTTTAATTAAGCCTAGCTCTGTTTTAACACACATTTCTTTAACACACAGTAATATATATACACACACAATTTTTTAATATATTAAAGAGGGAATATGTTTTTTTCTCTTTAACCAATAATCTATGTATGTAATTTCCTCTGCCTTCATTATAGGAATCATGTCAGGTAAACACAATGTGATACAGTCTTTGTGATACCCCTTGGAAGTACTCACAATGAACAGTGATGCTGACACTTTTGGACATGACTTGTTTGATAGCTCCTGGGACAATGTAGTTAACCTCACAAGAGAAATTGGCATCCTTGTCCTCCTTGACCACCTTGTACTCCAATGTCCTCTGGATGGAGTAAAAGCCATTTGAATCCTGGGTCACCAGGATCGACACATTCACATCTGCAGTATGGACAAGACAAAACAAATGACAATGCACCACTGCCAATACTGATACAAGATTAAAGCAATTGTGTGTTACATTTGTGTTACATGGCAATGTGTAAGATTTTGGAAGATCCATTATCAGAAATGGAATAAATATAATTGGATTTCCAGTAGTGTATAATCACCTGACACAATGTAAAGGAAATGTGTCACATCTGAGTTCATGCCACAGGAGCGTACTGCTGCATGTCTTCCTCTCCCTCTCCCCTATCTTTCCTGTGTGTGCATAGAAAGTATTTTCCTGTTGTAGTGTTGCATCAGTGAGGGGCGGCTGTAGCTCAGTCGTCCACAGACCACAGGGCCAGTGGTTCGATCCCCAGCCCTGGCTATATGTCTAAGTGTCTCTGGGCAAGACACTGAACCCCTAACAGCCCATTCCCCTCAGTGCAGTGCCCGTCCAAGCCCGTTAGGAATTGGGGAGGGTTGTGTCAGGAAGGGCATCCGGCATAAAAACTGTGCCAAATCAACATGCGGACAATGATCCACTGTGAAGACCCTGAACTCACGGGATAAGCCAAAAGGACAAAAAAAAAAAAAAGTCAAAAGCATCAGTGAACTTTCATTGGAACAAAATATTTAAGATGTTGCCCTTATTCCAAAAGACAATTGTCCTACTGAGATATTATAATATTCCGCACATAACATTAAAAAATAGACGTGCTTGTACTTCTGACCAGACATATGGGTAGTTCTTTTCTGCATGCATCTCTATGAGTCTTGTCAACTGTTGGCTATTTGGTATTTGAATTCAACACACAGATCTGACAATAAAGAGGATAAACACCATGTGTCACAAACTTCTGTAATAACTCCAACTGAGACACTTTTTCCATATGAACTGTATACATGTGTGAAGAATGCTCCTAAAACCTGAATATACCGGCATATCCCATCTCTTGATCAAGAGAATGCTCCATTTGGAATAAGGACAAATTAAGAATATCCAAACCAAATATTTTGTCTAACCCTCTTATATGAACAGTATAATAGTGGAATATTAACGTGCATATAAATGCACTGATTGAGACACAACGGTTTATCTGGTATTTGCACTTACGTCCTGGTATAGGTATTAGTGGCACATTGTTCCTGTACCAGGTGATGTTGGGCTTGGGGAAGCCATTCTGAGCCTCACACAATGCAATCTGGATGCAGATTTATTTTCCATCTATCAATGGAAAATAAAGTAAGTTTTACAACAGGAATTAGATATGCTATTCACAAGGAGGACACAATGGATGGCAGATGCAGAGGTATCACAGATTGATCAAGGTCACACAGCTTCAATCAATCCTCACACAGCATTCAAGCACCTTGCCAACACTATTTAGCTGAGGCGTTGAGTCGACTTGAAACCAGGGAAATATGATATATGAGACAAAGTAACACTCTAGCAAAAACGACTGATGATGTATTTCCCATTTCCATCCTGTATTTTATCCGGTAAACATTCCTTGTTTTACACCCCTTTTAATTTCAAATCTGGGTGAGGTGTTATAAGAGGCACACTGTCCTGAACTGTCCTCTATCAAGTCACTGAGGTCAATTAAATGCTGTATTAAACGTATATTGTCATGAATTGAAGAATCTTTAAAGAGCTCATATTGTGCAAGATATATTTTTTGTTCATTTCCGTATATATATGACTCTCTCATGTATATAGTCACACACAGTAAGATAGAAGTGCGCTCCCTCCTTTTTTTTGACATTTTCCTGACTGAACTTGTTTACAGACTTTATCAAACTTTTTACACCTGTTACAGATTCTTGGTGGCTCATAAAGGCATTGGGTTTTGATGCTGACCAAGAGCTGATCTTTCACCCATCCAGTAGTAATACCAGGTTCAATTCAATTCAATTCAATTCAACCTTATTTATATAGCACCAATTTACAACAAAGTCATCTCAAGGCACTTTACAGAATAAAGTCCAGACTACACAAGTATGTAGAGGCAACCAAACAATTCCCCCTTGAGCAAGCCCTAGGCAACAGTGGAGAGGAAAAACTCCCTTTAACGCTTCCCTTTAACATACAGTAGTGACAATTGTGGGGTGAGAGGAAAGGAGAGAGGGACAAGAGGAGGGGGGTCCCCCTGCAGGATATGCCTATAGCAGCATAACTGTAACTAATTATAAGCTTTATCAAAGAGGTTTTAAGCCTAGTCTTTAAAGTAGAGAGGGTGTCTGCCCCCCAAATCTGGATTGGAAGGTGGTTCCAAAGAAGAGGGGCTTCATAGCTAAAGGCTCTGCCTCTGATTCTACTTTTGCAAACTCTGGGAACCACAAGTAGGCCTGCATTCTGAGATCGAAGTGGTCTAATCGGGCGATACAGTACTATGAGATCTTTTAAATATGATGGAGCTTGACCATTAAGAGCTTAGTATGTAAGGAGGAGGGTTTCAAATTCTATACTAGATTTTCTAGCAGCCAATGGAGAGAAGCTAATGAAGATTTCTCATTTTTCTCATTTTTTTATTCCCAAATAGATTAATTTCACTTTTGTCTGAATTTAGAAGTAGAAAATTGTAGGACATCCAGGCCTTTTGTAATAAAATGTTTTGGTCAATGGTGTCAAATGTGGCAGGTCTTTTTCAAGGATTTTAGAAATAAACGGGAGATTTGATATCGGATCCAGGCTAAATATCCTGGATCAAGACATGGTTTTTTAAGTAGTGGTTTGATTACAGCAACTTTATAGGCCTTTGGTGCATAGCCATTTTCTAAAGATAGGTTGATCAAATCTAATATGAACTTGTCTATTCTTTAATAGACCTGGATGTTGAGGCTTCTTTATTAATTACACTTGAGGTATCTAAGCCAGATATGGTCATTTTTGCCATGACAATTTGGAGTTTTCGGCAGGATCTGTGAGTGGTCACCGGAGGAGCCAGAGTGAACAGTGGTTTGCATGCACCCTGGAAAAGAAAACAAATTCTAGTGTAAACCTCCGCTGAAAGAATCAGTGTAGAGAAGGAGAACTGAACACACCTGCTCCTATAGTGACTGCCGCCAGATTCACAAACTAAAAATTAAAACTTGTCAACATGGATACCGGGTGAATTGTAAAGAAGAATTATTTTGTTGAGCTCAAGTTGCCATTCTTGGTTGTAATCTGTTAGAATTGGAGCACTCCTAGTCAAGGAGAGTGTAAGTGACATTGAGGGATAGCCCGAGTGGACTAATGACTCCTAGCTAGTTGGTGTAGCTTACATAATGTTAAATATGTAAACAAACAAAAATGAAGTAGAGTTTAGGGAAAGAAGACGACTGAGGGGAAACAAAACTCTCATGAAAGCTGCACAACACAGAACAGATGACGCTTCAGTAGAAAACACACACCACCACCACATATTCCCAGTGTGTCTTCTCTCTGTCCACAGATCACGGCACTGAAACTGGACGCTGGCTTGGACTCCTACCCATCAGTGCTGCCACATGCACCACCGCAAGGACACCATGAACAATGAGTGCAGCAACAACCGGTCCCAAAACAACAACCACCACATCTCCGTCCTCATCCTCATCTTCCTCCCTTTCTGCATTCTCATCATCTGCCTCATTTGCGACCACCTCAGGAGGGGAAAGATGGATAACAAAAAAAAAGGCCCAGACAGTCTGTAATACAGGATGAAGATGTCTTCATATGACAGAGGTCATGGAGGAAAAGGATACTGTGGACGATGGAGAGACAGAGGACAAGGAGTTAGATGTGGCTGATGTTCAGTAGCTGCAGATGGATGCCACACATGTGAGCAAAAGGGACACTGTGCAAAGGACTGTCCCTTTGGGATTGAGGAGGACGGACCCAGAGATTGTCCTGAGAAGTCATCGCCAGTGGCGAACTGACGGGTGGAGGAAAGGCTGGTGTCCCGGGACAGTTGCTGATGACTGATCAAAAGGAGGGAGGTAATGCACACTGACACACACTGCAATGAAGACATGCTTACACACACATAAACTGATTAGCAAACTGCAATGAAGAAATGCTTGCTCAGACATGCACTGATAATTTGCCAGAAAAATGCAATGAAAACTGCTTGATAAAGCTCACACAAGCTGGAATAAATGTGGATTTGATTGAGCAATGTGTTTACGATCAAAGCTAAATTTAAACCACCTGAGGTTTAAATGCTGAGGGAGAGAGTACATTTCCTGAATACACTCTCAAAGTGAATGACCAAGAGGTGATTTTTTTTTTTTTTTTTTTTTTGGTAGGCAGTGGAGCAATTAGGTCAGTATTAAAAACAACAGAATTTCCAAAATGAGCAATGTACATGTTGGTGTTTCTGGAAAACCACAAAAAGTCAAGTCATTGCCTTGTGCTAATTCTCAAGCTCGATATCTTAAACATGCATTCATGTTGTCAGAATTATGCCCTATAAATTTGATTGAATAAATATCTAATGATTAAGTTGTGGATCTAACTGATGACTACATCAGACGTAATACAAGTGTTCAATAATTTAAATGTACAAACACACACCATGATGAATTATAGTCTCTGTTGTATGTGTTTGAATGGAAGCTGCAGCAGTTGGTCTTGTCTTGTTCATGTCAGAAAGTAATTTACATTGTACAGCGCATGTTTCACATGGCCCCGATGTTCCTTATGAACAAATATGGGATTCAGTGAAGTTTGAGAAATTGACTGCAGTGTTTCATTGGTCTGATCACTTATGTGCGTTCCCTCTGAATGAGGAACACAATTGTTTCTCCACATCAGTGTTACCCAGTTCCTATGTTAAGTTTGTTAACCAGGGGCTTGGCTGTATGACTGTATATCTCTTTTGTTACAGGACTGTGATGGCAGATAACAACATATTGCTTACTTTTCAGCTAAACTTGATCCTGTAGATGATGGATTATGATGCCTGCAAGCTGTGACAGTTGCAGACAAAGTGTTGGTTAGGCTGATCTAACTCTTTTGCTTCCTTATGCAGCCTCTCTCTCTTATTCTAGGAGCAGAAACTCATCGCCTTTCTACAGTGAGATGGCTGAGATACGATACAGTGTTACTTCACATGCCTAATGTAACTGTTAATGGATGTAATGTTCTTAACTCAGTTACAATGTTACTTTTTCCAGATGGTTCTGCATTACACAATCCCACCACTGGAGAGAACCAAGAAGATTTTGATATTTATCATATTGTTTAGCTTAAGATGCTCAGTTTGTGGCTCATGAAGAACTGAAGACAAAAACAGCAGAGATGTTGAGATGCTGATTTTAGACTTTTAGATCCACAACTTTTGAATTGTTCACGAATCTGGAACACTCTGGACAAACAGAGTTCAAGGAATCTGATGATCATATTTTTTTTAACATAATAATGTTGCTGCTTAATTTCAGCAGGAAATGCGCAAGTTGATGATGTAGCTAAGGAAGCTGCCTATCAGTAAGTATCTTAAACACACACACACACACATGTTTTTCAGACATTTTATCGTCACTCACTGCTGTACAACAATTTTCTATCTCTGAGAAAATCAGGGGAAAAGAGGGGGTTGCAAATTCCAAAAGTTCCAAACGTTTTCTCAAACACTGATAAAGTTGACACACAGGTTAAACCATGTGTCCAAAGGGGGAATGTTGATTTATTACAGCAACAATGGTTTACCAAGGGATGTGTATCATATGCACAGAAATATTGTCAATCTTGCTTTATCTGTGTGACATTACTAAGGCTACAGGGAGTACATCCTCCATCTGATAAACCATTTGACCATGTGATGATTGATTTCTTTGAGTTGATGGCCAATTGAGTGAAGAGATATTGTGTTGTTATGACTGGCGTACTCAAAACAAAATTGTTATGAAGAAAGTCTCCTTGGACTAAGGTTTCTCCGGTTGTTTTCATGAACATGGGGATAAGGGAAAAAATAATAAAATTATTTGGGAAATCTGTAAATTTGAGAAAATGACATGTTGCAATATTGCCAGACCTTGTCTTCTGCTTTGTTTCAAATACATTAGCAGCTATTCCAACTGAAGGATTTCTAGGAGGTGGAACGGATTCTTCCAAATGATGCATGCAACCACACAGCAGTGAAAGACGTGGATACATGCCACCCACTGAAGGAAGGGGCAAAGTCGGAGGAGAACACTCACTAATTCACTCGAACTTCTTCTGGTGACAAAGAGGACGAGTGCGATTGAGTGTGCCTGCACTCTGAGTCCCCAAGCCGCGAAGAAAGCAACACCATGGAAGACATAATGAGACCCGTTGTGCCACAGTACACTGGTCGAGTAAAACACATGCTTTGAAAGTCGTGGTGATTCTGTGGAGGAAAACCACAACAGACTCTATCCCAGAACTGGACAAGAACGTGTACACAGGTGATGTTTGGAATCGAAGGTAGGAATCAAACATGACATCTCCCACTCTCCAGGGAGGAAGTGCAGTGCCCATAAAACATAATTTGATGGAAAATTAGAAACCAAATAGCTGCAGGATATGAGTCTTCTTTGTGCCATTAATAAAAATGTTGATTGGATGAATTACATATATTATATTCACCACACCTCTTATGCTGTAGAATGCTTGGCAGAGCAGCTGGCAGAATAGGATGGCCCTAGACATGCTCCTTGCTGAGAAAGAAAGTGTTTGTGTGATGTTTAGAGACTCGTGTTGTACCTGACTCGTGTACTGCACCTGATGGAAGTGTCCCTTAAAGTCCTAGAGGCTCTTAGATCCCTCAAGGAGGAATTTGCATGAAACTCTGGTGTAAATACTGGTTGGATCGATTGTATTGACCAGATATTTGGTAAAGGGAAACCTGTTATATTGTCTTTGCTTACTTCTACACTTGTTGTGCTTGCAAATTTTACATTTTACAGGTGTTGTCTCATCCCATGTGTAAGAGGTCTAATTATCTGAGTCACTCTGAGTGCTATGACCCATCAGATGGCACTCATTGATATAACATCTGCGAAGAATTTAGTTCCTTTTATACAACCTGATGTTGACCTGTACACAGATTCTAGTGATGAAAATCACTATGTGTAAATATGCTATATACCTTCTAATCTGTGCTTAGCTCTGCACCCTAGTGATGTCTATGTCATACAAAAACAGTGCCTGAATTTCCAATACAACATTAAGAGGAGGTATATTGAATTTTTATGCATTTGTACATCCCTTGACTTCTGTTGTGTGTCTTGAAATTAAAATGCAGTCAAAAGGAGGGAATTGTGATGTAAAATCAAGCATGACAAGTCTATAGTGTAAGATAAGAATAGGAAGCCCCTTCAGAAATTACAGTCCGGAACAATATGAATTTCAGAAAGATTTGAAATAAGTGATTACAATTTTCTAGTTGTTATTGCCCCCTAGTGTTAAGTCTTAATAACTGACAGAGTAAAGAGAGACGAGTAATCACAACAGTCATCTGTCATTTTGTAATAATTCCAAATGGGGAATACACACACACAGATGCAAACACAGCTTTCACAGCAATAAAATATTTGTTCTTGTACATCATCAAATTAAAGAATAATACTAGAACACTTAATCAAAATGTTTGTGTTACTTCTTTCAACTCTGGTCTTTTTATTGCAAGGTCCAGGAGAAGGACAAACCCACCACAGAAGGACACGGTATGTAAAATGCCCAAAATGCTTGCTAGTAGTTTACAGAAATTGAATCTTATTTTACACAAAGTGAATCTAGCTCTTTAATCACTGCAAAGAGGAAATACTAATGTCTAATTTTCAGGAGTTGTATTGAAAGTCACCTTGAATACTATAGAGTACATGTTATGTATAAGACACTTTGGAACATAAAATGGGACCAAGAAGTTGACATGACACCACGTGTACTTCCTGAGTGCGATGCCAAATAAGAGGTTGGGGGAGAATATTCCTATTTTTGTCTCCTGTTGTGTCAAAAATGATTGGTTAGATGTATAATTTGGGAAGCAAGAACACAAAATTTAGAATGAAGGACAGACTACATTTGGAAACATCTCTGAACTTGTGTGAATTAATTGGGCTTTGCCATTTGTGGTACAAATGTTTTCTTTGCTTTCTTGTAGATATTGACATGAAAGATCACGTCAAAAAGGATGGAAAGAGTCATTATTAAGGTGCCCGCCCAGCAATTACCATAATCCACTCATATACTTGTAAGCGAAACATTTTATTTTTGTTGCTTTTTTTGAGGTTCGTTGTATTTTATGCTCATTTGCGCTCATTGCGGGCGACTGTGGCGCAGGAAGGTAGAGTGGTTGTCCACCAATCTCGCAGTTGTTGGTTCAATCCAGTAACATGTCAAAGTGTCCTTGAGCAAGACACTGAACCCCAACTTAGTTTCTCCCGGTGAGCATTGGTCATATTATGGACATGATGTCCATGTGATATATCCTAAATTATCTTGAAATTGCCAAAGCAGCTGTTCATTAAAATTCTTGTTTAACAACAGTCATTGTCAATGTTCATTATGTAAAGACCTGTATTGTTCTGTTTTGTTGAGGGGAAAAGATCAGAAATAGCCCATTAAACTAAATCTTAAACCTAGAATAACAATATCCAAGAATGTAATCCACTCTAGTATTAATTACAAGGATTGAATCCCAAATTCAAAGAACACAACCTAACTTCTAATACAGATCCAAATTGTAAGAAAACTATAGAATTTGTGCAAACAGAGATCATGTGTCTGTGCTTTTAAAGTGTGTTCCTACCGTCAGTGTGGACTGAAACTCATGAGTATAGGTTTCTCCAAGTCTCCAGCATGTTCTGTGACAGAATGATCTTGCAAAAGTCAAATAGCACAGCCCTTCCAAACATAATATCCAAATTCTTATAACAAGCATTGAAAGGTATTGTGAAACTTGAATCCTAATCAGTAAAAAACTCTTAATAGGTTCACCACTCAATTGATAGCCCAACTACTTAATGTTAGCAGAAAGACATCCCAAATGTCCACAACTCTATGTGTGAGATAGGAATAGGAAGCCCCTTCAGAAATTACAGTCCGGAACAATGTGATTTGAAATGAGTGATTAAAATTTGTTACTTATTATTGCCCCCTAATGTCAAGTCTTAAGAACTGACACAGTAAAGAGACGAGTAATCACAACAGTCATCTGTCATTTTGTAATAATTCCAAATGGGGAATATGCAAATATGTGTTATTCATTTAGAATTACCTATTCCTAATTATTCAGGAATTACCTAATGTAAGAAATGTGGAGTGGCAATCCAAATTGTTGATTGTTTATACTTAAATGTTTCCAAAAAGAGAATAACATTCATGATTGGTTGTTCTTTATCCAATGACAAATGAGCTGGTACACTGAAATTCCAGATAGGAAGTACTTTCATTAGAAGACATCCCCCAGCAAACAAGGACAACTGCACATGTAAGATGTAATTACAAAGATAAACTCAAAATGACTAATCCTGTCAATCTGTGTTTTATAATCACTGATTGTTATTCCAATGATAAATTACAAGTGACTAATCCTTCCAAAACATGTAATATAGTCACCAATTCTTTCAAAATAGATATCTAAAGGTAATATATTCCAAATGTTGTCTACAAATCACTAGAGCTCCCTGGTTTATCATTTAAGGTAATATATTTCAAATACTGAGTTTAAATTACTAAATCATCCATGTTTACAGTCCAACGTAATGTATTACAAAGATTACTTTTAAGTCACTAAGTCTTCCTAATTAAGCATGTATGTTTATGCATTCCACATATTGAATTTAATTCACTAATGCTTTCAAGTGTAGCATCCAATACTATAAACTTTTCTTAGTTTAGCTGCTAAAGATAGTCATTTCAAATAGTGAATAAAAATACTACAGTTTGCAAGTTTACCTTCTATGGTGACATATTACAAATATGTAACACTAATCATCAAAGCTTTTTGGTTTACATCTCAGTTAGTGTATTTTACATTTTAAATATACATCACTAATAATTTTGAGTCTCTTCTCTTGACTGTCCAAATATTTCACCTTTTCTGATTTTTCAGGTATCTGCTCCATGGATTGTCCAGGTGCCAAAGATAAGAAGCTTGAACCAACAGCTGGAAGGACAGTAAGTCATTTTCCATGTATCACTGAAAAACTACATTTGTGGTTCAGTGTGAGCAACATTAAGTGTGCTGTTGGCATTTCCTTAGTTTTACAGATTAAATGTTTGTATTAGTGCATATTTGCATCTGTTAAAGTATTGCTTGAAAAATTTATTTTTAGGAACCCAAGCAAGACTGGTACAATATTTCTGTTTCTCAGGAAACTAAAGCGGATGTAGGCTCCACAGTGAGTACACATGTTAGAATGATTCCTGTATATGCAATCACTTTATCTTTCTCTCTCTCACACACACACAGATGCAAACACAGCTTTCACAGAAAATCATCAAATTAAAGAATAATGGTAGAAAACTTAATCAAAATGTTTGTGTTACTTCTTTAAATTTTTGACTTTTTATCACAAGGTCCAGGAGAAGGACAAATCCACCGCTGAAGGGCACGGTATGTAAAATCCCCAAAACACAGCTTTGCTTCCTAGTAATTTACAGCAATTGAATCTTATTTTGATATAAGTGTATCTAGCACTGTAATCATTCCAAAGAGGAAGTTCCATAGTCTAATTTTTAGGATTTGTATTGAAAGTCACCATGAATACTATACAGTACATGTTATGTATAAGACACTTTGAAACATAGAATGGGAACATTACATGAAACCACGTCTACGTCCTGATTGTGTTGCCACATGAGTGGTTGGGGAAGAATATAAATTTTTTTTAATTGGGCTTTGCCATTTGTGGTACAAATGTTGTCTTTGCTTTCTTGTAGATACTGACATGAAAGATCACATAAAAAGAAAAAGGGTCTTGTTTCAGCTGCCCGCTCAGCAATTACCACAATCCACTTCTATATGTGTAAGAGAAACATGTTAATTTCATTTTTGTGCTGTTTTTGAGGTTCAAATTATTTAATGTACATTTTTAATGCAAAAAATAGTAATTCTACAATCTGCAATCAAGAACATCCATAATAAATGATAAATGTCTTATTTTTTAGTGCTGTGATGAACTGTCCACTCTGGAAATAGGTCTCTTCCTATTCATTGCAATACTTGGCACAGTGACGGTTGCCCTTGTCACCTACATGTTCTTGAAAATGTGAAACAACTGATGTCATACCTTGGCACTCCTTTAAGATAGAGTATTATGGACATGATGTCCATGTGATATATCCTAAATAATCTTGAAATTGTCAAAGCAGCTGTTCATTAAAGTTCTTATTTTAACAACAGTAATTGTAAGTGGTATTGTTGTGTTTTGTTAAGGGGAAAAGATCAGAAACATTCCAAGATCACGATCCACATTCCAAGATCACGATCCACATTCCAAACACATGATCCACATTAAAAACCTGTGATCCACAATCCAAGATCACGATCCACAATCCAATAAAGTGATCCACAATCCATGATCATGATCCACATTCCAATAAAATGATCCACATTCCAAGATCACAATCCATGTTCCAATCACATGATCAACATTCCAAGATCACGATCACCGTTCCAGCAATGTGATCCACATTCCAAGATCACGATCCACATTCCAATTAAGTGATCCACATTCTAATAAAGTGATTGACATTCCAAGATCACAATCCACGTTCCAAACACATGATCCACATTCCAAATGTGTGATCCACATTCCAAGAACACGATCCACATTCTAATAAAGTGATCCACATTCAAAGATCACTATCCAAGTTGAAATAATGTGCTTTCACATTCCAAGATCACGATCCACATTCCAAACTCATAAATCCACATTTCAAGATCACGATCCACATTACAATAAAGTGATCCACATTCTGAAATTATGATCCAGATCACAATCTAGGTTCCAGCAAAGTAGTCCACATTCCAAGATCGCGATCCTCGTTCCAAAATTATGATCCACATTCCAAGATCACTATCCAAGTTCCAGCAACGTGATTTCACATTCCAAGATCATGATCCAGGTTCCAGCAACGTGATCCACAAATCAAGATCGCAATCTAAACGTATGATCCACGTTCCAAATGTGTGATCCACATTCCAGCTTGTGATCCACATTTCAATAAAGTGATTCACATTCCAAGATCACTATCCAAGTTGAAGCAACATGGCTTGACATTCCAAGATCACGATCCACATTCCAAACGCGTGATCCACATTCCAACATCACGATCCACATTCCAATAAAGTTATCCACATTCCAAGATAACGATCCACGTTCGAAACACATGATCCACATTCCAAATGTGTGATCAACATTCCAAGATCACGCTCGCCGTTCTAGCAATGTGATCCACATTCCAAGATCACGATCCACATTCCAATTAAGTGATCCACATTCTAATAAAGTGATTGACATTCCAAGATCACAATCCACGTTCCAAACACATGATCCACATTCCAAGTTCATGATCCACGTTCCAAACGCATGATCTACATTCCAAACGCGTGATCCACATTCCAACATCACGATCCACATTCCAATAAAGTTATCCACATTCCAACATCACGATCCACATTCCAATAAAGTTATCCACATTCCAAGATAACGATCCACGTTCGAAACACATAATCCACATTCCAAATGTGTGATCCACATTCCAAGAACACGATCCACATTCTAATAAAGTGATCCACATTCCAAGATCACTATCCAAGTTGAAATAATGTGCTTTCACATTCCAAGATCACGATCCACGGTCCAAACTTATTGATCCACATTCCAAGATCATGTTCCACCTTCTAATAAAGTGATTGACATTCCAAGAACACGATCCAGATTCCAGCAAAATGATCCACATTCCACATATGACAGGTTAGGCATCTTCAAAGCTGTCAAAAACTTAAAAGGCAGTAATGGTCTGCACTCGGTAAATGGTCTGCACTTATATAGCGCTTTTCTACCTATTGGCACTCAAAGCGCTTTACACTGCTTCTCATTCGCACTCTCAATCACACACGCACTCATACACCGATAGGGGAGCTGCTATGCAGCTGGCCAACGCTCACCGGGAGGTTGTCCACCAGTCTCGCAATTGTTGGTTCAATCCCCAGCTCCTCCGGTCACATGTCGAAGTGTCCTTGAGCAAGACACTGAACCCCAACTTAGTTGCTGCAAGTGAGTGTTGGCCAGCTGCATAGCAGCTCCCCCATCCACATTCTAATAAAGTGATTGACATTCCAAGATCACAATCCACGTTCCAAACACATGATCCACATTCCAAATGTGTGATCCACATTCCAAGAACACGATCCACATAGCAGCTTTACAAAATGTAAAAACAGACAATAAAACTTCTAATATAAATTAAAACACAACTACAACAAAGATGTAACCATAAGAGCCCAGTCAGGTAAAAGCTTGTCTCAAGAAGTTGCAGAAGTTCCTTAGTTGCATTTGAAAGAAACAGCAGAATCAGCAACGTGCAGAGTCAGGGGCATACCTTTGATTTAATGTGTGGTGAAATACCTGGTGCTTGTGTTGAGGGTATGGCAGAAACTGTAATGACAAGTCAGGACGGAGGCAGGATGGCAGAGTTTGTGTTAGGGTGGCCCAGCAGCAGCTCCCGGGACAGGCTCCATCACAGTACTGAGCTGGGTGGCTGTGATTCGAGAGTATAAAACAGAGAGATCAGAGATCAGGCGAAAAATCTTTCATTATTCTCATACAAAAAGTTGCTCATGTAGACAAAACTCACTTTTTGGATCCTATATTCTCTTCTCTGCCAGGTAGTCCTCCACAGAACGACTCTCAGCTGTGGCCGTGCAGTGCTCTGATCTGTAGTGGCTGTGGCCATATTGTTTGTTCTTCGGTTTGCCACAGTGCCTATAGAAAAATTCTTTTTTGGCCGAGTTCCCTCCGCTCCCTGGCAGGACACAGCTGCTCCTCCCTCAGCTTCCTCTGCCAGGCTGTGGTGCGAGGCACAGGACCAGCAGATGTACAAGTGGAGGAGACAGTGGTTGTCAGTGGTGCTGGTTCCTGCTGTGGGGACAGCAGGAAGTATGTAAGAGTATGAGGAGGAAGCTGCAGTGGCAGAAGCAATGATGTCATAGAGGGCTGGTGCCACAGGCCCACGGCTGGTGACAGCTTCACCGGAGTTGTCTTTGGGCAGATGGTGGTGAAAGGGCTCATCAAGGCTCTGAGCTGCAGTTGGAAGGGCACAGGACCCTGGCACTTGGCCGAGGAGGTATTTGCTGGAATCAGCCTTGCTTCTCTGTGTGTGCCTGTTCGAAAATAAAAAAGTTGCTATGTCTGGGTCTTGTCTCTCTACTTTCATTGGTCATGCAGAGTGAACTGAGTCTTAATACTGCACGAGTGTCCTTTGGTTCACTTGGAACAGGTGGATGCTCGTGTTGTCAGTTAGGGTCAGACATCTTGCCACAATGTCACGGATGACATTGTACTCCCTCATGATGACACCCCAGCGGTTGATCCGGACCCCAGCCAGTGTACGTCACTCATAGTTTATTTGGCACAGCTCCACAAAGATGGCCTAGACCAGCCTGCTGGTCTTGGGAGACTGTGCTGCCCCCATGCCTTTGCCAAAAACAGCGCTGCACAGAGACAAGTCCAGCGTTAGATGCCTGGTGACGCAGCTCCACAAGGCTTGGGACAGAGCGGTGACATGCTGGTATCTGCTGTGTCCATCTGGATCATGTACGTCCTAAAAGACAGAGCAGAGAGAACTTTTACATCGAGCATGGCAATTAGTAAAATTTTAAGAAAAGCACAGATCATATTTCCAGCGGACACATAGCACCATACATTACTAAGGAATGTGGACTTACCGCCACCTCCTGATTCTCCTCCTCCTGCTCATCTTCCATCAGCTGCAGCTCCTTCCCAGGGGCGGCCTCATCCTGGGATTGAGCTGTATTTGTGGGACCTGACTGAAGCGTCGGCAGCAGGAGCCGCCTGTGCGAGGGGCATAGTTCCCTGAATGAGCAGGGGGTGGTGCTCGAAGAAGTCAAGGTCCTCGGGCTCTCTGCTACCCCATTTTTCATCCAAAACCATCCCATCCACGACATCGGGATTCCGGCCCACATCCTCCTGCAGCACAACAGCGTTCTGGGAGTACATGTACTATCAGTTCACCTGAACAAAACACACAGTCTCGTACAGCCCGATCATTCCACTCAATGTAGATGTGACGCTGTGATGAGTTTATTTTCAAGCCTGTTACCTGTGTAGTCTCTGGGCTGGGTGTAATTTTTAACCAGTGTCATACCCAGGTAATCCTGAGTGAGCTGGTTGTGCTGCAGCCAGGCACTGTAGCAGCGCATTGTCGCCTGCTGAGCACCTTTCATCGCAGCCCTGGCACGCTTCTCATTCCACCGGACCAGGCCCTTCAGCAGGTACATCTGGAAGTGCAGGGCACTGGCTGATGTGCCTGAAAAGAGAGAGAAAGAACAAGCTTATGAACAACAAGTAGAGGAAGTAGCAGCTGCTTTTTTCAAATTATGAGATTAAAAAGACTCACCTTGGACAAAATGGCACAGGTGCAGGTGGAACGATTCCATGGAAGTGCAACCTCTGGCACACCGGTAGATCGAGATCCTTAACCCTTCCCTAGTCAGCTCCCCAGTCTTTATATACAGATCTATTCCCGGGGGGTCCTGAATGCATTGGAGATGACAACGCTGCGTGTTTCATATCTCCCTCACGCGATTGTGGTCGATCAGCAGGACACCTAAGCTGTCTCTCAACTCTCAGAAGGCATCCAGGAGCTCCTGGATGAGCAGCTCTGCCTCAGCCCCATCCCACGTGCAGCAGCGACAGTAACGGGCAAGCTCTCTGCCAGACAACTGGATGTAGGCATCCTTCCCCTCCTCACACTGCTTGGCCCTCTCCAGGAGGGAGAGATCTTCACTGTCCCAGACGTACGACAGCTGTGCCATTAACTGGCCGTAGAGCTGCTGGCTTTCTGTCGTGACACCGTGGAAAATGCGCCGTATGAGATGCCACACATCCAGCCTGATCAACAGCTGGTTTCACTCGTGGAACATGGCTGCCGTATGGGTTTGTCCCACGAGGGAACAGCAGTGCCGATCCACATACAAGACATGAGGAGGGGCCTCCCTGGCTAACCGGTACCACCGCATCAGTACTGCCACCGTGGGTGACAGCCCACGGTGGCATGGTGACATGAGCACCTGCCAGTAGGGGAGAGCAATGGACAGTCCATTAATAACAAGTTAGTTAACTATAAAAGTACTATTTCCTAACTGACAACCCCTTAGTTATGGTGCTGCTGCACCTGCCCATGCTCATTGCCTACATTTGTAACCCAGGCAGCCGTACTGGCAGCACCAGCCGCGAGCTTCGTGGTCATCTGCAAAAAATGAAAAATTTCAATAATATAACAAAACATGGTAACAACTGTGAGGGATATTTCAAAATCTAGGTAACACTGTTTTACTGTTTTCACACTTCTGGCAGACCCAGTATCAAACCTGCTTACACCAGTGCTTCATCACCTTTTGCTCCCCAGCAAGACATCACACCAGATCAAAAGGACAGAACTTTCCCCCCAATCTTGAAGAACAGAAAGGAGATGGTATGCATGTCCTAACTTTTCCTATGATTGAGGTGGGAGGAGTTCATGGCCCCAACTTGTTTTCTGCCCCTGGACAGAATTGGACATTAAAGAAACAATTGAGAAAGTCACTCACCCAAAAAGAAATGCTAACAAGTGGGGAGAGGACTTCCATAACATGGTGCAGGACTAGAAACCAACTTTTCAGGAACTGGAACGCCTGTTGAAACGACAGCTGCGATGTGATTTTCACAAGATCAGACACTTGTTTACCAACTCTAACCTCAGGCTTCGTCTGGAGCAGCAAGACTGGGAACATGAGGACAATGCTTTATACAGAAACGCTATAACACTACTGGTGCAGGGTGTGCAAGCAAAGTTTCCACTTAAGCAAGACATGAGTGTGATCAGTGCCATACAGCAGGAGCCAAACGAGTCTGTGGGAACAAATCTCGCACGGTTAACTGAGGCATATGACATACACAGTGGTCATGTTCCACCAGAAGATGGTCTGGGAAGGAACCCCATGAGTGCCTATGAGGCCCATCTTAAGGATGTGATTTTCACAAGGACGAAACCAGAAATTGGTTGACTGAGTGGGAGAGCAGGGGGAGCAGACGCTGGATCAGGTGACACCCATACAGGAGCAGCAATCAGATCAGGTGACATTCACACATTCACACACACAAAGACAAAACCCAGATATGATCTGCATATAAATGGCAACTTGTTGACAACACACGTGTTGCACAGCAGCTTACAGATTTTGCACACACACACACAGACACACACACACACACAAGCAGAAACATTCCAACATCATAAGTCACTACACTACACAGCACACGTAAATGTAGGACCAGAAGGTGAATATGAAAGTCAATAGTATGTTGAATATGAAAGTCAATAGTATGTTGAATATAAAAGTCAATTGTATGTTGAATATGAAGGTCAGTGGTATGTTGAATGGGGAAAGTCAGTGGTATGTTGAAAATGGGGAATCGGAAGTGATGTGTTTGAGAAATGTGTATTGGACAAGGACTGCTGTGGTTGCCTCTGCCTCACTCTCCTTTAAACAGGAAGTACTATTTAAGGGGGACACTCCACATATCCCATTGGCTAAACCTTCTGACTGGAGTTGGCAAGAACTGGGCCCATGGTTGCAGAGCAGGCTGCTCCTCGAGGATTTCCAACCAACAGCATCAGGTCCTAGGATGGAATACAGCAGGAAGGGTGATGTACATCGAACACAATTATCAGTTGTACAAGCTGATAGAACAGTTGAGCTCATTGATGGTCATGACACCACACAGGCTGCAGCCTATACCATCACAGAAACTAGTTTACCACCAGAGCTCGAGCAAATTCCAAAATCTCTCTGGGCAGCCCATAAATATGATGTAGGTCTTATGAGAGATGCAGAACCTCTGACAGTACACCCAAAATCAGAGTACAGGCCATGTCAGAAGCAATATTCTTTAAAGCAGGAAGCCATCGATGGCATAAGGCCTGTGTTCAATTCTCTGCTAAAAGCAGGTGTAATAATTCCATGTAACAATTCCCCAATGCGCACTCCCATATTCCCTGTTTAAAAAAGATCTTAATTTGTCGGCCGGCTCAGCGTTCTTACATTATGTAGATGTTCAGCTGATTTGTAGCCAAACTAAACACGCATGCAAAATTGATATGGTGCACCTTTTAAAACATCTTGCAGATAATGCCCATAAAATAAGTTTTACAAAAAATGCAATTTGTGCAGCAAAAAGTGACATATCTGGGCCATGTGATCACCCCAGAGGGCAAAACACTGTCACCAAAATGAATTCTTAAAATTCAAAATATTCCCTAGCCTGTTACAAAAAAACAAAACAAAAAAAAAAACAGATGATGAGTTTCCTTAGCATGACATCATTCTGCAGACAGTGGATCCCAAATTACTCTTTGCGCGAAGCTTCCCTGTCTGCTATGGTGCATGGTAAACAACTTTCAGTACGTGATAAAATTAAGTGGACTATTGAAGGAAAAGAAGCGTTAAGTGATCTTAAGGCAGCACTCACTGTAGCTCCCACTCTGGGTTTGCCTAATCCTAACATGCCTTTTTACTCAGTTTGTTGATCAAAAAGACAGTTACATGACCTCTGTGTTATGCCAATCTCATGGGGGTATGTTGCTTATTTTTCATCAAAACTGGATCCAGTAGCAGCAGGTCTCCCCCTCTGTCTGAGAGCTGTTTTGGCGTCACGTGATTTGGTTGGCTATTCTGATTTGATTCTTATGGTTCCACACGTTGTTAGACACATATTACACACACAGAAAACTGCACATCTGTCAATTCAGCGTTGGTTGAGATACCACACTGTATTGTTGGAAATGCCTAACATTGCTGTAAAAAAGAAATCTAGTTGGATTTGCTGTTTTCTGCTCAGGAAGCAGAGCTGATAGCCCTTACGGAAGCCTGTAAATTGGCTGAAGGAAAAACTGTCAATATTTACACTAACTCGCATTTGGTAAACAGTCTGCACTTATATAGCACTTTTCTACCTATTGGCACTCAAAGCACTTTACACTGCTTCTTATTCACACTCACAATTTCACACACACACTCATACACCGATGGGGGAGCTGCTATGCAGCTGGCCAACACTCACTGGGAGCAACTAATTGGGGGTCAGTGTCTTGCTCAAGAACACTTCAACGTGTGACTGGAGGAGCCAGGGATTGAACCAACAACTGTGAGATTGGTGGACAACCGCTCTACCTTCCTGCGCCACAGTCGCCCTTTGGTGTCACTTGTGATTTTTGTTGTCCCTTGAGACAAAGGGGTTTTATGACATCAGCTGGAACACCCATTGCACACCACACTCTGGTTGCAGCACTCTTAAATGCAATCCTGTTGCCTAAACAAATATCAATATAGTATGTGATGCTCATACTAACAAAACAGTTACCACAGGAAATTCAGCAGCAGATGCCGCAGCAAAAGCAGCAGCCAGGACGGGACAAATGTTTCACCTAACTCTGTTTTCTCTTCCACAGGAACTCAACCCACAGGCTGACCTGTCAACCATGCAGTCATTGGCAGGCATATCTAAAAAAACTCTATGGAGAAAATCAGGTGCAACACTACAAAATGGGGTGTGGCTTGGCCCAGATGATAAACCTTGCTTACCTAAGGCTTATTTCCATTTGTATACAAAATTAGCTCATGGTAAAGATCATGCTTGCAAGGGGGGGATGTGTGCATATGTCAACACTCACTGGTACACCAGCTGAATACTACAGAAAATGTATAATCTGTGCCCCAACATTGCCTCTGGTGCCATTAAAATGCCATTGTAAGGTCACCCCCAACCTGATGGACCTTTTTAACATTGGATGATTGACTTTATTGAATTGTCACCATGCCAAAACAAAAGATATTGCTTGACCATGGTTTGCATGTTTAGCAAGTGGGTAGAGATTTTCCCTTATTCCAAACAGGATGCATCCACAGTGGTAAAAGCCTTAACAAAAGACATCATTGTTCGCTGGGGTATTCCAAAAAAGAGCAGTAGCGACAATGGTCCTGGGTTTGCCAACAAAGTGTTGAAGGATTTGTCAAATTATTTTGGATTTGAATTCAAATATCATTGTTCTTATCACCCTCAGAGTGCAGGTGCAATAGAGCGACAAAATGGCATCCTCAAGACAAAACTAACAAAATGCTGTGAAGAAACAGGTTTGACATGAAGCATTACCATTGGTACTGTTCTATATGTGTACGAGAGTAAGAACAACACATGGGTTAAGTCCATTTGAGATTATATTTGGAAAACCTCCTAGTATAGGGCTTAATCACTGGAGGCAGAGACGTTTCACAGGACCACATCAAGTACTGCTGACTTCCAGTACAGCAGTGAAGGTGGAGGGACGCGCCATGTGGGTCCACGCCAGCCACTGCAAGAAGATCCCCACACCTGAATCAGAAATGGAACTACACCCAGAAGAACACCTGTCACTTTTTGCAGGTGTTGTTATAGGCATTACTGCCCTAACCCTGTGTGGGTGTTGCCTTATTCCGTGTGCACGTGGACTTATAATGTGTGCAATTGACCTTTCCATCTCACACCAAATGACTACTCAAAGTATGACTTTACTTAGAGACAGTGCTTCCCCTTAGTCTTTTCACATCCCCAACTGGGAACCTCCATATAACGTAATTCATAGTATTGAGTTAAATTGATTTGGGCCTAATCTGGGAACATAATGATGGAATGTTTTGAAATTTTTGGGAATTAACATTTCTGATGAACTGTCCCTACTGTTGCTCAGCCTTAATGAATCCTGATCATGTAATTATCATAAAATGATAAAAGGGGGGATGTGTGAGGGAAATTTCAAAATCTAGGTAACACTGTGTCACTGTTTTCACACTTCTGGCAGACCCAGTATCAAACCTGCTTACACCAGTGCTTCCTCACCTTTTGCTCCCCAGCAAGACATCATGTCTCTGGCCACACAAAGAAGAGTGTTAGCTAGATATCAACCATAAGACTTCCTACATCTGAACATTTGCTTCCCAGAAGGGAGCCCACGGGAACCCGCACAAATGATCAATCTCAAGGACTTAAAAGACAATGAAGACAAAAAGACAAAGTGACATGAACTTGTTAATTAAGACTCCTGACCACATTGTATGAAGGTTGATTGGCATTGACTCATCCCTTTGTTCTTTGTTGAGTTGTATGTATAAAAGGCTGTACAACCTACACATCTTGGTCAATCAGATTGACCCGCTCATGAGTGTAGTTCTGTTCTGCTCTGCATGTTTCTCCATTTTGCTGATTAAATTCACCATTATCATTCACTTGTAAGTTGCCTGTTGCCTCCTAACTTGCCTTACAGTTTTTGCCACGACAACAACAATGTATATAATATGTATACATAAAACCCCCATTGTAACCAGAAATTAATTATAATTAAAGCTTGCCTTCTTGGTGGAGTCGATCTTCAGAATAACTCCAAAGATAGATGTCACCCTGGTCTTGGTTTCTTTCAGCCTGCTCACGACATCCCTGACATAGATGAAACAAGGCACACTGGGCAGCGGGTGTATGTTTGGAAAAGAAACCTACACTTGCTGATGCTGCTGCTCAGCAGCACCTGGCACCCTTAGCTTGCGCAGCACAGAGAGATATTGCATGTGCTGCTCCACCAGAGTACCATGGAGGCGAGTCATGCTGTTGCCCAGAGTATGCTCCCTTAACAGCAATTTCCAAAATTACAATCCACATTCCAAGATCATGATCCACATTCCAAGATCACGATCCACATTCCCAGATCATGATTCACGTTCCAATAAAGTGATTCACATTCCAAGATCACGATCCACATTGCAAACACATAATCCACATCCTAAAATCACAATCCATGTTCCAATAAAGTGATCTACATTCCAAGATCACAATCCAATTTCCAACAACGTGATCCACATTCCAAGATCACGATCCACATTCCAAACACATGATCCACATTCCAAGATCACGATCCATGTTCCACTAAAGTGATCTACATTCCAAGTTCACGATCCAAGTTCCAAACACATGATCCACATTCCAATATCATGATCCAAGTTCCAGTAACATGATCCATATTCTGAGATCACAATCCACGTTCCAAACACATGATCGACATTCCAATATCACGATCCAAGTTCCAGTAAAATGATCCACATTCCAAGAACACAATCCACATTCCAGCAACGTGATCCACATTCCAAGGTCACGATTGACGTTCCTAAATCGTGATCTGTATTCCGAGGTCACAATCTACATTCCAAACATGTGATCCACATTCCGAGATCACGATCCATGTTCCAATAAAGTGATCCACATTCCAAGATCACGATCCAGATTCCAATAAAAAGATCCACATTCCAAGGTCATGATCCACATTCCAAACTCATGATCTACATTCCGAGATCACAATCCACATTCCAAACATGTGATCCACATTCTGAGATCACGAGTTTGCATCGTGTATTATGATCTTGGAATGTTGATCGTCCAAGATCAATACCCATATCAATAAATACATTCCTACATCCACATTCCAATATCACGATCCAAGTTCCAGTAACATGATCCACATTCCAAGATCACGATCCATGTTCTCATAAAGTGATACACATTCCAAATTCATGAACCACGTTCCAAACACATGATCCACATTCCAATATCACGATCCAAGTTCCAGTAACATGATCCACATTCCGACATCACAATCCACATTCCAAACACATATTCCACATTCCAAGATCACAATCCATGTTCCAATAAAGTGATCCACATTCCAAGATCATGATCCACATTCCAAGATCACGATCCAATTTCCAGCAACGTGATCCACATTCCAAGATCACGATCCACGTCTCAAACACATGATCCACATTCTAAGATCATGAGCCAGATTCCAATCATGTTCTCAAAATTACCATAACAAGCATTGACATTCATTTTTAAACCTGTATCCTAATCTATATTCTCTATATTGTACCTCACTTGTAAGGCGCTTTGGATAAAAGCGTCCGCTAAATGACCCACATTCTGAGATCACAATCCATGTTCCAAACACATGATCCACATTCCAAGATCACGATCCTTGTTCCAATAAAGTTATCCACATTCCAAGATAACGATCCACATTCGCATAAAAAGATCCACATTCCAAGGTCACAATCCATGTTTCAAACACGTGATCCACATTCTGAGATCTTGAGTTTGGAATGTGGATTATGATCTTGGAATGCGGATATTCCAAGATCAATATCCATATCCATAAACAAAATCCATATCCATAAACACATTCCAAGATCTGCATTCCGAGATCACGATCCACGTTTCATAACGTGATCCACATTCCAAGATCACGATCCAGATTCCAATAAAGTCATCCACATTCCAAGTTCACAATCTACCTTTCAAACACATGATCCATATTCCAAGATCACAATCCCCATTCCCATAAAAAGATCCACATTCCAAGATCATGATCCACGTTTCAAACACATGATCCACATTCCAAAATCACAATCCACATTCCAGAAACTTGGTTCACATTCCAAGATCACGATCCATGTTCCAATAAAGTGATCCACATTCCAAGATCACAATCCACATTCCAAGGTCACGATCCACGTTCCCAACTCGTGGTCCGAATTCTGAGGTCACGATCTACATTCCAAACACGTGATCCACATTCCGAGATCACGATCCATGTTCCTATAAAGTGATCCACATTCCAAGTTTACGAACCACATTCCAAACACATGATCGACATTCCAATATCACGATCCAAGTTCCAGTAACATGATCCACATTCCAAGATCACAATCCACATTCCAAACACATGATCCACATTCCAAAATCACAATCCACATTCCAGCAACGTGATCCACATTCCAAGGTCACGATCCACAACTCATGATCTGTATTCCGAGGTCACGATCTACATTCCAAACACGTGATCCACATTCCGAGATCACGATCCATGTTCCAATAAAGTGATCCACATTTCAAGATCACGATAAATGTTCCAATAGTGTGATCCACATTCCAAGATCACGATCCAGATTCCAATAAAGTGATCCACATTCCAAGTTCACAATCCACCTTTCAAATAGATGATCCATATTCCAAGATCACAATCCCCATTTCCATAAAAACATCCACATTTCAAGATCATGATCCACGTTTCAAACATCACAATCCACATTCCAGAAACGTGGTCCACATTCCAAGATCACGATCCATGTTCCAAACACATGATCCACATTCCAAATTCACACATTCCAGCAACGTGATCCACATTCCAAGGTCACGATACACGTTCCCAACTCATGATGTGTATTCCGAGGTCACGATCTACATTCCAAACACGTGATCCACATTCCAAATTCACACATTCCAGCAACGTGATCCACATTCCAAGGTCACGATACACGTTCCCAACTCATGATCTGTATTCCGAGGTCACGATCTACATTCCAAACACGTGATCCACATTCCAAGATTACGATCCTTGTTCCAATAAAGTGATCCACATTTCAAAATCATGATAAATGTTCCACCAGTGTGATCCACATTCCAAGATCACGATCCCCATAAAAAGATCCACATTCCAAGATCATGATCCACATTCCAGAAACGTGGTTCACATTTCAAAATCACGATCCATGTTCCAATAAAGTGATCCACATTCCAAGATCACGATCCATGTTCCTATAAAGTGATCCACATTCCAAGTTCACGAACCACGTTCCAAACACATGATCGACATTTCAATATCACGATCCAAGTTCCAGTAACATGATCCACATTCCAAGATCACAATTCGCATTCCAAACACATGATCCACATTCCAAAATCACAATCCACATTCCAGCAACGTGATCCACATTCCAAGGTCACGATCCACGTTCCCAACTCATGATATGTATTCCGAGGTCACGACCTACATTCCAAACACGTGATCCACATTCCGAGATCACGATCCATGTTCCAATAAAGTGATCCACATTTCAAGATCACGATAGATGTTCAACTAGAGTGATCCACATTCCAAGATCACGATCCAGATTCTAATAAAGTGATCCACATTCCAACTTCACGATCCACGTTTCAAACACATGATCCGAATTCCAAGATCACAAACCATGTTCCAATGAAGTTATCCACGTTTCAAGATCACGATCCACATTCCCATAAAAATATCCACATTCCGAGATCACAATCCACATTCCAAACATGTGATCCACAATCTGAGATCACGAGTTTGGATCGTGTATTATGATCTTGGAATGTGGATCGTCCAAGATCAATAACCATATCCATAAATACATTGCTAGATCCACATTCCAATATCACTATCCAAGTTCGAGTAACATGATCCACATTCCAAGATCATGATCCACATTCCAGACACATGATCCACATTCCAAGATCACGATCCAATTTCCAGCAACATGATCCTCATTCCAAGATCACGATCCACATTCCAGCAACGTGATCCACACTCCAAGATCACGATCCATGTTTCAAACACATGATCCACATTCCAAGATCATGATCCAGATTCCAAACATGTTCTCAAAATTACCATAACAAGCATTGACATTCATTTTGAAACCTGTATCCTAATCTATATTCTCTATATTCTATTTAAATTTAGCATCTAATCTATATCAGGTTCAAAGCCCTGTCTTTTGCTCACAGGGTGGTTAACTTGACAGCTCCTGCTTACCTCAACTCACTAATTCAAGTCTACAATCTTTCCCGCCCGCTGCGGTCTGCCAACGAACGACGCCTGGTGGTCCCAGCACCGCACAGAAGACAAGCAAAACTTGTTAGTGCAATTGTCCCCCAATGGTGGAACGAACTACCAAAACGCTCAGCAGACTCTCTCCCAATATTCAAACAACTGGTGAAAACAGAACTTTTCCGCATCTTCCTATGCACTTAAATGTCTTTTAAAAAAATAAATAAATAAATTCCTTTCTGCTCTTTCTTACACTTGCATCTCGTGAACTGTGAACACATTTCTGATAGGATTTTGTTTTGATGTTTTCTCCTTGACTTAGATTTTTGCTTGCCTTGTACCTCACTTGTAAGTCGCTTTGGATAAAAGCGTCTGCTAAATGATTAAATGTAAATGTAAAAGGTAAATGTATTAAAGATAAATTAGATTGCTAATGAAGCCCCTACAGAAATTACAGTTCAGAGCAATTTAAATTTCAGAAAACTTTGAAATAAGTGATTAAAAGTTGCTAGTTATTATTGCGCCCTTATTATTGCGTTTGTGGAGATGATTAATCACAACAGTGATTTGTCATTTTATCACAATTCCAAAAGGCAATATGAAAATAAATATGATTTTTTTTATACTTCCAACAACAGAATATGCCAATCACATTCATAACTGGTCTTTAAGTATCAATGAGAAATGAGCTGGCTGACAGTATGAATTTTCATTCCAGACAGCAAGTCTTGTCATTAGAGGGTATCCCCAGAAAGCAACAAGGAAACCTGCATATAAGAGATGTAATTATATAGGTAAAATTAAAATTACAATGTATTATTATAACAATTATTCCAGAGACAAATTACAAATGATTTACTTCTCAAAACGTTTAAATCTAGCATCTATGCAACATAAAATGACTATAAATTACATATACACAAATAAAGACAATTCAACTATTGTGAAAATTGGTTGTGTATACATAGTATATACTGCACCAATAATGTTTTCCAGTATAAAAAAACCCCACAAAATTACTTTGACAATTTATGAATTATTTAATTTGTTCACTAATTGGAAGATGTCACCTTAGTTAAGAGATTGAATTAATTTTATCCAGCTCTATAATCCAAAAAAAAGGTTGTAAATATTCCTGTTTAGTGTGCCCACACAGAAAATCTCACAATCCACTCATAAAGTTGTAATATATAGTTTTTTGAGACTTATGCGAAAGCTGATAACCTGCCTCTAACCCTGTAAATACAGGGTTAGAGGCTTATTTTTAAAAATGTTCATGACAATACAATACTGTTTATATACAATGCTAGTAGGAAGAATGACATTGACTCATAGATGTGTAGTTTTGTTGTTTATATCTATTGTACAATATTTTGCACAGTGATGGTTGCACTTATCCTGTTACCATATGTAGTTTTTGATATGTTGCTGTTTAATGCTATGAGATTGGAATGCCTGAACTACTTAGATGTGACAACACATGAGACAGTGAAGAAGTTTTAAATTCAATTTCACAAACTCTCCAACTTTTTTGCCATCTTGCCCTCTCATAACTAATGAAGTTTTTAAGATAAGATGACAAAAACATAAGCACCCACCATAGTGCCTACCAGTGGCAAATCGACGTGAAATTTAACACGGGTGTTCAGCATCATATCCTGCACGTAAGTGTAAAGTTTCATTCAAGTCGGTCATTGCATTAGCTTAAAAAAACAAAATTGAAAAAGTGGTAGCACTGCAGACCGCGGCGCGCGTGGTAGTACTAATGGCATTGTAGAATAAAGAAGTGAAAGACAAAACTAGTTTTTTTTTTTCAGGAAGTACAAAACGAGTTATCTAATTGTCCACACGGTGGCGCTAGAGAGCCCATGCTGTAACGTATGTGTAAAGTTTCATTCAAGTCAGTCATTGCATTAGCTTAAAAAAAATATAGAAAAAGTTGCAGTACCACGAACGTCCGCTAGGCGGCACTTGTTGTAGTAAGTAATGGCGTTGTACAATAATAAAAGTGAAAACCAAAAAAAATTTTTTTTAGAACGTATAAAACGAGTTCCCTAATTGGCCGCACGGTGGTGCTAGAGAGCCCATGCCTTAACATGTGAAACATTTCATCATGGGGCAGCTGTAAACAAAAAATACACATCATCGAAATGACATAAACCTATTAAAAATTCCTATCAGTGACCGTATTTTTGAAAATTAGGGGATATCGTTCAAAGTATCAGATTTGTGGAAGTCTAGCGCCCCCCCACTCAAATGGTGGTACTGCAAGCGCACCAAGAGCAAAAGTGGGAATTGGATCGTTCACGCGGAAACCGCAAGTGATTGAAAAGTGGAACGACGACTGTGGCGAAAACCACATCGAGAGGTGCGGAAAAAGTGAAGAATCCGACTGCCCAGTCCGTCGGCCAAAAAGATACGAATTTTTGAAAGTCGCACTCCCAGTTCCAAATGGAGGCATGAACGGCCTAGGTATCCCTAATTAGGGTTAGGAAGGATAATGGGTAAGGTTAGCACTAGTTTCAGTGCCTTTAGGGTTAGGCGTCTGTTTCAACTGGTTAGGGTTAGGAAAAGCTACTGGCTGAGGATAGTATTGCGTAAGACGACATCGGGGCTGGTTGAGGTGACATGAAAGCCAATTTCAGTTTAGGACCTAGGTTGAGTGTTTTTAGGATTAGGGAAGGATACTGGTTGCGTTAGGCATTTTGCCAAGTGACATTAGGACTAGATGCAGTTTTAGATACTAGTTTCAGAGTGTTTAGGGTTAGTCATTGATTGAACTGATCAGGGTTAGGGAAAGATACTGGTCAGGGCTAACAGAATTTTTTTGGAGGGTTGGTTATTTTGGAAGTTTAGTTAAGGATAGAAGACACATCATCAGTAGTGTACCTCAGGATCATCGGGTGTTTCGGCCATTACCACTAGACACCCTCATCCGAGGACGGCCCCGCTGGGGTTGATCAAGTCCCCGGGTGTGTCTGCTAAATGTGGCTAGGTTTTTCTTATTTAGGCATTGGAGGTTAAAATTGTTTTTGTGACTTAGGATTATTGGAGGGTTTTTGTAAGGGGGTGGGGGGGGCTCTAACTTTTGTTGACTGGAATAGAATAACATTGTTTGGGGACAGGTCCTTTGGAATAATTCAAGTTGGGATTTGGAATAAGTTTAGATTTTGATTAAAAAATAATGATATCCATTAGGTATTAACTGATAGGGGGGCATTTTATTTAGGCTTAATTAACTTGTTTAATGAAGTCTAAAAAGATTGGGAAAGGTCCCTGGTTAAGGTTGGGATTCAGAAAATTTTAAAATTTGAAAGTTTTATTAAGGCTTGAGTATTTAAAGTGCAGGGTCTAGGAAATTTTAGTGAAGTTGTTGATATCCAAGAAAACCTAATTCGTGGTACGTTGTGGTAAATCTATTAAGCAGGTAATGTGGAGGGTTGCAATGATATGCCTAGGTCCCGGTGCATCCTCGGCCTAGTCACCTAAGCTGGACTAGGGGACGTTAAATTTAGAGAGTGGGAGGGATATGAAAGAGACCAATTAGGGTTTGGTGTGGGTCAGATTAGACTGTATGTAGTGCCATATGTACTGTTATGAGTGGAGCTAATCCCCATAGAAGACTTGGCCACGTTTAAGGTCTTTGACGCCGTAGACCACCACATCCCACGTGCTGTCCAAGTGGACCTGGGATAGCCGCATACTTACCCCTTGTTCAGGTTATCAGATTGGTTGTTGGCACCGTTAGGTTACTCCAATCTGCCCAGACAAGGTTGAGAATTGGGTCTGTTCTTCTTTCTTCCTCAAATGTGTTTCAGGATGGCTAGGGGCCAACGGGGAGGACACCCCAGTCCCACCAGGACCAACTGCAGTGAGCTGTTGCCTTCCCAGCGAAACCAGGCATCCCCCGCCAGCGGCCCCAGAGTACCTCCCAAGGGAAAGGACAGGGCCAGCCGCAGCAAACTGCTGCCTCCCCTCTCCTCCCACAAGGGCAGGAGGAGTCCCAGATGACCAGGCACCACTCCAGACCAGTTGTTGACACCGTTAGGTTACTCCGGTCCAGAGCAAATGCCTGCCACCTGAGGCCTCCTCAGGTACGCATTCCAAATCTCGAGTGCCTCCCCAGAGGATAGGCAGGCCGCGACCCAAAAGGTCCTTGTCCCACCCCATCCCCAGGGGGAAGGAGAGACCCAAGCAGGCCGGAGACATCACTACAGATTGGTTGTTGACACCGTTAGGTTACTTCGATCTGCCGTGATACGCTGCCACCCAGGTCCTCCAGGCACCCATTTTATGCAGAGTGCCTCCCCAAAGGATAAGCAAGGCCGGCCGCAGCAAGCTGCAGCGACTACCCTGCATCCGCCAGGGGAAGGAGGTACCCAAGCAAGCCGCAAGCATCAAGCCAGGTCAGATGTAGGGTTAGGGTTAGGTGAAATGAATTTATCTCGATGACTCTCCCCGCTTCGTCCGTCGACTGGGTGGTTTGGAGTAGAGAGTCACAGGCATGGCACGGGCCGACGCTTGTCACTCTGGTTCCCTGATACTGTGTGCTGTCTTCCTACTTAGAAGATGACATTGTGTCCTTGATTTTAGGTTGATTTCTCATGAGTTTGTTGTAGGAGTGGTCAAGTCTCTGATGCAGTTTTTGATGAAGTATCACTGGTTCTCCAATTGATGTTTGCAGGCCGTGGTTGTCCAATCGTTGAGGAGATTTTCCAGATTTAAGACAGCCCCCAGCAGACCCTGAGACAGCTGTATGGAGAGACACTTACCTTTGAGTTGAGTAGATTTTTAGTGGGATTTTTTGTGTTGAAGCTAAGTTTAAACACAGCCCCCAGGAGGCCCTGAGACAGCTGTGTTGTTTTGGAGTCAGATAGGCTTTGAGTTGAATCATTTTCTAGTGTTGAGACTGGCATTAAAGACAGTAGCCAAGAGGTCCTGAGACGGCTGTTTGTAGAGTTGGTAGAAACCTGGATGCCTCTGATGGGAGGAGGATGGTCAGCGTTTTCCAGAAGAGTGTTTCTGTCAGTGCTGGGTGGGTTCCAATTGGTTGGGATTAAGCATGAAGATCCACTGGTTAGGATTAATGCAACCGCAAGGGCACAAGCCAGTGTCTTCTTGTGCCAGTCCCAAGTCTGGATAAATGCAGAGGGTTGTGGCAGGAAGGGCATCCGACGTAAAACACATGCCAAATCAAACATGCGAATCGTGACAATGACTTCCATACCGGATCGGTCGGGGCCCAGGTTAACAACGACTGCCACAGGTGCTGTTGACCTACAAGGTACCGGCGGAAATTGGACTACTGTTGGTCGAAGACGAAGAAGGAGAGGAGGAAGGTGTGTTCGTAGGCAGAGAGAGAAGCGGAAAGCTAAGAATGTAGGACTGACAGTAGGGACTTTGAATGTTGGTACTATGACGGGGAAGGCTAGAGAGTTGATTGACATGATGCAGAGAAGGAAGGTGGAAATACTGTGTGTCCAGGAGACCAGGTGGATAGGTATCAAGGCTAGAAGCTTAGGAGCAATGTTCAAGTTGTTCTACCATGGGTCAGATAGATTTTCCAGATTTGCGGTAAGCGTATTGCGTCACTTCCTGTTTCTGCACACTCTTGGGTTTCTACCGAAAGACTGTTTACTGATTAATTGTAGCTGTTATTTTTACTTAAATAAGTGATTTCTTCACACAAGAATTAATACTTAGTCGTAACATACGCTTGTATTGCACAAGCACCTGCTTTTGCAAAACATAACCAGCTAAAGTTTACAAATTCCACATTTCACTTATATTAGCTTCGCTAGCTTAGCAGTTAAACATTAGCAATGGCTTCTCTGTCTCCTCTGTCTCTCCTTCTCTCACTTGCTCGGTGTGTCTCATGTTCAGTTTTTCCTCTGCCTCCTTTAGTGATAATGGTATATGTAACAAGTGTAAGGTTTTGCAGCTTTGGAGGCGAGGCTCACGGAATTGGAAGCACGGCTCCGCACCATGGAAAACAACTCCGCTAGTCAGGCCCGGTAGCTGGTGCGGGCCGACCTAGCGTAGCCCCTGCTAGCTGTCCCCCGGCAGTTCCCGAGCAGCCGGGAAGCCAGTCCGGCTGGGTGACGGTTCGTAAGAGATCTAATGCTAAACAGACGCCCGAGGTTCACCACCAGTCGGTTCATGTTTCTAATCGATTTTCCCCACTCAGCGACACACCCGCTGAGAAACCAACTCTGGTAATTGGCAGCTCCATAGTCAGAAACGTGAAGTTAGAGACTCCAGCGGCCGTAGTCAAATGTCTTCCTGGGGCCAGAGCGGCGACGTTGAATCATATTTGAAACTCCTGGCTAAGGATAAACGTAAATATAGTAATATTATTATTCACGTGGGAGTTAATGACGCCCGATTACGTAAATCGGAGGTCACTAAAATGAATGTTGAATCGGTGTGTAACTTTGCAAAAACAATGTCGGACTCCGTAATTTTCTCTGGTCCCCTGCCAAATCTGACCAGTGACGACATGTACACCCGCATGTCGTCATTCAACCGCTGGCTGTCTAGGTGGTGTCCAGCAAACGATGTGGGCTACATAGACAATTGGAAACGTTTTTGGGGAAAACCTAGGCTTATTAGGAGAGATGGCATCCATCCTACTTTAGATGGTGCAGCTTTCTTATCCAGAAATATGGCTGGTTTTATTAAACAACCAAAAGTATGACAATCCAGAGTTAAGCCTAGGATGCAGAGATCCTGTCCTACACGCCTCTCTGCAGTATCCTTACAACCGTCACCCCCCCACAACTCCCACATACCTATAGAGACTGTGTCTGTTCCCCGACCTAAATTACATAAAGTAAATATGACAACAAGAGGAGTTAATCATAATAACCTAATAAAAGTTAAGACTACTCCTCTTACAGAACAAAACCCCAAAACTATTAAATGTGGATTATTAAATATCAGATCTCTCTCTTCTAAATCTCTGTTAGTAAATGACTTAATAAGCGATCATCAATTCGATTTATTTTGTCTCACTGAAACTTGGTTGCAGCAGGAAGAATATGTCAGTTTAAATGAGTCAACCCCCCCAAGTCATATTAATTATCATGTTCCTAGAAGCACAGGCCGAGGTGGAGGAGTTGCAGCAATCTTCCATTGTAGCTTATCAATAAACCCTAGACCTAAACATAGCTATAACTCATTTGAAAGCCTTACTCTTAGCCTTTCACACCCAAACTGGAAAACTCAAAACCACTATTATTTGTTATCGTGTACCGTCCTCCAGTCCCTTACTCAGAGTTTTTGATTGAATTTTCTGATTTTCTAGCTGATTTAGTGCTTAGTACAGATAAAGTCATTATAGTGGGTGACTTTAACATTCATGTAGATGCTGACAGTAACTGTCTGAGCACTGCGTTTAATTCATTATTAGATTCAATTGGTTTTTCCCAAAATGTAAATAAACCCACTCACTGTTTTAGTCACACGTTAGACCTTGTCCTTACGTATGGAATTGAAACGGATAATTTAACAATATTTCCTCACAACTCTCTTCTGTCTGACCATTTTTTAATAACATTTGAATTTACAATAACGGACTATATAGCAGTTAGGGGAAAATTCCACTATAGCAGATGCTTAAGTGAAAAAGCTGTCAACAAATTTAAAGAAATTATTTCTCCATCATTTGCTTCACCATATGTTAATACAATGGGAAGTAGTCTCCTTAATGTTACTCCTGCACAAGTAGATTATCTTGTTGACAATTCTGCAGCCTCACTACGTACAATACTCGATAGTGTTGCCCTCTAAAAAGAAGGCAGTAAATCAGCAGAGGCGATCTCCATGGTATAGTTCACAAACACGCAACTTAAAACAGGAAACACGAAAGTTAGAAAGGAAGTGGCGTTCCAGAAAGTTAGAAGAATCTCATTTAGCCTGGAAAAATAGTTTAAAAACGTACAAAAAAGCTCTCAGTGATGCCAGAACAGCATATTATTCATCATTAATAGAAGAAAACAAGAACAACCCCCGGTTTCTGTTCAGCACTGTAGCCAGGCTGACTAAGAGCCATAGTTCTGTTGAGCCTACTATTCCCTTAACTTTGAGCAGCAATGACTTCATGACCTTCTTTATGAATAAAATTGTAGCTATTAGAGAAAGTATTCACCAGATCCTCCCCCCAAAAATTACAGATAGATCTTCATGTACAGCAGTGCTAGAATCATGGATAAGGCCCCAATCCCTGTTAGACTGCTTTTACCCATAGATCTCTCTGAGCTAACTTCAATTATTACCTCATCTAAACCAACAACCTGTCTGCTAGACCCTATTCCAACTAAGCTGCTCAAGGAAGCTTTACCCTTAATAGATACGTTCATATTAGATATCATCAATCTATCTTTAGAAACAGGCTATGTACCACAGGCCTATAAGGTAGCTGTAATTAAACCATTACTTAAAAAACCCTGTCTTGACCCAGGTGTTTTAGCCAATTACAGACCAATATCTAATCTCCCCTTTATTTCTAAAATAATTGAAAAAGTAGTCGCAAAACAATTATGTGATCACCTTCATAGGAATAATTTGTATGAAGAGTTTCAGTCAGGATTTAGAGTTCATCATAGTACAGAAACAGCACTGGTAAAAGTCACCAACGATCTTCTCATGGCCTCAGATAATGGACTCATCTCTATACTTGTTCTGTTAGATCTTAGTGCCGCATTTGATACCATTGATCATAACATTTTATTACAGAGACTGGAACATGAAATTGGAATTACAGGAACTGCACTAGGTTGGTTTAAATCTTATCTGTCTGATAGATTTCAATTTGTTCATGTTAATGATGAATCCTCCATGCACACAAAGGTTAGCTATGGAGTTCCACAAGGCTCTGTGTTAGGACCAATACTTTTTACTTTATATATGTCTCCTTTAGGCAACATTATTAGAAAACACTCCATAAATTTCCACTGCTATGCTGATGATACCCAGCTATATTTATCTATGGAACCAGATGAAAACAATCAGTTAATAAAGCTTCAAGCATGCCTACAAGACATAAAGGCCTGGATGTCCCACAATTTTTTACTTTTAAACTCAGACAAAACTGAAGTCATAGTATTTGGGCCCAAAATCTCAGAGATATGATGTCCAACCATATTGTTACCCTAGATGGCATAAGTCTGGCCTCCAGTACTACTGCAAGGAACCTTGGAGTTATTTTTGATCAGGATCTGTCCTTTAAGTCACATATAAAACAAATCTCTAGAACAGCCTTCTTCCACCTACGGAACATTGCCAAAATTAGGAGCATACTGTCTCAAAGTGATGCCGAAAAACTGGTCCATGCATTTGTTACTTCTAGGTTGGACTACTGTAATTCCCTACTTTCAGGATGCCCCAGTAACTCCCTAAAGAGCCTGCAATTAATCCAAAATGCTGCAGCAAGAGTGCTGACTGGAACTAGCAAGAGAGATCATATTTCACCTTCACTAGCTTCTCTCCATTGGCTTCCTATTAAATTTAGAATAGAATTTAAAACCCTGCTTCTTACATATAAAGCTCTGAATGGTCAGGCTCCATCATATATAGAAGATCTCATAGCACCATATCATCCCAGTAGACCACTTCGCTCTCAGAATGCAGGCCTACTTGTGGTTCCCAGAATTTCCAAAAGTAGAATGGGAGGTAAAGCCTTTAGCTATCAAGCTCCTCTCTTGTAGAACCAGCTCCCAGTTCAGATTCGGGAAGCAGACACCCTCTCTACTTTTAAGTCTAGGCTTAAAACCTTCCTTTTTAATAAAGCATATAGTTAGTTATAGTTATGCTGCCATAGGCTTAGACTGCTGGGGGACCCACCCTCCAATGCACTGAGCTCCTTTCCTCCTCTTGACCATCTCTCCTCTCCTCTCACCCCGCAATTGTCACCACTGTATGTCATTAACTCTGTGTGTTCTCTCCCGTAGTTGTCTTTGTCCTCCTCTGTCCCCCTCTCTCTGTCCCTTTCTGCAGGTGTCCCCCGGCTTTGAAGCTGTGTGTCTTCCAGCGTGCAGCTACTGGTCCTACCAATTTGCCCGATGTTTTGTTGTTGCTTTTGTTGCTCTGTTCTTTTCTCTCTCCCTTTCCACTCACCCCAACCGGTCGAGGCAGATGGCCGTCCACCCTGAGCCTGGTTCTGCTGGAGGTTTCTTCCGTTAAAGGAGTTTTCCTCTCCACTGTTGCCTATGGCTTGCTCCAGGGGAATTGTTGGGTTCTCTTTATATATCTTTATAATCTTGACTTTATTCTGTAAAGTGCCCTGAGATGACTTTGTTGTGAATTGGCGCTATATAAATAAAAGTTGAAGTTGAAAGTTGAATAGATAGGAAGAGAAATGGAGTAGGAGTTATCCTGAAAGAGGAGTTGGTGAGGAATGTTCTAGAGGTGATTAGAGTATCAGACAGGTTGATGAGTCTGAAGCTGGAAATTGAAGGGGTGATGTTCAATGTTGTGAGTGGTTATGCCCCACAGGTAGGATGTGAGTTAGAAGAGAAGGAGAAATTCTGGAGTGAGTTAGATGAAGTGATGCAGAGCGTCCCCAGAGGTAAGAGAGTGGTCATTGGTGCAGATTTCAATGGGCATGTAGGTGAAGGGAACAGAGGTGATGAGACTGTGATGGGCAGGTTTGGTCTTCAGGACAGGAACGCAGAAGGACAGATGGTGGTAGACTTTGCAAAGAGGATGGAAATGGCTGTAGTGAACACTTTCTTCCAGAAGAGGCAGGAGCATAGGGTGACGTATAAGAGCGGAGGTAGAAACACTCAGGTGGACTACATCTTGTGTAGACGTTGTAATCTGAAAGAGATCAGTGACTGTAAAGTATTGGTAGGGGAGAGCGTAGCCAGACAACACAGGATGGTGGTGTGTAAAATGATGCTGGTGGGGAGGAAGATGAAGAGGACTAAGGCAGAGCAGAGGACGAAGTGGTGGAAGTTGAAAAAGGAAGAATCTCGCGTAGTTTTCAGGGAGGAGCTGAGACAGACTCTGGGTAGTTTGGAGGTGCTTCCAGATGACTGGACCACTACAGCTAATTTGATCAGGGAGACAGGTAAGAGGGTACTCGGTGTGTCATCTGGAAAGAGGAAAGTGGACAAGGAGACTTGGTGGTGGAACGAGGAAGTTCAGGAGTGTATACAGGGAAAGAGGTTAGCTAAGAAGAAGTGGGAAACTGAAAGGACTGAAGAGAGTAGACAGGAGTATAGGGAGATGCATCGGAAGGTGAAGGTAGAGGTGGCAAAGGCCAAACAATGAGCATATGAGGACTTGTGTGCTAGGTTGGACACTAAGGAAGGAGAGGTGGATTTGTACAGGTTGGCCAGACAAAGAGATAGAGATGGGAAGGATGTGCAGCAGGTTAGGGTGATTAAAGATAAGGATGGAAATGTATTGACGGGTGTCAGGAGTGTGATGGGAAGATGGAAGGAGTACTTTGAAGAGTTGATGAATGAGGAAAATGAAAGGGAACGAAGAGTAGAAGAGGTGACTGGTGTGGAGAAGGAAGTAGCAAAGATTAGTAAGAGTGAAGTGAGGAGGACATTGAAGAGGATGAAGAGTGGAAAGGCAGTTGGTCCTGATGACATACCTGTGGAGGTATGGAAGTGTCTAGGAGAGGTGGCAGTAGAGTTTCTGACTAGTTTGTTTGACAAGATCTTGGAGAGTGAGAGGATGCCCGAGGACTGGAGGAGAAGTGTACTGGTGCCAATTTTTAAGAACAAGGGAGATGTGCAGAGCTGTGGCAACTACAGAGGAATAAAGCTGATGAGCCACACAATGAAGTTGTGGGAAAGAGTAGTGGAAGATCGGCTAAGGGCAGAGGTGAACATTTGTGAGCAGCAACATGGTTTCATGCCTAGAAAGAGTACAACAGATGCAGTATTTGCTTTGAGGATGCTGATGGAGAAGTACAGAGAAGGTCAGAGGGAGTTGCATTGTGTCTTCGTAGATTTAGAGAAAGCGTATGACAGGGTGCCGAGAGAGGAGCTGTGGTATTGTATGAGGAAGTCTGGAGTGGCAGAGAAGTATGTTAGAGTGGTGCAGGACATGTATGAGAGCTGTAAGACCGTGGTGAGGTGTGCCTTAGGTGTGACAGAGGAGTTCAAGGTGGAGGTGGGTCTGCATCAAGGATCGGCTCTGAGCCCCTTCTTGTTTGCTCTGGTGATGGACAGGCTGACAGATGAGGTTAGACAGGAATCTCCATGGACTATGATGTTTGCAGATGACATTGTGATTTGTAGTGAGAGAAGGTGGAGGAAAATCTAGAGAGGTGGAGGTCTGCTCTGGAAAACAGAGGAATGAAGCTTAGCCGCAGCAAGACAGAATACATGTGTGTCAATGAGAGGGACCCAGGGGGAACGGTGAGGTTACAGGGAGCAGAGGTGAAGAAAGTGCAGGACTTTAAGTACTTAGGGTCAACGGTTCAGAGCAACGGAGAGTGTTGAGAAGAGGCGAGTGCAGGCAGGTTGGAACGGGTGGAGAAAAGTGTCAGGTGTGTTGTGTGATAAAAGAGTATCAGCAAGAATGAAAGGAAAGGTGTTCAAGACGGTGGTGAGACCAGCGATGTTGTTCGGCTTAGAGACAGTGGCACTGAAGAAAAGACAGGAGGCAGAGCTGGAGGTAGCAGAGCTTAAGATGTTGAGGTTCTCTTTGGGATGGACAGGATCAGGAATGAGTACATCAGAGGGACAGCTCATGTTAGATGTTTTGGAGATAAAGTCAGAGAGGCCAGATTGAGGTGGTTCGGACATGTTCAGAGAAGAAATTGTCAATATATGGGTAGAAGGATGCTGAGGTTGGAGCTGCCAGGCAGGAGGTCTAGAGGAAGACCAAAGAGGAGATTTATGGATGTAGTGAGGGAGGACATGAAGTTAGTTGGTGTGAGTGAAGAGGATGCAGAGGATAGAGTAAGATGGAGGCACATGATTCGCTGTGGCGACCCCTGAAAGGGAACAGCCGAAAGGAAAAGAAGAAGAATTTAGAAGATTAATTTTGTCCAGTTGAGATGGTGTGTAATTTAATATCTGCTGTTGGACAGGAGATCTGACCTGGTTTAAGGTTGCTGAAGTTGTAGATTGTTGCATTCCGTGTGTTGTCCAAGTGGAGGGTGGCTCTCTTGCTCCTTGTTCAGGTTTGCAGTTTGGTTGTTGGCACCGTTAGGTTACTCCAATCTGCCTAGGCAAGGTCGAGAAGATGGGTCTCTTCTTCCTCCTCCTGCTCTTCTTCTTTCAGTCAAATGGAGGTGGAGTAAACATCCAGGGAGCTCCAGGACCAGCCGCAGCGAGCTGCTGCCTTCCCGCTAAACCTAAATGTTCACCAACTGGGCACCTTCCCAGGACCAGCCGCAGCGAGCTGCTGCCTTCCCAGGTCACCCAAGGGAATAATGGGGTATTCCTGTGCCCATTCTACTGATTCTAGGGAATAGGGGCACCCAGGGGGACCAGGACCAGCTGCAGCGAGCTGCTGCCTTCCAGGCCCCTGGGTAAACAACCCCATCCCCAGGCCAGAGTGTTTCCCCCAGAGGACTACCAGGATCAGCAGTGACTGCCTTTCCCTCATCCCCTAGAGGACGGAAGCCTCAGTGAACCTCAGGCTGGTTGTTAACACCACAAGGTTACCCCCGCCTTTGGTGTAACACTGTAAATAAGGCTTCCCATACACCCATTCTAACAATGCAGCCTATAGTAACCACCCAGAGGAGTATTCCTGGTGGTGGAGCGTACCTCCAGCTAATCTGGAAGCCACCACGACTTCGACCAGGCTCCCCTCTACACCAAAGGCCTGTCTGCCTACCCAAAGCGAGGCTAAAAGTAAATTTAACAGTCTTCTCACCAGTCAAGGAGTTGAAGCTGGGAGTAGGGATGATGCTGGAGGTTGTTAGGGTTGGGGTTGGGTTTGGGTGAAATGAATTTATCTCGATGACTCTCCCGCCAGTCCGTCGACTGGGCGGTTTGGAGTAGAGAGTCAAAGGCATGGCACGGGCCGACGCTTGTCACTCTGGTTCCCTGATACTGTGTGCTGTCTTCCTACTTAGAAGATGACATTGTGTCCTTGATTTTAGGTTGATTTCTGATGAGTTTGTTGTAGGAGTGGTCAAGTCTCTGATGCAGTTTTTGATGAAGTATCACTGGTTCTCCAATTGATGTTTGCAGGCCGGCCAGTAATGGTGGTTTGAAGAGTGGTTGTCCAATCGTTGAGGAGATTTTCCAGATTTAAGACAGCCCCCAGCAGACCCTGAGACAGCTGTATGGAGAGACACTTACCTTTGAGTTGAGTAGATTTTTGGTGGGATTTTTTGTGTTGAAGCTAAGTTTAAACACAGCCCCCAGGAGGCCCTGAGACAGCTGTGTTGTTTTGGAGTCAGATAGGCTTTAAGTTGAATCATTTTCTATTGTTGACACTGGCATTAAAGACAGTAGCCAAGAGGTCCTGAGACAGCTGTTTGTAGAGTTGGTAGAAACCTGGATGCCTCTGATGGGAGGAGGATGGTCAGCGTTTTCCAGAAGAGTGTTTCTGTCAGTGCTGGGTGGGTTCCAATTGGTTGGGATTAAGCATGAAGATCCACTGGTTAGGATTAATGCAACCGCCAGGGGGCACAAGCCAGTGTCTTCTTGTGCCAGTCCCAAGTCTGGATAAATGCAGAGGGTTGTGGCAGGAAGGGCATCCGACGTAAAACACATGCCAAATCAAACATGCGAATCGTGACAATGACTTCCATACCGGATCGGTCGGGGCCCGGGTTAACAACGACCGCCACAGGTGCTGTTGACCTACAAGGTACCGGCGGAAATTGGACTACTGTTGGTCGAAGACGAAGAAGGAGAGGAGGAAGGTGTGTTCGTAGGCAGAGAGAGAAGCGGAAAGCTAAGAATGTAGGACTGACAGTAGGGACTTTGAATGTTGGTACTATGACAGGGAAGGCTAGAGAGTTGATTGACATGATGCAGAGAAGGAAGGTGGAAATACTGTGTGTCCAGGAGACCAGGTGGATAGGTATCAAGGCCAGAAGCTTAGGAGCAATGTTCAAGTTGTTCTACCATGGGTCAGATAGGAAGAGAAATGGAGTAGGAGTTATCCTGAAAGAGGAGTTGGTGAGGAATGTTCTAGAGGTGATTAGAGTATCAGACAGGTTGATGAGTCTGAAGCTGGAAATTGAAGGGGTGATGTTCAATGTTGTGAGTGGTTATGCCCCACAGGTAGGATGTGAGTTAGAAGAGAAGGAGAAATTCTGGAGTGAGTTAGATGAAGTGATGCAGAGCATCCCCAGAGGTAAGAGAGTGGTCATTGGTGCAGATTTCAATGCGCATGTAGGTGAAGGGAACAGAGGTGATGAGACTGTGATGGGCAGGTTTGGTCTTCAGGACAGGAACGCAGAAGGACAGATGGTGGTAGACTTTGCAAAGAGGATGGAAATGGCTGTAGTGAACACTTTCTTCCAGAAGAGGCAGGAGCATAGGGTGACGTATAAGAGCGGAGGTAGAAACACTCAGGTGGACTACATCTTGTGTAGACGTTGTTGTCGTGGCAAAAACTGTAAGGCAAGTTAGGAGGCAAAAAGGCAACTTACAAGTGAGTGTTAACGGTGAATTTAATCAGCAAATAGAGAAACATGCAGAGCAGAACAGAGCTACACTCTAGAGTGGGCCAATCTGATTGACCAAGATGTGTAGGTTGTTCAGCCTTTTATACATACAACTCAACAGCTGGGTTCACACAAAGAACAAAGGGATGAGTCAATGCAAATCAACCTTCATACAATGTGGTCAGGAGTCTTAATTAACAAGTTAATGTTACTTTGTCTTTTGTCTTCATTGTCTTTTAAGTCCTTGAGATTGATGATTTGTGCTGGTTCCCGTGGGCTCCCTTCTGGGAAGCAAATGTTCAGGTGTAGGTAGTTTTATAGTTGATATCTACCTAACATACTTGGCCAGAGACATGATGTCTTGCTGGGGAGCAAAAGGTGAGGAAGCACTGGTGTAAGCAAGTTTGATAGTGGGTCTGTGAGAAGTGTAAATTTCCCTCACACATCCCCCCTTTTATCATTTTATGATAATTACATGATCAGGATTTATTAAGGCTGAGCAACAGTAGGGACAGTTCATCAGAAATGTTAATTCACAAAGATTTTCAAAACATTCCATTATTATGTTCCCAGATTATGGCCAAATCAATTTAACTCAATGCTATCAGTTTCATTATATGGAGGTTCCTAGTTGGGGATGTGAAAGGACTCAAGGGAAGCACTGTCTCTAAGTAAAGGCATACTTTGTATAGTCATTTGGTGTAAGATGGAATGATCAATTGCACACATTATTAGTCCACGTGCACACGGAATAAGGCAACACCCACACAGGGTTAGGGCAGTAATGCCTATAACAACACCTGCGAAAAGTGACAGGATGAAGGCCTTCCATTTTCCAAACACGACGTCAAACCAGCCCCAGGGGCTGGTGTCATCATGGCCAGATTTCTCCATCGTTGGGCACCAGATGTCGCCTTTGTCACCTTCCTGTATTCACCCTTCTTGACGTTTGTTGGAGCTTGAAGTGCGGGCTGAGCCCAATCGGCACTTCTCTCCCCTCACCAGGGTGAACAATTCAGGGGACAAATTTGACTGTCTGTACCTTGCTGGTCGTTTTCCACGGTGGTTGTTTCCTTGTCTAGTCGGTGTTCTTCTGGGTGTAATTCCTTTTCTGATTCAGGTGTGGGGATCTTCTTGCAGTGGCTGGCGTGGACCCACGTGGCACATCCCTCCACCTTCACAGCTGTACTGGAAGTCAGCAGTACTTGATGTGGTCCTGTGAAACGTCTCTGCCTCCAGTGTTTCCTCCGGTGGTCTTTGATGAGCACCCAGTCACCCGGTTTGAGATTGTGGCAGGCTGGTGTCTGCAGGGGTAGACAGGGCTGCTTTCACCTGGGGACAAAGGACTTGGAGAGACAGAAAGTTTTGCACAATAATCCAGAATCATTTCTTCATGACGCCCAGTCATCAGACTTTGTTTGATGGGATCAAGCCCTATACTAGGAGGTTTTCCAAATATAATCTCAAATGGACTTAACCCATGTGTTGTTCTTACTCTCGTACGCATATAGAACAGTACCAATGGTAATGCTTCAACCCATGTCAAACCTGTTTCTTCACAGCATTTTGTTAGTTTTGTCTTGAGGATGCCATTTTGTTGCTCTATTGCATCTGCACTCTGAGGGTGATAAGAACAATGATATTTGAATTCAAATCCAAAATAATTTGAAAAATCCTTCAACACTTTGTTGGCAAACCCAGGACCATTGTCGCTACTGATCTTTTTTGGAATACCCCATCGAACAATGATGTCTTTTATTAGGGCTTTTACCAAAGTGGATGCATCCTGTTTGGAACAAGGGAAAAAACCTCTACCCACTTGCTAAACATGCAAACCATGGTCAAGCAATATCTTTTGTTTTGGCATGGTGACAATTCAATGAAGTCAATCATCCAATTTTCAAAAGGCCCATCAGGTGGGGGGTGACCTTGCAATGGCATTTTAATGGCACCAGAGGGATTGTTTGCGGCACAGATTAAACATTTTCTACAGTATTCAGCTGCATATGTTGAAAAACACATCCCCCCCTTGCAAGCATGATCTTTACCATGAGCTAATTTTGCATACAAATGGAAATAAGCCTTAGGTAAGCAAGGTTTATCATCTGGGCCAAGCCATACCCCATTTTGTAGTGTTGCACCTGATTTTCTCCATAGAGTTTTTTCAGATATGCTTGCCAATGACTGTATGGTTGACAGGTCAGCCTGTGGGTTGAGTTCCTGTGGAAGGGAAAGCAGAGTTAGGTGAAACATTTGTCCCGTCCTGGCTGCTGCTTTTGCTGTGGCCATGCTGCTGAATTTCCTGTAGAAATGGGATCTGTTTTGTTAGTATGAGCATCACATTTTATTACTGATATTTGTTTAGGCAACAGGATTGCATTTAAAAGTGCTGCAACCAGAGTGTGGTGTGCAATGGGTGTTCATAAAACACCTGATGTCATAAAACCCCTTTGTCTCCAGAGACAACCAAAATCATGGACGACACCAAATGCATAACGTGAGTCAGTGTAAATATTGACAGTTTTTCCTTCAGCCAATTTACAAGCTTCCGTAAGGGCTATCAGCTCAGCTGCCTGAGCAGACAGGTGAGAGGGTAGTGTACCACTGGAAATGACAATATGTTTGGTGACAACAGCAAATCCAACTAGGTTTCTACCCATTTTGACATCTCGGGAAGCAGACCCATCAACAATTAACTCAGCATTCAAGATTGGTGTGTCTGTGAGATCAGGTCTGGAAGTACATATGGTTTCCAGAACCTCTGTGCAGTTATGAGGATCTCCATCCTCCACTGTAGGTAGAAGAGTAGCAGGATTCAACACATTACATCTTTTCACAGTAATGTTAGGCATTTCCAGCAATACAGTGTGGTATCTCAACCAACGCTGAGTTGACAGATGTGCAGTTTTCTGTGTGTGTAATATGTGTGTAACAGCGTGCGGAACCATAAGTATCAAATCAGAATAGCCAACCAAATCACGTGATGCCAAAACAGCTTTTTTCTTCTGCAGCAACTGCTTTCAGACAGAGGGAAAGACCTGTTGCTACTGGATCCAGCTTTGAAAAAAAAATAAAAAATAAGCAACAGGCCGCAGTTTACCCCCGTGAGGTTGGCGTAACACAGAGGTCAAAAAACCGAGTAAAAAGCATGTTAGGATTAGGCAGACCCAGAGTGGGAGCTGCAGTGAGTGCTGCCTTAAGATCACTAAACGCTTTTTTTCTCTTTCAATAGTCCACTTAATTTATCACGTACTGAAAGTTGTTTTCCATGCACCATAGCAGACAGGGAAGCTTCGTGCAAAGAGTAATTTGGGATCCACTGTCTGCAGAATGATGTCATGCCAAGGAAACTCATCATCTGTTTTTTTTTTTTTTTTTTTTTGTAACAGGCTAGGGAATATTTTGAATTTTAAGAATTTGTTTTGGTGACAGTGTTTTGCCCTCTGGGGTGATCACATGGCCCAGACATGTCACTTTTGCTGCACAAATTGCATTTTTGTAAAACTTATTTTATGGCCATTATCTGCAAGATGTTTTAAAAGGTCCATCATATCAATTTTGCATGCGTCTTCAGTTTGGCTACAAAGCAATTCTCTCACGTGAACTGCCAAAATACAGACAGCATGTCACATGTCCCACCAGAGACAGTAACACATTGGATCACTGTTACACTGCAATAAAAGATGCATATCACTCTGTCCCACGGGCAGCTTTGGGGCTCTCTGATCATTGCTTAGTTCATCTCATACCGACCTACAGGCAGAAACTAAAATCAGCTAAACCCGTAGCAAAGACTGTAAAGAGATGGACTACAGAAACTGAGCAGGAACTACAAGCCTGCTTCGAATGCACTGATTGGAGTGTTTTTGAAGCTGCTGCCAACGATCTGGATGAGCTCACTGAGACTGTAACTTCATACATCAGTTTCTGTGAGGATATGTGCATTCCAACAAAGACTTATTTAACATTCAACAACAACAAGCCATGGTTCACTGCAAAACTCAGCCAGCTTCGTCAGGCCAAAGAAGATGCTCGCAGAAATGGGGACAGGGTCTTGTACAAACAGGCCAAATACACACTGGAAAAGGAGATCAGAGTAGCGAAAAGGAATTATTCTGATAAACTTCGGAAACAGTTCTCCTCTAACGACTCATCCTCCGTCTGGAGAGGTGTGAAAGCCATCACCAACTACAAGACACCATCCCCCAGCTCTGTGGAGAATCAACGACTGGCAGACGATCTGAACGAGTTCTACTGCAGGTTTGAAAGATCATCATTTACACCTCCGGTAACCCCCGTCCCCCCCACACCTGAAATTCAGTTCAGTGAAGATGATGTGCGTCAGGTCTTCAGAAAGAACAAAAGAAGTAAAGCACCAGGCCCAGACGGCGTGTCATCAGCCTGTCTGAAAACCTGTTCTGAACAGCTGACCCCCATCTTCACACGGATTTTCAATAGATCAATGGAGCTGTGTGAAGTCCCAGCTTGCTTTAAACGCTCCACCATTTTTCCGGCCCCAAAGAAACCCAAAATCACTGGACTACAGACCCGTGGCTCTGACGTCTGTGGTCATGAAGTCATTTGAAAGACTGGTTTTGGCTTATCTGAAGGACATCACTGGACCCTTACTGGACCCCCTGCAGTTTGCTTACCGAGCAAACCGGTCTGTGAACGATGCGGTGAACATGGGACTGCATTATGTTCTACAGCATCTGGACAGATCAGGGACTTATGTGAGGATCCTGTTTGTGGACTTCAGCTATGCTTTTAACACCATTATCCCATCACTCCTCCAGCTCAAACTTACTCAGCTCTCCGTGCCCTCCTCTGTCTGTCAGTGGATCACCAGCTTCCTGACAGACAGACAGCAGCTAGTGAGGCTGGGTAAACTCTCATCCAGCACTCGCACCATCAGCACCGGCGCCCCTCAAGGCTCTGTTCTCTCCCCACTGCTCTTCTCCCTGTACACCAACGACTGCACCTCTAAACACCCCTCTGTCAAGCTCCTGAAGTTTGCGGACGACACCACACTGATCGGCCTCATCCAGGACGGTGACGAGTCGGCTTACAGACTGGAGGTGGAACAGCTGGCCGTCTGGTGCGGCCTTAACAACCTGGAGCTCAACACGCTCAAGACAGTGGAGATGATCGTAGACTTCAGGAGAACCCCCCCTGCTCTCCCCCCACTCACCATCATGGACAGCACTGTGACTACAGTGGAGTCATTCAGGTTCCTGGGCACCACTATCTCCCAGGACCTGAAGTGGGACATTCACATTGACTCCATTGTGAAAAAGGCCCAGCAGAGGTTGTACTTTCTTCACCAGCTGAAGAAGTTCAACCTTCCACAGGAGCTGCTGAAACAGTTTTACTCTGCAATCATAGAATCCATCCTCTGCACTGCTATATCTGTCTGGTTCAGCTCAGCTACCCAGTCTGATCTTAGAAGACTACGGAGGGTAGTCCGGACTGCTGAGCGAATCATTGGTATAGCCCTCCCCAGCCTCCAAGAACTGTACTTATCCAGAGTGAGGAAAAGGGCAAAGAAGATCACTCTGGACCCCTCACATCCAGCACACTCCCTGTTTGAACTGTTGCCTTCTGGTCGACGCTACAGAGCCCTGAGTACCAGAACGACCAGACACAGGAACAATTTCTTCCCTCAGGCAATCACCCTCATGAACACTTGACCATCACAGAACACATAACACTTTTGCACATAAGCTAATTAAAATTCATACTCATTTACTTTTCAAGTTGCACACATTACTACTGTGTTCACATTTGTCAATTTTACATTTTGTTTAGCTTTTTGCATTTATCTTTATATTGTATATTATATTGTATATTATATATTATATTATATTATTGTATTGTATTGTATTTGTTCTTGTATTGTCACTTTCTTTCTGTTGCACTGTGAAGCTTTGTCATCAAAACAAATTCCTAGTATGTGTAAACATGCCTGGCAATAAAGTTCTTTCTGATTCTGATTCTGATTCTGATCAGCAGATCATCTACATATTGTGAAAGCGCTGAGCCGGCCGGCATATTAAGATCTTATTTTAAAAGGGAATATGGGAGTGCGCACTGGAGAATTGTTACATGGAATTATTACGCCTGCTTTTAGCAGAGAATTGAACACAGGCCTTATGCCATCGATGGCTTCCTGCTTTAAAGAATATTGCTTCTGACATGGCCTGTACTCTGATTTTGGATGTACTATCAGAGGTTCTACATCTCTCATAAGACCTACATCATATTTATGGGCTGCCCAGAGAGATTTTGGAATTTGCTCGAGCTCTGGTGGTAAACTAGTTTCTGTGATGGTATAGGCTGCAGCCTGTGCGGTGTCATGGCCATCAATGAGCTCAACTGTTCAACTATCAGCTTGTACAACTGATAACTGTGTACGATGTACATCACCCTTCCTACTGTATTCCGTCCTAGGACCTGATGCTGTTGGTTGGAAATCCTCGAGGAGCAGCCGCTCTGCAACCATGGGCCCAGTTCTTGCCAACTCCAGTCAGAAGGTTTAGCCAATGGGATATTTGGAGTGTCCCCCTTAAATAGTACTTCCTGTTTAGAGGAGAGTGAGACAGAGGCAACCGCAGCAGTCCTTGTCCAATACACATTTGTCAAACACATCACTTCCGATTCACCATTTTCAACATACCACTGACTTTCATATTCAACATACAATTGACTTTCATATTCAACATACTATTGACTTTCATATTCAACATACTATTGACTTTCATATTCACCTTCTGGTCCTACATTTACGTGTGCTGTGCAGTGTAGTGTAGTGACTTATGATGTTGGAATGTTTCTGCTTGTGTGTGTGTGTGTGTGTGTGTGTGAGTGTGTGTGTGTGCAAAATCTGCAAGCTGCTGTGCAACAGGTGTGTTGTCAACAAGTTGCCATTTATATGCATCATATCTGGGTTTTGTCTTTGTGTGTGGGTGCGGGTCACCTGATCTGATTTCTGCTCCTGTATGGGTGTCACCTGATCCAGCGTCTGCTCCCCCTGCTCTCCCACTCAGTCAGCCAATTTCTGGTTTCGTCCTGTTTAGAAATGCATCCTTAAGATGGTCCTCATAGGAACTCATGGGGTTCCTTCCCAGTCCATCTTCTGGTGGAACATGACCACTGTGTATGTCATATGCCTCAGTTAACCGTGCGAGAAATGCTCCCACAGACTCGTTTGGCTCCTGCTGTATGGCACTGATCACACTCATGTCTTGCTTAATCGGAAACTTCACTTGCACACCCTGCACCAGTAGTGTTACAGCGTTCCTGTATAAAGCATTGTCCTCATGTTCCCAGTCTTGCTGCTTCAGACGAACCCTGAGATTAGAGTTGGTAAACAAGTGTCTGACCTTGTGAAAATCACATCCCAGCTGTCGTTTAAACAGGCGTTCCAGTTCCAGAGAAGTTGATTTGTAGTCCTGCACCATGTTCTGGAAGTCCTCTCCCCACTTGTTAGCATTTCTTTTTGGGTGAGTGATTTTCTCAATTTCTTCTTTAATGTCCAATTCTTTCCAGGAGCGGAAAACAAGTTGGTGGCCATGAACTCCTCCCACCTCAATCATAGGGAAAGTTAGGACATGTATACCATCTCCTTTCTGTTCTTCAAGATTGGGGGGAAAGTTCTGTCCTTTTGATCTGGTGTGCATGGAGTCTCCTTTCACACTTCCAGGGCTGGGCTCCAGGAGTGATTCCTCAGAGGTGTTGCCCCTTTGTGCTCTTTGTGTGGCTGCTGCATTTTCTGATTGGGGAGGGCTGGCTTGGCTTCCCCCCTGCTGTGCTGCTTGGCTCTGGTATGGTGGGGGAGGCAGTGGAGGAGCAGAGTCCAGATCTGGATCCACCTTGTGAAACTCAGACAATACAGGATACAGAGGTTCAGTGTCAGAACAATCTTTTGTATTCCATAAACTATATGTTCTAGTTCTATTTGTTTGAGCCTTTCATGTACGTTTGTATTCTGTCTTCTAAACATTCTACTCTCCCTCACGTGACATTCATCTTTCTACATGCTAAATACCTTCCAGTCAGGTTGTAACACCTTGTGCTTTCTTTGTTTGGACAAGGACTTGTGATGCTCCCTCACTCTCCCTTTCTCTCTTTTCCACTTTATCTTTTAACTGAGCTAACTGTCTGCTACTCAGACTACCCTCTTTAGGAAACCCCAATTCCCACCATTCAGTCAACTGATTACAATTATTCTTATACTTTTTTGGCATTTCTTTACATAATGGTGACAAATCAGTTGGCAGACTGTGCCCAGGCCAGGCGCTCATTTCTCTAGTACCCAGTACTAAACCCATTCCTTTAGTTGCCGTTCCCTAGCGCTACCTTTCCTCGTGCGACTCAGAGTTTACTGCGCTGCATACAACAGTAGTCAATAGCACAACGGTTCAACTAAGTCAACGTCTTGTCAACTACCCAACCAGTAGTGAGTTTTATAGAGCTCTCTTACCAAGTTCTGGTCTGCTCGCGTTTTTCTCCGTTGCTGTTTCACTGCCGTATTACGGTCCGTATCGTTTCTGGATTGGATCGGCGGGTGGGCTCCTCAGGAGAAGAGCTTCTCAACCATAGGGAGGAATCAACTGTTACTTGTGTACACTGCTACTGTTCATCCATCAGAGTCCAGACCACGCGTCCAATCCCACTTCTGACACCAATTCTGTCGTGGCAAAAACTGTAAGGCAAGTTAGGAGGCAAAAAGGCAACTTACAAGTGAGTGTTAACGGTGAATTTAATCAGCAAATAGAGAAACATGCAGAGCAGAACAGAGCTACACTCTAGAGTGGGCCAATCTGATTGACCAAGATGTGTAGGTTGTTCAGCCTTTTATACATACAACTCAACAGCTGGGTTCACACAAAGAACAAAGGGATGAGTCAATGCAAATCAACCTTCATACAATGTGGTCAGGAGTCTTAATTAACAAGTTCATGTTACTTTGTCTTTTGTCTTCATTGTCTTTTAAGACCTTGACATTGATGATTTGTGCTGGTTCCCGTGGGCTCCCTTCTGGGAAGCAAATGTTCAGGTGTAGGTAGTTTTATAGTTGATATCTACCTAACATACTTCTTTGTGTGGCCAGAGACATGATGTCTTGCTGGGGAGCAAAAGGTGAGGAAGCACTGGTGTAAGCAAGTTTGATTGTGGGTCTGTGAGAAGTGTGAAAACAGTAAAACAGTGTTACCTAGATTTTGAAATTTCCCTCACAGTTGTAATCTGAAAGAGATCAGTGACTGTAAAGTATTGGTAGGGGAGAGCGTAGCCAGACAACACAGGATGGTGGTGTGTAAAATGATGCTGGTGGGGAGGAAGATGAAGAGGACTAAGGCAGAGCAGAGGACGAAGTGGTGGAAGTTGAAAAAGGAAGAATCTTGCGTAGTTTTCAGGGAGGAGCTGAAACAGACTCTGGGTAGTTTGGAGGTGCTTCCAGATGACTGGACCACTACAGCTAATTTGATCAGGGAGACAGGTAAGAGGGTACCCGGTGTGTCATCTGGAAAGAGGAAAGTGGACAAGGAGACTTGGTGGTGGAACGAGGAGGTTCAGGAGTGTATACAGGGAAAGAGGTTAGCTAAGAAGAAGTGGGACACTGAAAGGACTGAAGAGAGTAGACAGGAGTATAGGGAGATGCATCGGAAGGTGAAGGTAGAGGTGGCAAAGGCCAAACAATGAGCATATGAGGACTTGTGTGCTAGGTTGGACACTAAGGAAGGAGAGGTGGATTTGTACAGGTTGGCCAGACAAAGAGATAGAGATGGGAAGGATGTGCAGCAGGTTATTGTGATTAAAGATAAGGATGGAAATGTATTGACAGGTGTCAGGAGTGAGATGGGAAGATGGAAGGAGTACTTTGAAGAGTTGATGAATGAGGAAAATGAAAGGCAATGAAGAGTAGAAGAGGTGACTGGTGTGGAGCAGGAAGTAGCAAAGATTAGTAAGAGTGAAGTGAGGAGGACATTGAAGAGGATGAAGAGTGGAAAGGCAGTTGGTCCTGATGACATACCTGTGGAGGTATGGAAGTGTCTAGGAGAGGTGGCAGTAGAGTTTCTGACTAGTTTGTTTAACAAGATCTTGGAGAGTGAGAGGATGCCCGAGGACTGGAGGAGAAGTGTACTGGTGCCAATTTTTAAGAACAAGGGAGATGTGCAGAGCTGTGGGAACTACAGAGGAATAAAGCTGATGAGCCACACAATGAAGTTGTGGGAAAGAGTAGTGGAAGCTCGGCTAAGGGCAGAGGTGAACATTTGTGAGCAGCAACATGGTTTCATGCCTAGAAAGAGTACAACAGATGCAGTATTTGCTTTGAGGATGCTGATGGAGAAGTACAGAGAAGGTCAGAGGGAGTTGCATTGTGTCTTCGTACATTTAGAGAAAGCGTATGACAGGGTGCCGAGAGAGGAGCTGTGGTATTGTATGAGGAAGTCTGGAGTGGCAGAGAAGTATGTTAGAGTGGTGCAGGACATGTATGAGAGCTGTAAGACCGTGATGAGGTGTGCTGTAAGTGTGACAGAGGAGTTCAAGGTGGAGGTGGGTCTGCATCAAGGATCGGCTCTGAGCCCCTTCTTGTTTGCTCTGGTGATGGACAGGCTGACAGATGTCCATGGACTATGATGTTTGCAGATGACATTGTGATTTGTAGTGAGAGCAGGGAGCAGGTGGAGGAAAATCTAGAGAGGTGGAGGTCTGCTCTGGAAAACAGAGGAATGAAGCTTAGCCGCAGCAAGACAGAATACATGTGTGTCAATGAGAGGGACCCAGGGGGAATGGTGAGGTTACAGGGAGCAGAGGTGAAGAAAGTGCAGGACTTTAAGTACTTAGGGTCAACGGTTCAGAGCAACAGAGAGTGTGGAAAAGAGGTGAAGAGACGAGTGCAGGCAGGTTGGAACGGGTGGAGAAAAGTGTCAGGTGTGTTGTGTGATAAAAGAGTATCAGCAAGAATGAAAGGAAAGGTGTTCAAGACGGTGGTGAGACCAGCGATGTTGTTCGGCTTAGAGACAGTGGCACTGAAAAAAAGACAGGAGGCAGAGCTGGAGGTAGCAGAGCTTAAGATGTTGAGGTTCTCTTTGGGATGGACAGGATCAGGAATGAGTACATCAGAGGGACAGCTCATGTTAGATGTTTTGGAGATAAAGTCAGAGAGGCCAGATTGAGGTGGTTCGGACATGTTCAGAGAAGAAATTGTCAATATATGGGTAGAAGGATGCTGAGGTTGGAGCTGCCAGGCAGGAGGTCTAGAGGAAGACCAAAGAGGAGATTTATGGATGTAGTGAGGGAGGACATGAAGTTAGTTGGTGTGAGTGAAGAGGATGCAGAGGATAGAGTAAGATGGAGGCACATGATTCGCTGTGGCGACCCCTGAAAGGGAACAGCCGAAAGGAAAAGAAGAAGAATTTAGAAGATTAATTTTGTCCAGTTGAGATGGTGTGTAATTTAATATCTGCTGTTGGACAGGAGATCTGACCTGGTTTAAGGTTGCTGAAGTTGTAGATTGTTGCATTCCGTGTGTTGTCCAAGTGGAGGGTCGCACTCTCGCTCCTTGTTCAGGTTTGCAGATTGGTTGTTGGCACCGTTAGGTTACTCCAATCTGCCTAGGCAAGGTCGAGAAGATGGGTCTCTTCTTCTTCCTCCTGCTCTTCTTCTTTCAGTCAAATGGAGGTGGAGTAAACATCCAGGGAGCTCCAGGACCAGCCGCAGCGAGCTGCTGCCTTCCCGGCTCAACCTAAATGTTCACCAACCCCCTCCCTGGGCACCTCCGAGGGAGGACCAGGACCAGCCGCAGCGAGCTGCTGCCTTCCCAGGTCACCCAAGGGAATAATGGGGTATTCCCTGTGCCCATTCTACTGATTCTAGGGGAATAGGGGGCACCCAGGGGGACCAGGACCAGCTGCAGCGAGCTGCTGCCTTCCAGGGCCCTGGGTAAACAACCCCATTCCCAGGCCAGAGTGTTTCCCCCAGAGGACTACCAGGATCAGCAGTGACTGCCTTTCCCTCATCCCCTAGAGGACGGAAGCCTCAGTGAACCTCAGGCTGGTTGTTAACACCACACAAGGTTACCCCGGCCTTTGGTGTAACACTGTAAATAAGGCTTCCCATACACCCATTCTAACAACGCAGCCTATAGTAACCACCCAGAGGAGTATTCCTGGTGGTGGAGCGTACCTCCAGCTAATCTGGAAGCCACCACGACTTCGACCAGGCTCCCCTCTACACCAAAGGCCTGTGTGCCTACCCAAAGCGAGGCTAAAAGTAAATTTAACAGTCTTCTCACCAGTCAAGGAGTTGAAGCTGGGAGTAGGGATGATGCTGGAGGTTGTTAGGGTTGGGGTTGGGTTTGGGTGAAATGAATTTATCTCGATGACTCTCCCCGCTTCGTCCGTCGACTGGGCGGTTTGGAGTAGAGAGTCAAAGGCATGGCACGGGCCGACGCTTGTCACTCTGGTTCCCTGATACTGTGTGCTGTCTTCCTACTTAGAAGATGACATTGTGTCCTTGATTTTAGGTTGATTTCTGATGAGTTTGTTGTAGGAGTGGTCAAGTCTCTGATGCAGTTTTTGATGAAGTATCACTGGTTCTCCAATTGATGTTTGCAGGCCCGCCAGTAATGGTGGTTTGAAGAGTGGTTGTCCAATCGTTGAGGAGATTCTCCAGATTTAAGACAGCCCCCAGCAGACCTTGAGGCAGCTGTATGGAGAGACACTTACTTTTGAGTTGAGTAGATTTTTGGTGGGATTTTTTTGTGTTGAAGCTAAGTTTAAACACAGCCCCCAGGAGGCCCTGAGACAGCTGTGTTGTTTTGGAGTCAGATAGGCTTTGAGTTGAATCATTTTCTAGTGTTGAGACTGGCATTAAAGACAGTAGCCAAGAGGTCCTGAGACGGCTGTTTGTAGAGTTGGTAGAAACCTGGATGCCTCTGATGGAAGGAGGATGGTCAGCGTTTTCCAGAAGAGTGTTTCTGTCAGTGCTGGGTGGGTTCCAATTGGTTGGGATTAAGCATGAAGATCCACTGGTTAGGATTAATGCAACCGCAAGGGGGCACAAGCCAGTGTCTTCTTGTGCCAGTCCCAAGTCTGGATAAATGCAGAGGGTTGTGGCAGGAAGGGCATCTGACATAAAACACATGCCAAATCAAACATGCGAATCGTGACAATGGTAAATGGTAAATGGTCTGCACTTATATAGCGCTTTTCTACCTATTGGCACTCAAAGCGCTTTACACTGCTTCTTATTTACCCATTCACACACACATTCATACACCGATGGGGGAGCTGCTATGCAGCTGGCCAACACTCACCGGGAGCAACTAAGTTGGGGTTCAGTGTCTTGCTCAAGGACACTTCGACATGTGACTGGAGGAGCCGGGGATTGAACCAACAACTGTGAGATTGGTGGACAACCTCTCTACCTTCCTGCGCCACAGTCGCCCACAGCGCCACAGTCGACTTCCATACCGGATCGGTCGGGGCCCGGGTTAACAACGACCGCCACAGGTGCTGTTGACCTACAAGGTACTGGCGGAAATTGGACTACTGTTGGTCGAAGACGAAGAAGGAGAGGAGGAAGGTGTGTTCGTAGGCAGAGAGAGAAGTGGAAAGCTAAGAATGTAGGACTGACAGTAGGGACTTTGAATGTTGGTACTATGACAGGGAAGGATAGAGAGTTGATTGACATGATGCAGAGAAGGAAGGTGGACATACTGTGTGTCCAGGAGACCAGGTGGATAGATATCAAGGCTAGAAGCTTAGGAGCAATGTTCAAGTTGTTCTACCATGGGTCAGATAGGAAGAGAAATGGAGTAGGAGTTATCCTGAAAGAGGAGTTGGTGAGGAATGTTCTAGAGGTGATTAGAGTATCAGACAGGTTGATGAGTCTGAAGCTGGAAATTGAAGGGGTGATGTTCAATGTTGTGAGTGGTTATGCCCCACAGGTAGGATGTGAGTTAGAAGAGAAGGAAAAATTCTGGAGTGAGTTAGATGAAGTGATGCAGAGCATCCCCAGAGGTAAGAGAGTGGTCATTGGTGCAGATTTCAATGGGCATGTAGGTGAAGGGAACAGAGGTGATGAGACTGTGATGGGCAGGTTTGGTCTTCAGGACTTTGCAAAGAGGATGGAAATGGCTGTAGTGAACACTTTCTTCCAGAAGAGGCAGGAGCATAGGGTGACGTATAAGAGCGGAGGTAGAAACACTCAGGTGGACTACATCTTGTGTAGACGTTGTTGTCGTGGCAAAAACTGTAAGGCAAGTTAGAGGCAAAAAGGCAACTTACAAGTGAGTGTTAACGGTGAATTTAATCAGCAAATAGAGAAACATGCAGAGCAGAACAGAGCTACACTCTAGAGTGGGCCAATCTGATTGACCAAGATGTGTAGGTTGTTCAGCCTTTTATACATACAACTCAACAGCTGGGTTCACACAAAGAACAAAGGGATGAGTCAATGCAAATCAACCTTCATACAATGTGGTCAGGAGTCTTAATTAACAAGTTCATGTTACTTTGTCTTTTGTCTTCATTGTCTTTTAAGTCCTTGAGATTGATGATTTGTGCTGGTTCCCGTGGGCTCCCTTCTGGGAAGCAAATGTTCAGGTGTAGGTAGTTTTATAGTTGATATCTACCTAACATACTTCTTTGTGTGGCCAGAGACTGGATGTCTTGCTGGGGAGCAAAAGGTGAGGAAGCACTGGTGTAAGCAAGTTTGATAGTGGGTCTGTGAGAAGTGTGAAAACAGTAAAACAGTGTTACCTAGATTTTGAAATTCAATCATCCAGTTTTCAAAAGGCCCATCAGGTGGGGGGTGACCTTGCAATGGCATTTTAATGGCACCAGAGGGATTGTTTGCGGCACAGATTAAACATTTTCTACAGTATTCAGCTGCATATGTTGAAAAACACATCCCCCTCTTGCAAGCATGATCTTTACCATGAGCTAATTTTGCATACAAATGGAAATAAGCCTTAGGTAAGCAAGGTTTATCATCTGGGCCAAGCCATACCCCATTTTGTAGTTTTGCACCTGATTTTCTCCATAGAGTTTTTTCAGATATGCTTGCCAATGACTGTATGGTTGACAGGTCAGCCTTATGATGTTGGAATGTTTCTGCTTGTGTGTGTGTGTGTGTGTGTGTGTGTGTGTGCAAAATCTGCAAGCTGCTGTGCAACAGGTGTGTTGTCAACAAGTTGCCATTTATATGCATCATATCTGGGTTTTGTCTTTGTGTGTGGGTGCGGGTCACCTGATCTGATTTCTGCTCCTGTATGGGTGTCACCTGATCCAGCGTCTGCTCCCCCTGCTCTCCCACTCAGTCAGCCAATTTCTGGTTTCGTCCTGTTTAGAAATGCATCCTTAAGATGGTCCTCATAGGAACTCATGGGGTTCCTTCCCAGTCCATCTTCTGGTGGAACATGACCACTGTGTATGTCATATGCCTCAGTTAACCGTGCGAGAAATGCTCCCACAGACTCGTTTGGCTCCTGCTGTATGGCACTGATCACACTCATGTCTTGCTTAATCGGAAACTTCACTTGCACACCCTGCACCAGTAGTGTTACAGCGTTCCTGTATAAAGCATTGTCCTCATGTTCCCAGTCTTGCTGCTTCAGACGAACCCTGAGATTAGAGTTGGTAAACAAGTGTCTGACCTTGTGAAAATCACATCCCAGCTGTGGTTTAAACAGGCGTTCCAGTTCCAGAGAAGTTGATTTGTAGTCCTGCACCATGTTCTGGAAGTCCTCTCCCCACTTGTTAGCATTTCTTTTTGGGTGAGTGACTTTCTCAATTTCTTCTTTAATGTCCAATTCTTTCCAGGAGCGGAAAACAAGTTGGTGGCCATGAACTCCTCCCACCTCAATCATAGGGAAAGTTAGGACATGTATACCATCTCCTTTCTGTTCTTCAAGATTGGGGGGAAAGTTCTGTCCTTTTGATCTGGTGTGCATGGAGTCTCCTTTCACACTTCCAGGGCTGGGCTCCAGGAGTGATTCCTCAGAGGTGTTGCCCCTTTGTGCTCTTTGTGTGGCTGCTGCATTTTCTGATTGGGGAGGGCTGGCTTGGCTTCCCCCCTGCTGTGCTGCTTGGCTCTGGTATGGTGGGGGAGGCAGTGGAGGAGCAGAGTCCAGATCTGGATCCACCTTGTGAAACTCAGACAATACAGGATACAGAGGTTCAGTGTCAGAACAATCTTTTGTATTCCATAAACTATATGTTCTAGTTCTATTTGTTTGAGCCTTTCATGTACGTTTGTATTCTGTTTTCTAAACATTCTACTCTCCCTCACATGACATTCATCTCTCCACATGCTAAATACCTTCCAGTCAGGTTGTAACACCTTGTGCTTTCTTTGTTTGGACAAGGACTTGTGATGCTCTGCACTCTCCCTTTCTCTCTTTTCCAGTTTATCTTTTAACTGAGCTAACTGTCTGCTACTCAGACTACCCTCTTTAGGAAACCCCAATTCCCACCATTCAGTCAACTGATTACAATTATCCTTATACTTTTTTGGCATTTCTTTACATAATGGTGACAAATCAGTTGGCAGACTGTGCCCAGGCCAGGCGCTCATTTCTCTAGTACCCAGTACTAAACCCATTCCTCTAGTTGCCGTTCCCTAGCGCTACCTTTCCTCGTGCGACTCAGAGTTTACTGCGCTGCATACAACAGTAGTCAATAGCACAACGGTTCAACTAAGTCAATGTCTTGTCAACTACCCAACCTGTAGTGAGTTTTATAGAGCTCTCTTACCAAGTTCTGGTCTGCTCGCGTTTTTCTCCATTGCTGTTTCACTGCCGTATTACGGTCCGTATCGTTTCTGGATTGGATCGGCGGGTGGGCTCCTCAGGAGAAGAGCTTCTCAACCATAGGGAGGAATCAACTGTTACTTGTGTACACTGCTACTGTTCATCCATCAGAGTCCAGACCACGCGTCCAATCCCACTTCTGAAACCAATTCTGTCATGGCAAAAACTGTAAGGCAAGTTAGGAGGCAAAAAGGCAACTTACAAGTGAGTGTTAACGGTGAATTTAATCAGCAAATAGAGAAACATGCAGAGCAGAACAGAGCTACACTCTAGAGTGGGCCAATCTGATTGACCAAGATGTGTAGGTTGTTCAGCCTTTTATACATACAACTCAACAGCTGGGTTCACACAAAGAACAAAGGGATGAGTCAATGCAAATCAACCTTCATACAATGTGGTCAGGAGTCTTAATTAACAAGTTCATGTTACTTTGTCTTTTGTCTTCATTGTCTTTTAAGTCCTTGAGATTGATGATTTGTGCTGGTTCCCGTGGGCTCCCTTCTGGGAAGCAAATGTTCAGGTGTAGGTAGTTTTATAGTTGATATCTACCTAACATACTTCTTTGTGTGGCCAGAGACATGATGTCTTGCTGGGGAGCAAAAGGTGAGGAAGCACTGGTGTAAGCAGGTTTGATAGTGGGTCTGTGAGAAGTGTGAAAGCAGTAAAACAGTGTTACCTACATTTTGAAATTTCCCTCACAGTTGTAATCTGAAAGAGATCAGTGACTGTAAAGTATTGGTAGGGGAGAGCGTAGCCAGACAACACAGGATGGTGGTGTGTAAAATGATGCTGGTGGTGAGGAAGATGAAGAGGACTAAGGCAGAGCAGAGGACAAAGTGGTGGAAGTTGAAAAAGGAAGAATCTCGTGTAGTTTTCAGGGAGGAGCTGAGACAGACTCTGGGTAGTTTGGAGGTGCTTCCAGATGACTGGACCACTACAGCTAATTTGATCAGGGAGACAGGTAAGAGGGTACTCGGTGTGTCATCCGGAAAGAGGAAAGTGGACAAGGAGACTTGGTGGTGGAACGAGGAAGTTCAGGAGTGTATACAGGGAAAGAGGTTAGCTAAGAAGAAGTGGGACACTGAAAGGACTGAAGAGAGTAGACAGGAGTATAGGGAGATGCATCGGAAGGTGAAGGTAGTGGTGGCAAAGGCCAAACAATGAGCATATGAGGACTTGGTAGGTTGGACACTAAGGAAGGAGAGGTGAATTTGTACAGGTTGGCCAGACAAAGGGATAGAGATGGGAAGGATGTGCAGCAGGTTAGGGTGATTAAAGATAAGGATGGAAATGTATTGACAGGTGTCAGGAGTGTGATGGGAAGATGGAAGGAGTACTTTGAAGAGTTGATGAATGAGGAAAATGAAAGGGAACGAAGAGTAGAAGAGGTGACTGGTGTGGAGCAGGAAGTAGCAAAGATTAGTAAGAGTGAAGTGAAGAGGACATTGAAGAGGATGAAGAGTGGAAAGGCAGTTGGTCCTGATGACATACCTGTGGAGGTATGTCATCAAGTGTCTAGGAGAGGTGGCAGTAGAGTTTCTGACTAGTTTGTTTAACAAGATCTTGGAGAGTGAGAGGATGCCCGAGGACTGGAGGAGAAGTGTACTGGTGCCAATTTTTAAGAACAAGGGAGATGTGCAGAGCTGTGGCAACTACAGAGGAATAAAGCTGATGAGCCACACAATGAAGTTGTGGGAAAGAGTAGTGCAAGCTCGGCTAAGGGCAGAGGTGAACATTTGTGAGCAGCAATATGGTTTCATGCCTAGAAAGAGTACAACAGATGCAGTATTTGCTTTGAGGATGCTGATGGAGAAGTACAGAGAAGGTCAGAGGGAGTTGCATTGTGTCTTCGTAGATTTAGAGAAAGCTTATGACAGGGTGCCGAGAGAGGAGCTGTGGTATTGTATGAGGAAGTCTGGAGTGGCAGAGAAGTATGTTAGAGTGGTGCAGGACATGTATGAGAGCTGTAAGACCGTGGTGAGGTGTGCTGTAGGTGTGACAGAGGAGTTCAAGGTGGAGGTGGGTCTGCATCAAGGATCGGCTCTGAGCCCCTTCTTGTTTGCTCTGGTGATGGACAGGCTGACAGATGAGGTTAGACAGGAATCTCCATGGACTATGATGTTTGCAGATGACATTGTGATTTGTAGTGAGAGCAGGGAGCAGGTGGCGGAAAATCTAGAGCGGTGGAGGTCTGCTCAGGAAAACAGAGGAATGAAGCTTAGCCGCAGCAAGACAGAATACATGTGTGTATGAGCCAAACAAGGGGGTTAGTTTAGTTACTTGTTTTATGTAATGTTTGCTTGTGTGTGTAATGTAATTGTTTATGTAATGTGCGTTTGTGATGTGTCTATGTACTGATGATGTCTTTAGTGACATCATATGGCTTTGATAGTTTGCCTTTGATGATTGCCTTTGTAGATTACCTTTAAGTTTGTTGATCCATTGGTCAAGGAAACAATGCAATGCTAAGGGTTTGTTTAGGAGAGATGCAGTTTTTAGCTCAGCTACTGAAGGGTATAAACGTGACACAGTAACTGAAGCAGAGGAACTGAGTACAAGATAGCAAGAGTTTTTAGCTCAGCTACTGAAGGGTGCAGACGTGACACAGTAACTGAAGCAGAGGACAAGTTCCGTGCTTGTCAACGCAGAGAAATGTTACAGCCAAGAGGACGGAGGAAATAGTGGGATTGGTTGGGGAGCAGCGGCAGATTAGATTGGAGATTGCTGGCCTTTTTGTGGATGGAAAACATCGGGAGGAACGGGCGAGGATGCAGACGGAGCTGGGCGGAAGTCGGCGAAAGAAATGAGGTATGAAAAAGATTTGACTGTATTGGCAGAGGTAGTGGGTGAAGAGAAGGTGAAAACGATGGAGCTGTTACGAGCAATACGTGATGTGTGTGGAGGCACAGTTGCGCTGCGTGAGACTGGATCGAATAAATATGAGGTGACGGTAAAAACTGAAGCTGGAAAGAAAAGGCTACTGGATGGGTTTAAAGTTGGTAGAGCGGTGGTAATGGTAAAAACTTTAGCAATTGATGAACTGGTGGTGTCATTTTTTTAATTTACCTGCATATATAACGGATGAGGACATTATTGAAAAGCTGGACGTGTGAGGAGTGAGAGCGATCTCGCCTATTAAAAGGAGGATGTGGCCCGGGACTGATGTGGCGGACGGCACAAGATATATGAAAGTAAAGTTTAATAAAACTCAGCAAAATTCATGACAGCTACTGGTCCAGAGTATTTCAGGGTGATTCACAATAATCAAGTAAAAGTGTGTCGGATGTGCTTATGGCCTGGTCACATCGTGAGGGACTGTCCAGATTTCACGTGTTTTAAATGTAATAAACGGGGACATTACGCACGTGAGTGTGATGCCAGGACGCACAGATGTACGGAATGTCATAGCTCCATAGAGGAATGCCAATGTAAATATATAGATGAAGGGAATGGGAAGGGTAGCAGAGAATCCATCTCTGATGATGACATGAGTGAGGTTAGACCTGTAGAGGAGCCAGAGCTAAATATGGGCAGCGAGAGTGAACAGGAGCATGAGGTGGTGTTGGAGACGCAGAGCAGTGACCTGCCTGTGCGAGAGAAACATGGGAATGAAAGAGAGGGTATGTTAGGCGGGTCGCCCTGAAAGGGGGCTGGCTGAGCCCACCTTGGCTAGCTTCACCGAAGGTCCCCTCTCATAATGAAATAACACCCGCCCCTAGAGTGGAAGACTCAGATGCTGCCCTGCTGGCTCCCCAGGCTGACAGTATAGAGTCAGATTCGGAGATGGATGTTCAGCAGATAAAGCAGGTTAGGAAACGGTCACAGCAAGATAAATCAGGAAGAACTGCGGGAGGGTATAGAGGCAAAGGGAAAAAAACAGCTCAGAAAATGACAATTTTAATCTGTATTTTCTCGACAATGCTGCTTCAATCTCAAAATTTAAATGGTTTAACAAACATTTGGAAAATTGAGCAACTCTGTGGAGAAATGGCATGCGACATCTTGTGTCTCCAGGAATGCAGGTGGTCCATGGACAAAATAAACAGTATAAAAGCTTTTTGGACAGGGGAGCTCTTTTACTCCCTGTCCTCTGACAAAACTGCTGGAGTCGCAATTTTTGTAAAGCCGGGGGTGTGTGAAACTATTGTGGAGATTTTTAAGGAAGAACAGGGCAGATTAATTGTTATTGCTATTATAGACTGTAATAAAAATACAGAATTCTGAATTTGTACGGTCCGAACAGTGAATCTGAAAGGAGGAGTTTCTTTGAGCGCTGCCACAGGTGGACAGATGATCGCTCGGTAGTGATGGGAGATTGGAATGTTGCTCTGACCAAGGTGGACGTAGGTGTTAATAATAAATTTAAACAAGACATTAGTAGATCGGCTGTTTTTGTATGGATGGATGAGTGTGATTTGATATATGCGTGGGGAGTGCTGAACCCCGGCATCCGTGCGTATTCGTGCAGGCAAGTGGTATTGGGCAGGCTAAAGCAATCCAGGATTGACCTGTGTTTGTTGGTGTCGAGTTTGGTGCAAGATTTAAATGGGTGTAAATATTGTTTTTGTTCCTGGAGTGATCATGCCTGTTTAAAAGTTACTCTAGGGGAGGGTGGTATGCAGAGGAATGGGGGCCTGTGTTGTTTTAACACTTCCCTCCTAGAAGATCCAGTTTTTAGAGATAAAATGAAGTCTTTTCTCTCTGTTATATGTGATGAGAGTGAGTATGTAGTGGATATCATTGAGTGATGGGAGCGCACCAAATTTAAAATCAAAAAGCGTTGTATCGCTCTGAGCAGAGAGAAGAGGCTGAGGGAAAAGACTGAGGAGTCTGAGCTAAGACATCATCTAAAAGAGGAGCTTGAATTTATTGAGGCTGAGTGTGACCGTCCCTTGGATGTCTATCTTGAATTGAGGGAGCAGCTGAGACAGTTAGATGAGAGAAAATGCAGAGGCTCAATGATCCGCAGTAAAGCACAACACATGTTGAAAGGGGAGCGCTGTACTGCTTTTTTTCTAGGTTTGAAAAAAAGGAGACAGGCAAAAACATACATACCAGAAATAAAAGACCCTGATGGAAACACACATACTGACATAGTAGATATTTTACAAGCAGTACAAGACTACTACACTAATTTCTTTAGCAAACAACATATAACGAAAGCACATATGGATACAGTATTAGGCGAAATTGGCTGCTCCCTCAGTCACGAGGATGCGGCTCTGTGTGATGGTGACATTCAGATAGAAGAAGTGAGAGCAGCAATTGGAAGCCTTAATACATCTAAAAGCCCGGGTGTGGATGGTCTCTCAGCTGAGTTTTACCAACATTTCAGTAACGTACTGGCCCCCGTCCTCTGCAGGCTATACTCTGCCATGCAGGAGGAGAACAGGTGCTCGGAGTCTGTTTTGAGGCGTGTGATCACTCTAGTTTATAAAAACAAAGATGATGCATATGAGCAAGGGCACGGGTAAATAGAGAAAAATCTAGTCTGATCCTGAGGCCTGGTACTGTTCTTGGGGAGGAAGACCAGAATTTTAAAAGAGGCGGGGCTGAGGTTAAAGTCCTTGGTGTCTATTTGGGCTCACAGCCAGAAGCCAGCTATCGTAGATCCTGGGAAGAGCAGGTTGCATGGTGTAGATCGAGGCTCGGACTGTGGAGAATGAGGGGATTAGGTTTAAAAGGGAAAATCACTGTAATAAATGCAGTAATTGTGCAGAGACTGATCTACATCATGCAGGTTTGTCACCTGCCCAGTGATGTGCTGGTCCTAAAAGTAAAATTGAAGTCATTAAGAATAAAACTGTTTAAGAAACTGATGTGCCAGAAAACTAAAAACATATGGGAAGATTATATGTATGATGATGTTCTGATAAAGAGGTATGTGCGGGTTATACAATCTATGTAGCGTTACACTCGGCCGACCTATTGTGGGAACATGTCCACTCTTCCAGGAGGCGGTTGAGGCATGGGTGGAAATCCTGCCCCAGTTGGAGTGTGTAATTACATCAAAACAAAGTGTGTTAAACCAACCCATCTTTGGGAACCCCTGGCTCAGCGGCCAAGAGGGATGTAAAGGCGGTCGGGGCATCTTGATTGAGGTGCTACATCAGATTAAAGATGTTTTAGACCAGACCGGTGCTCCTAACCGTCTTGCGGTATTTAGCAAAATTAGGATGAAAGTATTTAACATAAAAAAGGCCAAGGTTATTTTTCGTATTTTGTAAAGTGTATTTTTGATAATAAAAGGATTTTAAAAAAAAAAGAAAAAAGAAAGAAGCGCCCGATCTTGTCCAATCTTGTCCGATCTCGGCAGCCAAATAGAGCTGGGCCTGGTTAGTACTTGGTAGGAAGACCACCTGGGAATACCAGGTGCTGTAAGCTTTTTTGCTTGGGTTTACAGACAGCTGGTGTTACTGCCTACTTGTTTATAGAAATTGTTCTATATTTTCATCAATCTTTGGTCTTTCATTGCTGTTTTGTTACTTTATTGGTTTGTCAACCATCGTGCTTCTTTACTACTAGACCAGCAGCGTTATAGTACTTTGCCACATTTATCTTCTTCTTAGTAAGTGTCATGCATTCTGCTTCTCCAGCGTTTTTTAAGAGCTATGATGATGTCAAATACAGCTTACGGCCACACCGCTCTAGAAGTGCCTGATTGGTGGAGGATAGGGGTATGGTCTTTCTGTGAGAGTGTGCTGCAAGAACAGACGTGTATGTGAGCTGCCGCCCATTTGGTGTGCATATTTTGTTGTTCTGTTTATTTTTTTGGCCTACCTAGTGTAGTGATTTTGAGTTTACGTTTTTTGTTTAATTTTCTCTAGTACCAAGCCTGCCTGCACGGCAGCGAGGCTTGTGTATGAGCTTTTCTGCCAGCATGAACGCGGCAGAGATTATGGCTGGCGAGGGGAGAAAAGGCTGCACCATGCAGAGTATTAGAGCTCCCACTGCTGCTATGCAGATGGAAGTGAGAGGAGCGGCGGCCAGATTGATGACAGCGGAGACGGAGAGGCAGCCGAGGAACAAGACGGAGCAGAGAGGAGAGGAAAAGAGTCGCCACCCGATTAAATATGAAAAGAATTTGACCGTCATGGCTGAAGTTGGGGAGAAGAGAGGCTGAAAACTCTGGAAGTAATGAGAGCAATGCGAGACATCTGCGGGGGTTAATTGCTTTCCGGGAAACTGGGATGAATAAATATGAAGTTACGGTAGAGTGAGGCCGGAAAAAAGAGGTTGTTGGATGGTTTTATGATTGGACAGGCTGTAGTAATGGTTAAAAATTTGTCTGTGGATGAGCTGGTGGTTTCCTTTTTAAACCTGCCAGCTTAAATCGCGGACAAGGAAATCCCGGAGAAGCTGGATGTGTGGGGAGTGAAAACGGTGTCTCCCAGTAAAAGACGATTGTGGCAATCGCTGACGGCACGAGGTTTGTTAAAGTTAAATTTAATGACGCAATGAGATCCCCCCTGTACTCGACAAAATTCATGACGGCAACTGGGCCTGAATGTTTTAGAGTGGTGCATAATAACCAAGTTAAGGTATGCAGAATGTGCTTACAGCCTGGACATGTAGTGAGAGACTGCCCAGAGTTCACCTGTTTTAAATGTGATAAGCGGGGACATTATGCTCATGAGTGTGACTCTATGATGCACAGGTGCGAAGGATGCCATAGCGTTGCGGAGGAATGCACGAGGGATGTGAGTGATAGAGAGCCCATCTCTGAGGAAGGGAATAGTGGGGAAGCCTCTGATATAGAGTCCAGGGAGGAGAGAGAAAATGAGCCAGAGGCTGTGGGGATTGAATGGGTCCCGTAAACCCAATGTAGCCAGGAGGAGAAAGAAGGGCAAAGTGGCTTCCTTGGTTCTAGTATGGATCATGTAGTTGAGGAGATAGACAGTGCTGGAGAGTGAGCTGGGGGCAGTGAAGGGTCCCCCAGAGGGACCTCCCTCAGCCCCTATTACTGAACTCGCCCAAGCTCATCCCTCAAAATGAAATAATGCCCTCCCCTATCCCTGTTCTGGTACGGTTCTGGAGGTGACTGTTGGGTTCTAATAACCACAACAGCGCTGATTACACCAGGAAGTACAGTTCTACAACAGTGAAATAAACACAGAAGTCGACTTTGTCTTTTACTTGCTGCAAGGGGAGCCGGCGGGTCTCAGTGACAGTTGCACTCACCCGAACACAGCCACTCCAAAGAGTATCTCCTTGCAAGCTCTTTTTATTGTAAACAGGACAGAACAGAGAAGGGTATGCCTTCACGTGATTGGACATTTCATGCATACATTACTTCTCTTTAAGTCAAACCATCTGGTTACTGAACAACCAGATATTCTCAGCCAAGAAGGAATGTGGACACATGATGTATGTCCTGCTCTACAGGTCCTAAACTAGAAGATTTACAGAACAGGATGCACCTCCTGCTCTGTCCCAAGGGTAAACTAAATTAAGAAAGAATGTAGCGTAGAATACATACATCACACCAAGTTGACCATGTGAGACCTACCACTCTTCACATAATGATAACAACACAAAGAATATAATATAGAATATAATAGAAAATATAACAAACTCCAACAGAAACTGTACAGTCTTTGCCATACTTGACAAAGTCTTAATGGCTACAGGGCCAGAATACTTTAGAGTGATATATGAATAAGTAGGTTAAAGTGTGTGGGATGTGACTGCAGCTGGGGCATATATTGAGAGACTGCCCAGATTTTACGTGTTTCAGGTGCAATAAACAGTGTCACTATGCTCAGGAATGTAATGACTGGATGCACAGGTGTGACACATGCCATAACCCAACAGATGAGTGTTTGTATCATAATATAGAAGGGAAAAGAGGGAAGCAAGTTGAGAATTACATCTCAGATGGAGAGGCACATGATGTTGAATGCGTGGTGAGAACAGACCAGAGCAATTTAGGGAGAGGCAGTAAGCAAGAACTTGAAATGGCACTGCTTTTTTCTTGGGTTTGAAAAAAGAAGACAGGGAAAAACATACATCCCAGAAATAGCAGACTTGGAAGGCAATGTACACATTGACCGGATAGATGTTTTGCAAACTGTGCAGGACTTCTACTCTAGCTTATTTAGTAAGCAGAGTATATCACAGATACACATGGACGCAGTGCTAGGCAAAATCGGCTGCTCTCTCAGCCAGGCGGATGTTGCTTTGTGTGAGGGAGACTTCCAGCCAAAAGAAGTGAGGGCGGCGATTGCACTTTAGGGACCTGTTGGCCCCTTTTCTTTGGAGGCTGTTCTCTACTAGGAAAATAGGTGTGCAGAGACCTTCTTGAGGGGCGTGATCACACTGGTCTATAAAAACAAAGGGGTTAGGACTTATTTGGCAAATTACAGACCAATCAGCCTGCTCAATACAGATTATAATATCCTGGCCTGGATCCTGATGTTCTGCTGGAGGTTTCTTCCATTAAAGGGAGTTTTTCCTCTCCACTGTTGCCTATGGCTTGCTCCAGGGGGAATTGTTGTGTTCTATCTATACATCTTTATAATCTTGATTTTATTCTGTAACGTGCCCTGAGATGACTTTGTTGTGATTTGACGCTATATAAATAAAGTTGAATTGAATTTAATTGAATCATGTGTTCCCTACCCGTCCCACTTCTACAATCTAATCTGCATGATAAATGGCTCCCCCCGCAATAGCAAACTTCAGACTGCGTCACAGGAGGGTGCTCGTCCTCCACCAGATCAGTGGATAATGAGGGGTTTCTGGTTAAGTGGGGGGCAAAAAAATAAATGTTTGTGTGTGTTAGAGGGTAGATTGCACTTAGATATATATGTATATCTCCATATCTATCCATGGCAATTTGTCTCTCTTCCTTAGTCAAGTGTTACTAAATCTTGACAGAACTCTGCGTGAGGAACCATCTCAGTTTAATACATGCCGGCATGGAGAAGAACACATGGATATGGGTGTCTTCAGGGCATCCAGGCAATTACAAACTACAAGACAACATCATCTGCTTGGGACTGTGATGCCTCCCTCCCAGATGCGCTGAACCACTTCTATGCCTGGTTCAAGGTACAGAACAACGTGAAGGGAAGGAAGACCATCCCTCCTCCCATGACCAGGTGCTCTGTCTAACCACAGCTGAATTTAGGAAAACTCTGCAGAGTTAACCCACGGAAGTCTGCTGGACCAGACAACATTCCTGGCAGAGTGCTCAGGGAATCTGCAGAACAGCTAGCGGATGTCTTTACAGACATCTTCAAGATCTCCCTGAGCAGCAACGTTGTTCCTACGTGCCTCAAGACAACAACCATTGTTCCCGTGCCAGAGAAGTCTACTGTCTCATGCCTCCTGCCTCAATCACTATCGTGGCTTTGCACTCACACCAACTGTGATGAAGTGCTTTGAGAGGTTCGTCATGAGGCGCATTAAGGGTCGGAGTGGACTGGTCCCGCGCTGTCAGCCTGGCTACAGATGGTGCGCCTTCAATGATTGGTAAAAAAAGCAGGCGTTGAGACAAAGTTCAGAGAGAAAGTGCAATCTGAGATGGGGGACGTGATTTTTGGACTTTTCACTGTATTTTGCACAAGGAGGCTTTGTGTTGCAAGTCATTAAAGATGGATAGCGTCATGAAGGTGGTTATTCAAACTGTTAATTTCATCCAGAAGGCTGAATCACCGTCATTTTGACAGCCTTCTCAGATACAAAGACCACATCTACGGCCGGCCATGCCGCACTGAGGTAAGATGGTTAAGCCGAGGTGCTGTGCTGAGGCGTTTGTTTGATTTACGAGAAGAAATTAAACAGTTCATGGAAGAAAAGGGCAAACCAGTGTTAGAATTTCATTCCGCAGAATGGAAACAGGACCTTGCATTTATGGTGGATGTTACATAGCACCTGAATAACTTGAACAAACAGCTGCAAGGGTGCAACAAAGTTGTCACGCAGTATCATACCAGCATACGTTCTTTCAAGTTGAAGCTGTCATTGTGGGAGACACAACTCGCCGGTGGTGATGCAGCTCACTTCCCTTGTCTGAAAAATGTGTGCACGACCCAAACATGTGGCAGACATGAAGCGGTTCAAAGATAAAAAAACTGGACTTTTTACGGGAGTTTGAAGTCTTTCTCCAGTTCGCCAAAAATCTGAAAGCATTGCTCAAAGTTTTTTGCTCGCCATTCACCGCAAATCCCTCTGATCTGCCCGTCAGCATCCAACTTGAAATAATAGACCTACAGTGTGACTCGGATTTGAAGGGCACATTTGCCGCAGCTGGGTTGGACACATTTTATTAGACTCTTTTGCTAGGTTACCCCAACTTGACAGCCCTCCCTACAAAAGTGTTGTGCATGTTTGGAACCACATATCTTTTGTGAGCAAGTTCTCTGTAATGAGCATAAGTAAAACAAAGCTTCGCTCAAGGCTCACGCACAAACACTTGAATCACATCCTGAAGTTGGCTGCCACTCAGGATGTGACACCTGATATTGATGCGCTGGTGAAAACTAAAAGATGCCAGGTATCAGGAGTCTAATAAACTATGCAATCTCACTGAAAGTGCTGCATGAGACACCTTGATATAGTTCTGTGATATACTTCTGTGAATCACTGAGGCATTGTGTGTTTGTATGTTCTTTTTCTTTAGAATTTTCTAATAAACTTGGTGTTTTATGATTAATAGTGATGTTGTGCTTGTAGTATTTTGGACACACTGTCCTTATATATACCATGATTTCACCGGTCCGGCCCACTTGGGAATAGATTTTCCTTCATGTGGCCCCTGAGCTAAAATGAGTATGACTTCCCTGGTCCAAACCATTCCACGGACGATGCCATCTCCACAACCTTCCATTTGGTCCTCACCCACCTGGACAACAACGACAGCATACAGAGAGGAGGTGCAACGGTTAACAGCCTGGTGTGGAGCAAACAACCTGCCTCTGAACGTTGACAAAACCAAAGAGATGGTTATGGACTTCAGGAGAGCACAGAGCGACCATTCTCCACTGATTATCAATGGATCCTCAGTGGAGATTGTCAAAAGCACCAAATTCCTTGGTGTTCATCTGGTGGACAACCTCACCTGGTTAGTCAACACAAGCTCCATCACCAAGAAAGCCCAGCAGCGTCTCTACTTCCTGAGAAGGCTGAGGAAAGCCCATCTCCCTCCCCCCATCCTGACCATGTTCTACAGAGGGACCATTGAGAGAATCCTGGGTAGCTGCATTACTGCCTGGTTTGGGAACTGCACCGTCTCGGATCGCAAGACCCTACAGAGGATAGTGAGGACAGCTGAGAAGATCATATGAGTCTCTCTCATCTCTATTTTACACATTTACACCACAAGCTGCATCCGCAAAGCCAAAAAGCATTGTGGACGACCCCATACACTCTTCACACACACTCTTCACACTCCTGCCACCAGGAAAGAGGTTCCCGAAGCATTCGGGCCACCACATCCAAACAGTTTTTTCCCACAAAAAAATCAGGCTCTTTAATACACAGAACTGAAATGGAACTCTCTCTCTCACACACACCCACACACACACACAAACACACACAAACACACACACACACACACACACACACACACTCGTACAACCTGAACTTAACACACACTCATCTCAATTTATATCACCATCACTTATTATTATTCTATACTGACCGCACTACACTGTTTACCTGCTGTTTTTTGCACATTCGACTGCATTGCACTGTATACATGCTGTACATTTAACTGCATTATACTGTTTACATCCTGTTTTTATCAGTTTATATTTACTCCCAGTTATAGTTTTTACAGTTCTCCTCGCACAGTACTGTATAATCGAAATATACAATAGGTTTATTTTGATTTTCGATTCCAATTGTGGGCTACATAGACAATTGGAAACGTTTTTGGGGAAAACCTAGACTGATTAGGAGAGATGGCATCCATCCTACTTTAGATGGTGCAGCTTTCTTATCCAGAAATGTGTCTGGTTTTATTAGGCAACCAAAAGAATGACAATCCAGAGTTAAGCCTAGGATGTAGAGATCCAGTCCTACACGCCTCTCTGCAGTATCCTGCAGTATACAACCGTCACCCCCCCCACAACTCCCACATACCTATAGAGACTGTGTCTGTTCCCCGACCAATTAAATTACATAAACTAAAAACGACAACAAGTCGAGTTAATCATGATAACCTAATAAAAGTTAAGACTACTACTCCTACACAACAAAACCCCAAAACTATTAAACGTGGATTATTAAATATCAGATTTCTCTCTTCTAAATCTCTGTTAGTAAATGACTTAATAAGCGATCATCAATTCGATTTATTTTGTCTCACTTAAACTTGGTTGCAACAGGAAAAATATGTCAGTTTAAATGAGTCAAACCCCCCAAGTCATATTAATTATCATGGTTCTAGAAGCACAGGCCGAGGTGGAGGAAAGTAGCCATCTTAATGTTACTCCTGCTCAAGTAGATTATCTTGTTGACAATTCTGCAGCCTCACTACGTACAATACTCGATAGTGTTGCCCCTCTGAAAAAGAAGGCAGTGAACCAGAAGAGGCGATCTCCAAGGTATAGTTCACAAACACGCAACTTAAAACAGGCAACACGAAAGTTAGAAAGGAAGTGGCTTTCCAGAAATTTTGAAGAATCTCATTTAGCCTGGAAAAATAGTTTTCCATAGTCTTTATGAATAAAATTGTAGCTATTAGAGAAAGAATTCACCAGATCCTCCCCCAAATATTACAGATAGATCTTCATGTACCACAATACTAGAATCATTGGTAAGGCCCTGATCCCTGTTAGACTGCTTTTTACCCATAGATCTCTCTGAGCTAATTTCAATTATTACCTCATCTAAACCAACAACCTGTCTGCTAGACCCTATTCCAACTAAGCTGCACAAGGAAGCTTTACCCTTAATAGATATGTTCATATTAGATATCATCAATCTATCTTTAGAAGCAGGCTTTGTACCACAGGCCTATAAGGTAGCTGTATTAAACCACTACTTAAAAGACCCTGTCTTGACCAAGGTGTTTTAGCCAATTAAAGACCAATATCTAATCTCCCCTTTATTTCTAAAATAATTGAAAAAGTAGCTGCAAAACAATTATGTGATCACCTTCATAGGAATAATTTGTATGAAGACTTTCAGTCAGGATTTAGAGTTCATCATAGTACAGAAACAGCACTGGTAAAAGTCACCAACGATCTTCTCATGGTCTCAGATAATGGACTCATCTCTATAGTTGTTCTGTTAGATCTTAGTGCTGCATTCGATACCATTGATCATAACATTTTATTACAGAGAAGGAACCTTGGAGTTATTTTTGACCAGGATTTGTCCTTTACTTCACATATAAAACAAATCTCTAGAACAGCCTTCTTCCACCTACGGAACATTGCCAAAATTAGGAGCATCCTGTCTCAAAGTGATGCCGAAAAACTGGTTTGTTACCTCTAGGTTGGACTACTGTAATTCCCTACTTTCACGATGCCCCAGTAACTCCCTAAAGAGCCTGCAATTAATCCAAAATGCTGCAGCAAGAGTACTGACTGGAACTAGCAAGAGAGATCATATTTCACCTTCACTAGCTTTTCTCCATTGGCTTCCCATTAAATCTAGCATATAATTTAAAACCCTGCTTCTTACATATAAAGCTCTGAATGGTCAGGCTCCATCATATATAGAAGATCTCATAGCACCATATCATCCCAGTAGACCACTTCGTTCTCAGAATGCAGGCCTACTTGTGGTTCCCAGAATTTCCAAAGGTAGAATGGGAGGTAGAGCCTTTAGCTATCAAGCTCCGCTCCTGTGGAACCAGCTCCCAGGGAAGCAGACACCCTCTCTACTTTTAAGTCTAAGCTTAAAACCTTCCTCTTTAATAAACTTAGAACCTTCCTCTTTAATAAAGCATATAGTTAGTTATAGTTATGCTGCTATAGGCTTAGACTGCTGGGGGACCCACCCCTCGATGCACTGAGCTCCTTTCCTCCTTTTGACCATCTCTCCTCTCCTCTCACCCCGCAATTGTCACCACTGTATGTCATTAACTCTGTGTGTTCTCTCCCGTAGTTGTCTTTGTCCTTCTCTGTCCCCCTCTCTCTGTCCTTTTCTGCAGGTGTCCCCGGCTTTGAAGCTGTGTGTCTTCCAGCGTGCAGCTACTGGTCCTACCAATCTGCCTGATGTTTTGTTGTTGCTTTTTGTTGCTCTGTTCTTTTCTCTCTCCCCTTTCCACTCACCCCAACCGGTCAAGGCAGATGGCCGTCCACCCTGAGCCTGGTTCTGCAGGAGGTTTCTTCGTTAAAGGGAGTTTTTCCTCTCCACTGTTGCCTATGGCTTGCTCCAGGGGGAATTGTTGGGTTCTCTCTATACATCTTTATAATCTTGACTTTATTCTGTAAAGTGCCCTGAGAAGACTTTGTTGTGAATTGGCACTATATAAATAAAGTTGAATTGAATTGAATTGAAAAGTTTACTGGTTGGAGCTATCTTGTGTTGTCTGTCTACACTGTCTGTCTGTACTGTTTTTCATCTGCACTGTTTGCACTAGGTTGCACTCGATGCACTTTACATAGCTTGTGTTGTTTTGTAGCACCATGGTTCTGGAGGTACGTTGTCTCGTTTCTACTGTGTACCACTGTGTATAGTAGAAATGACAATAAAAGCTACTTGACTTGTATCTCTCAAACCCCTTCTATTTATACTCAAACCCAAAACAGGAACCACCCTCACAAAAAATGACTGAAGAAACCAGACACTCATACCACATCTTTATTTCTGTACTCTGCTTACAGACAAAGACTGAAAAAAAACAAAAAACACACCCTGTCACCAAACCGGTTAAACGCTGAGAGCACCCTGCAGGACTGTTTTGCTCTGACAGACTGGGATGTGTTTAAAGCTGCAGCCACTCTGGAGGACTCTTCCGTCAGCGTACAGGATTATGCCGAGTATGTGACTGGGTACATCAGCACTTGTGTCAACAACATCGTGACCACCAGACAAATCAGGAAGTTTCCCAACCAGAAGCCCTGGATAAACAGTCAGGTACGTCACATGCTGCGTGCTCGCTCTCTTGCATTTAGATCAGGCAATGAGACCAAATACAAAGCTGTGAAGTATGGACTGAGAAAAGCCATCACAGCGGCCAAGAGGCAGTACAGAGAGAAGCTGGACAGCTTCTATTCTACTGCTGACTCGGGGTGGATGTGGCAAGGCTTGCAGCACATCACAGATTACAGGACCACCACCAACAACATCACCTCAACAGACAGCCTGGCGGACGACCTCAACACATTCTACACCCGCTTTGAGGCCTCACACGCACCTGGACCACCCAACCCCCCTCCCCTCCACCAACCATCTCAACAGGCAAGGTACACAAAGCCCTGAGGAAGATCAACCCCCCTGAATGACTACAGGCCAGTGGCACTCATTCCAATCATCATGAAGTGTTTCGAGAGAGTGGTGCTGGCCCATATTCAGAGCAGCATATCAGACACTCTTGACCCCCTGCAGTATGCCTACCGGCCCAACGGGTCCACCTCAGATGCCATCGCTGCTGCCATTCACTATTGCCTCTTTCACCTGGAAAATAAATACTCATATCTCAGGATACTTTTCATTGACTAAAGCTCTGCCTTCAACACAGTCCTCCCCCACAAACTATCCACACTTGGTCTGCACCCCACCCTCTGTGACTGTCTCCTAGACTTCCTGACTGGCAGGTCTCAGTCTGTCAGGGTTGGTAATAGGACTTCAGCCAGTATCAACACAAACAATGGCAATCCACAGGGTTGTGTACTCAGCCCCATCCTCTACACCCTGTTCACCTACAACTGTGTCACCTGCCACAAGGACAACATCATCCTGAAGTTCGCGGACGACACCACAGTGATAGGACGCATCACTGGCGGGGACAAGGCAGCCTACAGGTGGCCAGTCTGGTGTCATGGTGTGGAGACAACGTCACCCTCAACACGGACAAGATAAAGGAGATGTGGACATGAGAAAGGAGAGGAGAACGCATCAGCCACTGTTCATTCGGGAGCTTGAAGTGGAGAGGGTGAGCAACTTTGTCCACATCAGTGAGGACCTCACTTGGACACTTCACATCACGCAGCTGGTCAAGAAGGCCCAACAGCAGCTGTATTTTCTGAGGAGGCTGAGAACGTTTGGGTTGTCGCCTAAGATCCTCAGCAACTTCTACAGCTGTGTCATCGAGAGTGTCCTGACCAACTTCATCACTGTGTGGTATGGCAGCACTACTGTCATGGACCGCAAATGCCTGCAGAGAGTGGTGAAGACTGCACAGAAGATCACTAGGACTCCACTGCCCTCTCAGCAGAGCATCAACCACCGCAGAGTCCACAGGAGAGCTGCTTCCATCCTCAAAGACCCCTCCCACCCCCAGCATGGCCTGTTAGCACTTCTACCCTCAGGACGGAGGTACAGAAGTGTAAAATGCAGGACTTCAAGACTGAAAAACTGTTTCTTCCCCTCTGCCATCAGACTCCTAAACAGCTGACAGGAGTTTTCTAATTTCCCCATTTTGTTCCCCATTTTTTCTAGACTCACTGTGGTTTGTGCTTAAACTTTCAATGGGCTTATCAATCACACATAATATACTCAGTCATACTGATCTTCCCATCTCATCATATGGTTGGATCTTATCACACATACCCTAACTTCGGATGACTCCCTTGAGCCAGGTAGTTTGACAGTCGATCCGAGCAACTACCCTATAGTATGCAGAGTGGTTAGTGCACACTAGAAACTTATCTAGTCATTTATTTACATGTTATTCAGGATGGTACTTCTTAGTAGTATACATGTATCTATTTTCCCTTATTTCACCTTTTTACCTTATTTTTCCTTTTTCTTTCTTAGAATTACACAGACAATTGTTCGCTACCACACAGGCTTTACATGAATATAAATTCATATTCTAGACCACACAGACTTTACAAGAATATTACAGTTGCTACCACACAGGCTTTACTCTACCTTGGTTACCTTCTACTAAAAAGAAATGGTTCATAACGCTGTACTCACTTGAATGGAGCATATGCTGTCTGCCAACTGTCCCTGACATCAGGTGGGATCCAGGCCTCCGTTTGTCGGAGCAGAACTTTCCCTGGGCCGGCAGTAACCTTCAGTCTGGACTCAGGCAATGATCAGCATAATGTCCATCCCATCCTCGTCGCCAAATGTGATAGAAATTGTCTCTCTTCCTTAGTCAAATGTTACTAAATCTTGACAGAACTGAGCGTGATGAACTATCTCAGTTTAATACATGCCGGCATGGAGAAGAACACATGGATGCTGGTGTGTTCTGACTTGTATCTCTCAAACCCCTTATATTTATACTCAAACCCAAAACAGGAACCACCCTCACAAAACATGACTGAAGAAACCAGGTGCACGCAGTTGACAGTCATCATTCTTATCCCTTTCTAGGTTATCTAACGATGTCAGTTTTGAAGTAATGTTATTGCACCTTCTTGTAGATCTTGTGACCCCTTCTAGATTGTTTTGGGCCTTGTAAAAACAAAGTCCCTACTGTAATCTAAAGCAGTCCTCTAAACATGACAAAACCTGTGACTTCTTATCTTCTTTGTGACCTCTTATGTAAGCCCATCTTAGTTGACTGCTAATTATCTAACCATATGACTAGATTTACACTATTGCCACACAATATATATCCGTCTATCTATATATATCTATATATATGCAAATTAGAGTTAGGGTCAAAAGAGCGAGACAGGTTAGGATTATCTCAGGTTAGGTTAGGATTAGGATTATCTCAGACATATGATGTCCAACCGTATTGTTACTCTAGATGGCATAAGTCTGGCCTCCAGTACTACTGCAAGGAACCTTGGAGTTATTTTTGACCAGGATTTGTCCTTTACCTCACATAAAACAAATTTCTGGAAAAGCCTTCTTCCACCTACGGAACATTGTCAAAATTAGAAGCATCCTGTCTCAAAGTGATGCCAAAAAACTGGTCCATGCATTTGTTACCTAACCCTGCCTCCTTTTGACCCTCTCTCCTCTCCTCTCACCCCGCAATTGTCACCACTGTATGTCAATAACTCTATGTGTTTTCTCTCGTAGTTGTCTTTGTCCTTCTCTGTCCCCCTCTCTCTGTCCCTTTCTGCAGGTGTCCCCGGCTTTGAAGCTGTGTGTCTTCCAGCGTGCAGCTACTGCTCCTATCAACCTTCCCGATATTTTGTTGCTTTTTGTTGCTCTGTTCCGTCCACCCTGAGCCTGGTTCTGCTGGAGGTTTCTTCTGTTAAAGGGAGTTTTTCCTCTCCACAAATTGCCTATGGCTTGCTCCAGGGGGAATTGTTGGGTTCTCTCTATACATCTTTATAATCTTGACTTTATTCTGTAAAGTGCCCTGAGATGATGTACTGATGTACTGATACAGTTTATTTAGTGCATCGTTGTTGTTGTTGTTGTTGTTGTTGGTTAGAGAAATGTAAACAGAAACGAGCAGTATGGCAGTATATTCCCTCGGCAGATAGAATGGCTGGCACTTGATAATCATAAACTCCACCAGGGGTGAGCAGTGTTTGGAGATCACAACAGCATTGCGGCACCACGCATCATTGATGTAAACACAAAGCCTGCTGTTGCAGGTTTTTCCTTCCGTGACGAGAGCTCTGTCCACTCCATAGCATGTCAGCAGATTGAGCTGAATAGCGCCGTCTGGAGCCATTACACTAGCCCGGATACCTCTGCACTTACCCCTCTTCTGCTTCCTCTGATGCTGTTTGTGGTGCCTCCGCTGTGGACGAGATGCAGTAGTGGGGGTCGGTGATGGTGTAGGCCTCCGGAGGAGACAGAGTTCCCGCAGCTCTTCTGCGTGCGCGGAGTTTAACTTTAAAAATGTGGTTCTGCCGGCATCTGACAGAAACTCACGGTTGTATGCGCGCTTAAAGACAAGTTGACGCGATGAAGACATACAAAAACACTGCGACCCACAAGACAAAAATCACAAAAACACTTTTCTGTCGGGAGCAAGAGAAGCCGCTGCGTGTGGTTGTGCCGCTTGGTAGAAAAAGCATTGTTAGGATTTTTGATATAGCTTTGATGTTTCTGAGACAAGGGATTCAAAACATAGTCAGTATATTCTGCAATTCTACTCACTCCCACAGTCCGAATTGGTTGACCGGGAGGAATTTCATGTGCTTCATGATTGCATGGCGAGCGATTTTCCAGATTTGCGGTAAGCGTATTGCGTCACTTCCTGTTTCTGCACACTCTTGGGTTTCTACCGAAAGACTGTTTACTGATTAATTGTAGCTGTTATTTTTACTTAAATAAGTGATTTCTTCACACAAGAATTAATACTTAGTCGTAACATACGCTTGTATTGCACAAGCACCTGCTTTTGCAAAACATAACCAGCTAAAGTTTACAAATTCCACATTTCACTTATATTAGCTTCGCTAGCTTAGCAGTTAAACATTAGCAATGGCTTCTCTGTCTCCCTCTGTCTCTCCTTCTCTCACTTGCTCGGTGTGTCTCATGTTCAGTTTTTCCTCTGCCTCCTTTAGTGATAATGGTATATGTAACAAGTGTAAGGTTTTTGCAGCTTTGGAGGCGAGGCTCACGGAATTGGAAGCACGGCTCCGCACCATGGAAAACAACTCCGCTAGTCAGGCCCGGTAGCTGGTGCGGGCCGACCTAGCGTAGCCCCTGCTAGCTGTCCCCCGGCAGTTCCCGAGCAGCCGGGAAGCCAGTCCGGCTGGGTGACGGTTCGTAAGAGATCTAATGCTAAACAGACGCCCGAGGTTCACCACCAGTCGGTTCATGTTTCTAATCGATTTTCCCCACTCAGCGACACACCCGCTGAGAAACCAACTCTGGTAATTGGCAGCTCCATAGTCAGAAACGTGAAGTTAGAGACTCCAGCGGCCGTAGTCAAATGTCTTCCTGGGGCCAGAGCGGCGACGTTGAATCATATTTGAAACTCCTGGCTAAGGATAAACGTAAATATAGTAATATTATTATTCACGTGGGAGTTAATGACGCCCGATTACGTAAATCGGAGGTCACTAAAATGAATGTTGAATTGGTGTGTAACTTTGCAAAAACAATGTCGGACTCGTAATTTTCTCTGGTCCCCTGCCAAATCTGACCAGTGACGACATGTACACCGCATGTCGTCATTCAACCGCTGGCTGTCTAGGTGGTGTCCAGCAAACGATGTGGGCTACATAGACAATTGGAAACGTTTTTGGGGAAAACCTAGGCTTATTAGGAGAGATGGCATCCATCCTACTTTAGATGGTGCAGCTTTCTTATCCAGAAATATGGCTGATTTTATTAAACAACCAAAAGTATGACAATCCAGAGTTAAGCCTAGGATGCAGAGATCCTGTCCTACACGCCTCTCTGCAGTATCCTTACAACCGTCACCCCCCCACAACTCCCACATACCTATAGAGACTGTGTCTGTTCCCGACCTAAATTACATAAAGTAAATATGACAACAAGAGGAGTTAATCATAATAACCTAATAAAAGTTAAGACTACTCCTCTTACAGAACAAAACCCCAAAACTATTAAATGTGGATTATTAAATATCAGATCTCTCTCTTCTAAATCTCTGTTAGTAAATGACTTAATAAGCGATCATCAATTCGATTTATTTTGTCTCACTGAAACTTGGTTGCAGCAGGAAGAATATGTCAGTCTAAATGAGTCAACCCCAAGTCATATTAATTATCATGTTCCTAGAAGCACAGGCCGAGGTGGAGGAGTTGCAGCAATCTTCCATTGTAGCTTATCAATAAACCCTAGACCTAAACATAGCTATAACTCATTTGAAAGCCTTACTCTTAGCCTTTCACACCCAAACTGGAAAACTCAAAACCACTATTATTTGTTATCGTGTACCGTCCTCCAGTCCCTTACTCAGAGTTTTTGATTGAATTTTCTGATTTTCTAGCTGATTTAGTGCTTAGTACAGATAAAGTCATTATAGTGGGTGACTTTAACATTCATGTAGATGCTGACAGTAACTGTCTGAGCACTGCGTTTAATTCATTATTAGATTCAATTGGTTTTTCCCAAAATGTAAATAAACCCACTCACTGTTTTAGTCACACGTTAGACCTTGTCCTTACGTATGGAATTGAAACGGATAATTTAACAATATTTCCTCACAACTCTCTTCTGTCTGACCATTTTTTAATAACATTTGAATTTACAATAACGGACTATATAGCAGTTAGGGGAAAATTCCACTATAGCAGATGCTTAAGTGAAAAAGCTGTCAACAAATTTAAAGAAATTATTTCTCCATCATTTGCTTCACCATATGTTAATACAATGGGAAGTAGTCTCCTTAATGTTACTCCTGCACAAGTAGATTATCTTGTTGACAATTCTGCAGCCTCACTACGCACAATACTCGATAGTGTTGCCCTCTACAAAAGAAGGCAGTAAATCAGCAGAGGCGATCTCCATGGTATAGTTCACAAACACGCAACTTAAAACAGGAAACACGAAAGTTAGAAAGGAAGTGGCGTTCCAGAAAGTTAGAAGAATCTCATTTAGCCTGGAAAAATAGTTTAAAAACGTACAAAAAAGCTCTCAGTGATGCCAGAACAGCATATTATTCATCATTAATAGAAGAAAACAAGAACAACCCCCGGTTTCTGTTCAGCACTGTAGCCAGGCTGACTAAGAGCCATAGTTCTGTTGAGCCTACTATTCCCTTAACTTTGAGCAGCAATGACTTCATGACCTTCTTTATGAATAAAATTGTAGCTATTAGAGAAAGTATTCACCAGATCCTCCCCCCAAAAATTACAGATAGATCTTCATGTACAGCAGTGCTAGAATCATGGATAAGGCCCCAATCCCTGTTAGACTGCTTTTTACCCATAGATCTCTCTGAGCTAACTTCAATTATTACCTCATCTAAACCAACAACCTGTCTGCTAGACCCTATTCCAACTAAGCTGCTCAAGGAAGCTTTACCCTTAATAGATACGTTCATATTAGATATCATCAATCTATCTTTAGAAACAGGCTATGTACCACAGGCCTATAAGGTAGCTGTAATTAAACCATTACTTAAAAAACCCTGTCTTGACCCAGGTGTTTTAGCCAATTACAGACCAATATCTAATCTCCCTTTATTTCTAAAATAATTGAAAAAGTAGTCGCAAAACAATTATGTGATCACCTTCATAGGAATAATTTGTATGAAGAGTTTCAGTCAGGATTTAGAGTTCATCATAGTACAGAAACAGCACTGGTAAAAGTCACCAACGATCTTCTCATGGCCTCAGATAATGGACTCATCTCTATACTTGTTCTGTTAGATCTTAGTGCCGCATTTGATACCATTGATCATAACATTTTATTACAGAGACTGGAACATGAAATTGGAATTACAGGAACTGCACTAGGTTGGTTTAAATCTTATCTGTCTGATAGATTTCAATTTGTTCATGTTAATGATGAATCCTCCATGCACACAAAGGTTAGCTATGGAGTTCCACAAGGCTCTGTGTTAGGACCAATACTTTTACTTTATATATGTCTCCTTTAGGCAACATTATTAGAAAACACTCCATAAATTTCCACTGCTATGCTGATGATACCCAGCTATATTTATCTATGGAACCAGATGAAAATAATCAGTTAATAAAGCTTCAAGCATGCCTACAAGACATAAAGGCCTGGATGTCCCACAATTTTTACTTTTAAACTCAGACAAAACTGAAGTCATAGTATTTGGGCCCAAAAATCTCAGAGATATGATGTCCAACCATATTGTTACCCTAGATGGCATAAGTCTGGCCTCCAGTACTACTGCAAGGAACCTTGGAGTTATTTTTGATCAGGATCTGTCCTTTAAGTCACATATAAAACAAATCTCTAGAACAGCCTTCTTCCACCTACGGAACATTGCCAAAATTAGGAGCATACTGTCTCAAAGTGATGCCAAAAACTGGTCCATGCATTTGTTACTTCTAGGTTGGACTACTGTAATTCCCTACTTTCAGGATGCCCCAGTAACTCCCTAAAGAGCCTGCAATTAATCCAAAATGCTGCAGCAAGAGTGCTGACTGGAACTAGCAAGAGAGATCATATTTCACCTTCACTAGCTTCTCTCCATTGGCTTCCTATTAAATTTAGAATAGAATTTAAAACCCTGCTTCTTACATATAAAGCTCTGAATGGTCAGGCTCCATCATATATAGAAGATCTCATAGCACCATATCATCCCAGTAGACCACTTCGCTCTCAGAATGCAGGCCTACTTGTGGTTCCCAGAATTTCCAAAAGTAGAATGGGAGGTAAAGCCTTTAGCTATCAAGCTCCTCTCTTGTGGAACCAGCTCCCAGTTCAGATTCGGGAAGCAGACACCCTCTCTACTTTTAAGTCTAGGCTTAAAACCTTCCTTTTTAATAAAGCATATAGTTAGTTATAGTTATGCTGCCATAGGCTTAGACTGCTGGGGGACCCACCCTCCAATGCACTGAGCTCCTTTCCTCCTCTTGACCATCTCTCCTCTCCTCTCACCCCGCAATTGTCACCACTGTATGTCATTAACTCTGTGTGTTCTCTCCCGTAGTTGTCTTTGTCCTCCTCTGTCCCCCTCTCTCTGTCCCTTTCTGCAGGTGTCCCCCGGCTTTGAAGCTGTGTGTCTTCCAGCGTGCAGCTACTGGTCCTACCAATTTGCCCGATGTTTTGTTGTTGCTTTTTGTTGCTCTGTTCTTTTCTCTCTCCCCTTTCCACTCACCCCAACCGGTCGAGGCAGATGGCCGTCCACCCTGAGCCTGGTTCTGCTGGAGGTTTCTTCCGTTAAAGGGAGTTTTTCCTCTCCACTGTTGCCTATGGCTTGCTCCAGGGGGAATTGTTGGGTTCTCTTTATATATCTTTATAATCTTGACTTTATTCTGTAAAGTGCCCTGAGATGACTTTGTTGTGAATTGGCGCTATATAAATAAAGTTGAATTGAATTGAATTGTACATGTGCTCGGATCCTTATGGATTTTAGGGAGCTAATAAAATTTGTGTGGACGAGGAGGATTTTGACCAATTAGATAATTCCTCTGTTTGGCTGAGATATATCCCTGTCTCCACATTTCCTACGCAATCTTGCCAATTTCCCCCGAGTCTCATCCTGTAGATAGTGTGCAGAATTATTTAGCTGTCTATTTGCCTCCATGAGGTATTGCTATCGATCTAATATGACTGTTTGATCCCTTATCTGCAGGTTTTATAACTATATCCTTATTTTCCTTAGGTCATCCAAAGTGTTTCTCTCACCATCATATAAATTATTCTTCAAATTATGTTTGTTTGGAATTCTACTCAGTCCTTGCTAGTCCTGACAGATCAATTTTTGGATCTGTGCATGGACTCTGGTCTGATTAGGCTGCCATCCTGAGGAATCCACACACATTTCATTTTTAAAATCTTGAATATAGTTAAAATAATGCAACAATTTAAGTTGTCTGATATTCATACAGGTCTTTTTTGAGGCAGCTTTTATCCTCACCTGCTGGTGTTGGAACAAAAAAAAAGTCCCCTTTTCAACAGAAATTGTTCCATCTCGGTCAAATAGTAAGTGAGAGACAAATTCATTATGATGGAAGAGATCAGGGTCAGTGAACTCGGCCCCCCAAATCTTAGTTTAACTGTTTCATCCAAGGATCTAAAATGATAGATGCTGTCCTAGCTGTCCAATGGACTGGATTCTAGATCTGTACTTTGAAAAGATGTTCCTCCACCATGGCCAAAGTTCTAAAATGTGTCAATAAAAATATGTTAAGTTGTTCTATCAAAGACTGTACCTCGGATGGAAGCTCAGTTGAAAACTGGATTAGAGGTACCCAGATCCAGATTTTACATGCAGGCACTGGCAGCTGGCTCGTGCGGTAAGTGTATTGTGTCACTTCCTGTTTCTGCACACTCCTGGGTTTCTATCGAAGGACTGTGTACTCATTAATTGCAGCTCTCATTTTAATTAAATAAGTGATTTCTTCCCACAACAATTAATACTTAAGTCTTGACATAGGATTGTTATTACACAGGCACTTGCTCTTGTAAAATTTAACTAGCTAATGTTTACTAATTCAACATTTTACCTGTTTTAGCTTCGCTAGCTTAGGAGTTATCCGTTAGCAATGGTTTCGCTGTCTCTCTCAGTCTCTCCTTCTCTCACTTGCTCGGTCTGTCTCATGTTCAGTTTTCCCTCTACCTCCTTTAGTGATAATGGTATATGTAATAAGTGTAAGGTTTTTGCATCTTTGGAGGTGAGGCTCACAGAATTGGAAGCGCGGCTCCCTACCATGAAAAATAATCCAGCTAGCCAGGCCCCGGTAGCTGGTGTGGGCCAACCTACTGTAGCCCCTGTTAGCTGTCCCCTGGCAGTTCCTGAGCAGCTGGGAAGCCAGTTTGGCTGGGTGACAGTTTGTAAGAGATCTAACGCTAAACAGATCCCCGAGGTTCACCACCAGTCGGTTCATGTTTCCAATCGATTTTCCCCACTCAGCGACACACCCGCTGAGAAACCAACTCTGGTAATTGGCAGCTCTATAGTAAGAAATGTGAAGTTAGAGACTCCAGCGGCCATAGTCAATCATATTTTAAACTCCTGGCTAAAGATAAACGTAAATACAGTAAGATTATTATTCACACGGAAGTTAATGAGACCTGATTACGCAAATCAGATGTCACTAAAATTAATGTTGAATCGGTGTGTAACTTTCCCAAAACAATGTCGAACTCCATAGTTTTCTCTGGACCCCTGCCAAATCTGACCAGTGAAGACATGTACAGCCGAATGTCGTCATTCAACCGCTGGCTGTCTAGGTGGTGTCCAGCGAACGATGTGGGCTACATAGAATTGGAAACGATTTTGGGGAAAACCTAGGCTGATTAGGAGAGATGGCATCCATCCTACTTTAGATGGTGCAGCTTTCTTATCAAGAAATATGGCTGGTTTTATTAGACAACCAAAAGAATGCCAATCCAGAGTTTAGCCTAGGATGCAGAGATCCAGTCCTACACGCCTCTCTGCAGTATCCTTACAACCGTCAACCCCCCACAACTCCCATGAGACTGTCTGTTCCCCGACCAACTAAATTACATAAACCAAAAATGACCACAAGAGGAGTTAATCATGAGAGCCTTTAGCTATCAAGCTCCTCTCCTGTGGAACCAGCTCCCAGTTCAGATTCGGGAAGCAGACACCCTCTCTACTTTTAAGTCTAGGCTTAAAACATTCCTCTTTGATAAAGCTTATAGTTAGTTATAGTTATGCTGCTATAGGCTTAGACTGATGGGGGACCTACCCCCCAATAAACTGAGCTCCTTGCCTCCTCTTGACCCTCTCTCCTCTCCTCTCCTCTCACCCCGCAATTGTCACCACTGTATGTCAATAACTGTGTGTTTTCTCCCGTAGTTGTCTTTGTCCTTCTCTGTCCCCCTCTCTCTGTCCCTTTCTGCAGGTGTCCCCGGCTTTGAAGCTGTGTGTCTTCCAGCATGCAGCTACTGCTCCTATCAACCTGCCCGATATTTTGTTGTGGCTTTTAGTTGCTCTGTTCTTATCTCTCTTCACTTTCCACTCACCCCAACCTGTCATAGTCCCTGGTTTTGGACTAGTTTTGTTTAAATTGATTTCCTGTTTTGGGCTTTTATTTTGTTGCTCCTCCCATGTCCCTTCCCTTGAGTCTGTTTAGTATCTTTACCTTCCTCGTTTTGTTCTAATTGGTTTCACCTGTTCCCCAGTTTATTTATACCCAGCTTTCCCCACTGCTCACTGCCAGATCGTCTCCCAGTTAAAAAAAAAACATCTTGTTGGAAATGATTCAGCCGTTTATCTTCATGCTTACAAATGTCTTTACTGTGAATGCACCTGGGATTTGTGGAATTTTGTGCCTACATGTTCACTTAAAAGAAATCTGCTCTGTTGAGGTTTCCTGTCATGTCAGTGTCTCCATTGCTGTTGTTTCCCAGTAGTGTAGTAAGCCACTAAGATGTGGCACATCAGCTGATGTTTCTGGTGCAGTTTAATAATCATAAGTAGATAGTCATATGCATTGTATGAATGTACACGTTCCAGATTTGACATTTATCTAGTTTCATGGGAGTAAACCCATGAATAAGATCAGAGAAAACAAGTGGTGGTGAAGTAGTTTCTAACCCTGGCGCTCAGTAATGCTGTACAAAGTGCAGGTCTTCAAAGATTTGGTAAAGCGCCAATTTTGGGACCAATGACTAAGTGTAGATCATCTGGGTTTTACAAACAAATGTAGATTCAGAGTTCTAAGAATATTGACTTTGAAATTGCCCATCCAATTTTAATCGGTGTAGAAGGGCATAAGTGACATCACTCTTCAGATCTTTGCACTGGCTTCCTGTAGCTGCCCTGATTGGGTTTAAAGCTCTGACTATGGTCTAAATAGTGGTCTATTTAACAGTACCTGCCTACCAGAATTCCCTCAGTCATGACTACACTCCTTGAGCACTCTTTAGTTCAGTGGTCCCGCTATGGTAGAACAAGCTACCAAACTCTCCGGTCAGCAGCTTCACTTCCAATATTCAAAAGTGAAGTTTTTTTCAATTTTTTTATAATCTGTTCTTTTTTGCACTTGCAGGATAGTTTTTTGCCAAGAAAAAAATACATTTTCAATGAAAGATTTTCATGGAGCATTTACAATGACTGTTTATGATGATGTGACTGACTTACAGTGAAGTCAATTTTGCACCTACAGTACCTGATTTATTTGACTTGAAATATTAAAACTAAGTGCTTATATTTTTTACCTTCTGTCCCTTGTCCCTTGGCCTTGTTTGGCCAAACTCAACCAACACACCAAAGTGTAAAACTTCTGTCTCAGGCTCACTTAGAAAACTTTAAAAAGTGGTGAGGTTAAATACAAAAAGATTCAGTAAAATTGGCTTCTAATAACAGTACAATAACACCTTTTTTCTTATATTTGGTTATTTTACAGTATAAATCTTACAGTAGTTTATAATTCTAGTCTCTAACATTTTAATACGGATAGGACAAATATATATGTTGATACGCAGTGGAACAAAAACAGACCAGAAGTGCAGCAGTGTCTTGTAAAGCAAATGTTTGCAGATGCTGGATCGACTTTGTATTTTGCAACGAGACTAGGACGATCGATAAAGACATTATTTACCAAAAACATGAAACACTGACACAACTGAAATGTCTCTCTGAAGCGACAGAAGAGACAGGAAACATACTCACCCTTAGACACAGACACTCTCACCGTCCTCCACTCCCAGCATGCACTGAGACACAGATAAAAACAATAAAATCTCATAAGCACGTCAATAAATCTGTACTTTGACACTGAAACATCACAGCAGCTGAAACCACACACACTTCAACAATACTGGGTCAGAACCTCAGAGCCAGTGAACCATCTTCCCTTAGTCAACTTCATACAGAAGTTGACTGAGGGAAGAATCACCGGTCCCTGACCAGACCACAGGACAATAAGGGGAAAAAGATCCATTTTCCATTATACTCTTTCATAGCAGGTTGTACAACTCACAGAATGTAGAACGGCAGCCTTAAGATTCTGATTCTGTAAGTTCTGTCGAATCCCCCACCGGTCCCTGACCAGACCACAGGACAAAGAGGGGAAAAAGCTCCATTTTCCATTATACTCTTTCATAGCAGGTTGTACAACTCACAGAATGTAGAACGGCAGCCTTAAGATTCTGATTCTGTAAGTTCTGTCGAATCCCCCACCGGTCCCTGACCAGACCACAGGACAAAGAGGGGAAAAAGCTCCATTTTCCATTATACTCTTTCATAGCAGGTTGTACAACTCACAGAATGTAGAACAGCAGCCTTAAGATTCTGATTCTGTATTACAACTCTTGGTAAATCAAAAATGGAGAGGGCCACACACAGACTTGCTTATTTTCTTCTTTAATGAAGCAACATTATATGAAATATATGAAGATGAAAATCTTAAGTATAACACATTTTCTTCAACACAAACCTAAATGATTGGCAGTGATGAAAGAACCAAATGTTTCTCTTAAGTACAAGTATCAATGGTGCAGAGTGTGTGTGTGATGGTGAACAGAGACAACTTTGATTTCAGCAGCTGATCTTCAGTCAGCAGAGTTTCTGTCCACAGGAGACATTCTCACACCTACACACTGCGCAGAGACAACGAGGAACCGGGACTGATCCAGAACCCAGGATACAGAGGTTCAGTGAATGTGGTGTTGAAGGTGTGGAGGTGGATCAGTTTGTCAGATGAGACACTGTAAAAGTACAGAGACCCAGCAGGACAGTCCACATACACTGCTACTCTGTTAGAGACAGAGGACGAGGAGATGAATGACTGTCTGTTATTGTGGATGACAGAGTAACCACGATCGGAGCAGTTCAGACTCCAGGACTGATCGTTCCCTCCAAACACACAGTCATTACTGTTTCCTTTCCTTTTAATTCCTCTGTAACTCACTGATATGGAAACCTCTCTTCTCCACTCGACCTCCCAGTAACAGCGACCAGTCAGAACATTTCTACACAGTAGCTGAAACCAGAAGTTAAATCTGTCTGGATGATCTGGATATGACTGATCCTCCTCCACATGCGTCACTTTCCTGTTGTTGTCAGACAGTTGTAGTTTTCTGTTTACTGTGTTTGGGTCCAGTTCCAGTTCACAGGCATCTGAAGGAGAGAACAAGACACAAACAGCTTCAGTTTATCATCTGTTGATTTATCACCAACTTTACTGACAATGACTGAAAGTAAATCATTCCAACTTCAATTTCATCAACTGTGAATAATGTTTGACTCCATTTCAAGTGAAATTTAACAATCCAGTTAGACGAACAATCCACTTGAGTATCTCACGGAGCAGATAGAATTGCATTTTATGAAATGGATCAATGACACATTTTTTACATATTCAAGATTCAAAGTGTTTATTGTCATATGCACAGATAGAACGCATGTTTCCCTGTACAATGAAATTCTTACTTTGCCCTCCACTCTAAATGTCACACAGTAAGTAAAATGAGAATTTACAAAAAATAGAAATAAAATAAAATACAAATAAAATAAAAAAAATTAAAAAATAAGAGCAAACAAATAAGAGCAATAAGGCAATAAAGTGAGGTAGTGCCGTTCTCAGTGCGGTAGTGCAATTCTGAAAAAAAATTAGTGTGCAAATACAAAATGTGATTCGTAAGCAGTTGTGTCCGTGTAACAGTTATGTTATGTTATGTTATGTTCATGGTTGCAAACTCCTGTCAGCTGTTTTGGAGTCTGATGGAAGAGGGGAAGAAAGAGTTCTTCAGTCTCGAGGTCCTGCATTTCACACTTCTGTACCTCCGTCCTGAGGGTAGAAGTGTGAACAGTCCGTGCTGGGGGTGGGAGGGGTCTTTGAGGATGGACGCAGCTCTCCTGTGGACTCTGCGGTGGTAGATGCTCTGCAGAGAGGGCAGTGGAGTCCTGGTGATCTTCTGTGCAGTCTTCACCACTCTCTGCAGGCGTTTGCGGTTCATGGCAGTAGTGCTGCCGTACCACACCGTGATGCAGTTGGTCAGGACACTCTCAATGACGCAGCTGTCGAAGTTGCTGAGGATCTTAGGCAACATGCCAAACTTCCTCCTATCACTGCGGTGTCGTCCGCGAACTTCAGGATGATGTCCTTGTGGGAGGCGACACAGTCATAGGTGAACAGGGTGTAGAGGATGGGGCTGAGTACACAACCCTGTGGAGTGCCAATGTTTGTATCTGACAGTTTCCACTTAAAAACTGAGAAATTCTAACATTGTCAAAGTAGAATTTATGGTCAAGCTGCTATCTTAGATTCTAAAGGTGTACCTAATACAATGGCCAGTTAGTGTCCATTTTCTATAGTATCAATAAGCTGGTAGCAGCTGCACTCTCCCTCCTCTCTCTGACAGCCCTGCCACCTCTCTTTCACTGTCTGAATAAAACTAATCTGTGGTGGGAAGCAACTTGACCTCTATGAGACACTGTTACATTTTCTGCCAGCCAAATCTGCGTTCTCTAACAGAAGTCTACCTGGGGAAACCAGGTTTCCCAATCCCCGACCCCGATTTGGAAACCAGCTTTCCTGTTTCCATGACAGTTGTAAGCTGTTTTCTAGATTATTTGGAACAGTAGTCATTTTTAAGCAAACTGTCAAAGCCATCAGTCTTAGGACTAACTGTTGTTAGACACTCACTGCGTGGCACCTGCTCCATTAGTGGAAAAACAGGACACATACCAGAGGATAGCGATCCAAGTTGGGTAAAAGACGAGCTAAAGGTGCATCGGGTGTCAGCAGGCATTGACACATGGGCATAAGCCAAGAATGTCTGTCCTGCAGTAAAGTGGTGGCTAGTTGAATTGAAAAAAATCACATTTGGATCTAAAATAAAGAGAATCTCTGTGCTTTGAAGAAATTGCTGGACAATTTGGTGTTGGGGAAAAAAAACCTTCTTCAAGCAATTTGTACATTGTTTAAGGTGGCGAGCGGTTACTAAGGCCGCTAGAAAGTCCCCGGTTCAAATCCCCTGCTGGCTGCAGCCTTTCAGTTTGGAGTCTGCATGTTTTCCCCATGCTTGTGTGGTTTTCCTCCCACAGTCAAAGACATGCATATTAGGTCAATTGGTGACTCTAAATTACCGGTAGGTGTGAGTGTGAATGGTTGTCTGTCTGTGTTTGTCTCTCTGTGTTGTGACCTGAAACAGACTGGAGAGCTGTTCAGGGTGGACACCTCTTCTTGCCCAATGGATAAGCTCCAACCCCTTGTGAAAGAGTAGCACCTGACACCTAATGAGTCCAACCAAAAGATGGCCCCAAAGCACACTCACATTCACACCTATGTGACTAAATGTAAATATAACTGAAATGAATGTTTCCTAAGCAGTAAAGGTTTATTTCCAACTTCAATTATTTCCAGCCACCACAACAATTGTTACTATAAGGAGGAAGCTCCCGTTAACCACTGGCTCCATTACTATCTGTAGCTTTCACACTTCACAAAACATCCCTTTTAACTAACATTGTGTCTAAGATTAAGTCAAAGTACAAAACCTCAATTATCACTTATTAACACTTATTACCTACAAATCAGATATTTCTAGTGCTCTTCATAATAGGTCAGCACCAGTCCTCTTACACAAACGACCCAAACATTCATGTGTCCTACTCACAGAGCCTGAAGTTAAACCTCCTTCCTTTATAGACCAAATTAACTACACCCAATCAGCTAGCAGCTAAAAGGTCACCTCTTCAGTCTTTGAATCAACTTGGTCTGAATGTGGCTAATGAGGATTCTGTCCGCATGCTCTCCACCGTATACTCTGCTACAAGCCACCTTAACTCCTTCAAAGACCCTGTTTTTACCAATGACAGGGATTCATCTCCCACTTTTACTGCTTTGCACCTTCCTGCTGCACAGAGACAGCATTTCTGAACAGTCATTTCTGAACCCCAAAGTTGGCAGTAGTGGACAAGATCAGGGTGTGACCTCCAATAAGGGGATGTGGCCCTGATACCAGATTAGGCTGCTTCTCGCAATGCCTGAATAAAGCACCAGACCTGGGAGTGAGCTTTGTTTGAAACTATAAAAGATGACTCCAAGACATGTGATCTGTGTGCCTTAACTGAGTGGGAGACAATCAGGCTTAAGAGCAAAGTTTTCTAACCAAACTAGGCAGGACCAACCTATTAATCTAAGACTGACTTTGAACTTACAGCTAGCTGAAGAAAGACACTATTTACATTATTTGAATGCTTTGTACAGTAAATTCAGTTTCTGAACACTGATTTATTAAACACACTGAGAAGAAAGTGAGGGGCTCCTTGAACACAACTTGCATTGGTCAAACCTGTGAAGTACTAGTTACCGAGCAGCACCTGAAGGTAACAAAAATCTCAAAAAACAGAAGCTAAATCCTGAATGAAACTCTTGAGAAATTCATCTTTGTTCTTCAGTCAAGAAAAGGTTCAAATCTAGTGGAACATATGCAGCTGTGTTCTCAGAAATCAAACTTAAAACACACTCACACTTCCTTTTCACTCTCTCCAGTCCACAGTGGTCCACCCTGGAGGAAGAGAAAGTCAGAATCAGCTTCATCCACCTTCACTCATCTCCACAATTAAACACAAAACAGAGTTCATCAATTAGTTAGAGACACAGTGTGAGAGCTGCTGTTGTCTGTCCATCTGTCCATACCTGAGAGTGTCCAATCTCCAGTGTGAATCCTTCAGTCCAGCAGAGAGCAGCTTCAGTCCTGAGTCTCCTGGATGATTGTAGCTCAGGTCCAGCTCTCTCAGATGGGAGGGGTTGGAGCTCAGAGCTGAGGCCAGAGAAGCACAGCCTTCCTCTGTGATCAGACAGCCTGACAGACTAAACACACACACACACGCACACGCACACAAACACACACATTTCCACAACAGGACAAGACATTGACTTACATTCATTTGCTGAGCATAACCATAAACTAAATCTAGGCTATAACATCATTGAAATTCATGCTCCACCTTTTTTGCCAACTAAACAGCCAACTCTATAAACTATAATTAAGGTGGGTCATGAAACCCAGTCAGGTTGTGGACCTGCTCTTTGCCTTTGCAAGGATACTGGAGAGGTCTGAAGAGTTTGCTACACAAGTGAAAACATATTTTCCTGCTTATGATCTGCAGAATCCCGTGTGTTATAGTACCTAATGTCCATCATTTGTTACTTTCATTTCTGGCAATAATACAACGATATTGGAGCCTCGTAGTTAGTCCGAAGTAAACACTCTCCATTAGTTCACCTGTGTACACTACAATTATTGATATTTTATTGGTTGTGGGGATTATTCTCTTCAGACCAAACATGTTTCGTCTCCAACATGTTTGGTCTAAAGAGAATAATAGAATATAGTTGAGCTACTTTAAATGGTAAGTGGTAAATGGTCTGCACTTATATAGCGCTATTCTACCTATTGGCACTCAAAGAGCTTTAAACTGCTTCTTATTCACCCATTCACACTCACAATCACACACACACTCATACACTGATGGGGGAGCTGCTATGCAGCTGGCCAACACTCTTCCTGCGCCACAGTCACCTCAATACATTTTTATAAACAAGTCAAGTTTCTGTGGTTAGAACAAAAACATTACCCAGCTGACAATCTGATGAGTCAGCAAACCTCTAAATCACAATAGCTTGTCAAATGACTGTACAAAAATCTGAATCCTAACCTGAGAGTTTCCAGTCTGCAGTGATGTTGCTTTAGTCCAGCACACAACAGCTTCACTCCTGAATCTTCCAGGTCATTGTTACTCAGGTACAGTTGTCTCAGACTAGAGGACTGAGAGCTGAGAACTGAGGACAGAGCTTCACAACTTCTCTCTGAGAGGTTACAGCCACTTAGTCTAAAAATAATTCAGTAAAACAAAATAATCCAGGTGCAAACATTAGTTTTCTGTCATGCCAAAAACAATCCACTTAATCTGAAATAGTCTATGTGCACAGAGCTTTGTTGGAGGCTTTGACCACTGGCAGCAGCCTCAGAAGAGCCTCCTCTGAAGCAGAGTATTTCTTCAGGTCAAACACGTCCAGATCTTTTTCTGATGACAATAAGATGAAGATCAGAGCTGACCACTGAGCAGGAGACAGTATATCTGTGGGGAGACTCCCTGATCTCAGGGACTGTTGGATCTCCTCCACTAGAGAACGATCGTTCATTTCATTCAGACAGTGGAATAGGTTGATGCTTTTCTCTGCAGACAGATTCTCACTGATCATCTTGTGGATGTACTGGACTGTTTGCTGATTGGTCTGTGATAAACTTCCTGTCTGGGTCAGCAGGCCTCGTAGGAGACTCTGATTAGCCTGCTGTGAAAGACCGAGGAGGAAGCGGAGGAACAAGTCCAGGTGTCCATTTGGACACTGTAAGGCCTTGTCCACAGCAGTCTGGTAGAGATGATTCAGCTCAGGTTTTTCTCTAGGTATAAAAAACCACCACCACCACAGTGATGTTTCCTTTTCTGACAGCAGATTAACTCCAGAGTTGATGAATGTCAGATGGACATGAAGAGCAGCCAGAAACTCCTGAACACTCAGATGGACGAAGCAGAACACCTTGTCCTGGTACAGTCCTCTCTCCTCTTTAAAGATCTGTGTGAACACTCCTGAATACACTGAGGCTGCGCTAATATCTATGCCACACTCTGTCAGGTCTGATTCATAGAAGATCAGGTTTCCTTTCTGCAGCTGCTCAAAAGCCAGTTTTCCCAGAGACTCAATCATCTTCCTGCTCTCTGGACTCCAGTGTGGATCTGTCTCAGCTCCTCCATCATACTTGATGTTCTTCACCACCAGAAAGTGGATGTACATCTCAGTCAGGGTTTTGGGCAGCTCTCCTCCCTCTCTGGTTTTCAACACATCCTCCAGAACTGTAGCAGTGATCCAGCAAAAGACTGGGATGTGACCCATGATGTGGAGGCTTCGTGATGTCTTGATATGGGAGATGATTCTGCTGGCCTGCTCCTCATCTCTGAATCTCTTCCTGAAGTACTCCTCCTTCTGTTGGTCAGTGAACCCTCTTACCTCTGTCACCATGTCAACATACTCAGGGGGGATCTGATTGGCTGCTGCAGGTCGTGTGGTTATCCAGAGGTGAGCAGAGGGAAGCAGGTTCCCCCTGATGAGGTTTGTCAGCAGGACATCCACTGAGGTGGACTCTGTAACATTAGTGAGGATCTCATTGTTGTGGAAGTCCAGAGGAAGTCGACACTCATCTAGACCATCAAAGATGAACACAACCTGGAACTCTTCAAACCTGCAGATTCCTGCTTCTTTGGTTTCAGGAAAGAAGAGATTAACCAGTCCCACCAAGCTCAACTTTTTCTCTTTTAGCACATTCAGCTCTCTGAAAGTCAATGGAAATGTGAACTGTATGTCCTGGTTGGCTTTGTCTTCAGCCCAGTCCAGAGTGAACTTCTGTGTTAAGACTGTTTTCCCAATGCCAGCCACTCCCTTTGTCATCACTATTCTGATTGGTTCCTCTCTTCCAGGTGAGGCTTTAAAGATGTCTTCTTGTCTGATTGTTGTTTCTGGTCTGTCTGCTTTCCTGGATGCTGTTTCAATCTGTCTGACTTCATGTTCATCATTGACGTCTACAGTTCCTCCCTCTGTGATGTAGAGCTCTGTGTAAATCTGATTCAGAAGGGTTGGGTTTCCTGCTTTAGCGGTCCCCTCAAACACACACTGGAACTTCTTCTTCAGGTTAGACTTGAGTTTATGTTGACACACTGCAGCATGAAATCCTGAATGAACAAAGAAGAAATGAAATCAGTGAGTGGATCCTTGAGAAAATAAAAAAAATCTAAACATTTAAGTGTGTCTGTAGAGTTTTTCTTCCTCCATTCGTTTTCTCATCAGTGGAGGACAAACCTCTGATCTGATACAGATGTGTGCAGCATATTTACAGCAGAGTTTGGAAATGGAAACGCCTCTCCTGCTGTTTCCATTTCCTCTTTCCATCAAATTTCAAATCCTCTTACTGCTCTGCAGACAGTCAGCCAGCTCCTCCTGCTTCATTCTCCTCAGGAAGTTTACTGTGATCTTGACAAATGACTCTCTGCTGCTGCTCCTCCTCTGCTCTTCATCCTCACTGTCCAACACCTCCTCGTCCTCCCTCTGACTCTCTGAGCAGTCTGGGTAATCTGGTCTCAGGACCCTCTTGATCTCCTTCAGCTGGTTCTTCACAAAAGTGAAAATGTTGTGCTCCAGCAGCTGGAAAAGAATGAGAACTGAACATTTCATTTAAACTTGTAGAAGACAACATGTGATTCATTTGTTCATTCATTTGATCTGAACACAGCAGCATGGACTCTGTTAGGACCTGAATGGTTGTTGAACATTGAGTCTGGGTTTTATGTAGTTCATAGTCAAACTGTGATTGTACATGTACAAACCATAAATATGGAGTCCAAGTCTGGTTGATGCTGCTGGGCAAACTGATCACTGTGAACCTCTGAGCTCTGCTGCTCAACTCTGGGGAGAAAATATAATCTTTAAGGAAATGTAATGACTCATAAACAAAGTGAGTAAAAATTAAGTGTTCATGTGGACACCTAGTGGACACATTCATTTCAGGAAAAATGGGAAACACTCAAAAACTGCAGTACTGTGGCTATATGTGGACACGTTGTATACCTGTATATCCCGCAAATAAAAAATGTTTCTTTTCTTTTAAGCCTGAAGGTGGTAATTGAAGGCCAAAAATGTTGTCTTGTTTGCTTCACAGGTCAGTTGCATAGACTTCTGAATGTCAAGATTGAGTTTGAAATTCTTATCTTCCATCAGCAGGTTGTTCATCTTTAAAGTCAATATAATGAATCTTAAACCTGTCCCTCTTCATGGAGACCGAGCTGTGTATCATCCTGATATAAACAAGTGACAAAGCATTTTAAAGCTAAAAAATAGATGATATTTGACTAAATCTCATTTGCAGTTTACCTGTTTTGTTTGCTGATTCAAAACAAACATCTGAACTGTGATAACAGTACTTTGAATCAATCTTAATTAACTGCAGATGTTATGTGACACAAACAAGGCACTGGTAAGTCTTCAGTTCTAAAGCACACATGTACATTGTCTTGTCAGGGTTCTATCAGAAAGGGAGATGAGAAGCTGGTCAGACTAGATCAGGCTGATCACTGTGAACCGCTGAACTCTGGAGAGAAAATACAAACTTTAGACGCCTTAACTGATTTTGAACTGGCTAAAACTATGGCTCTTAGTCAGCACTGTAGCCAGGCTGACTAAGAGCCATAGTTCTGTTGAGCCTAGTATACCCTTAACTTTGAGCAGCAATGACTTTATGACTTTCTTTACTAATAAAATTGTAGCCATTAGGGAAAAGATTCACCAGATCCTCCCTACAAATATTACAGATAGATCTTCATGTACAACAGCTCTAGAATCCTCAATAAGGCCCCAGTCCATCTTAGACTGTTTTTCACCCACTGAGCTAAGTTCAACTATCGCCTCCTCAAAACTAACAACATGTCTTTTAGACCCTGTTCCAACCAAATTGCTTAAAGATGTTCTACCTTTAATAGACAGGTTCATATTAGATTTGATTAATCTATCTTTAGATACTGGCTATGTACCAAAGGCCTATAAAGTTGCTGTAATCAAACCATTACTTAAAAAACCTTGTCTTGATCCAGGTGATTTAGCCAACTATAGACCAATATCAAATCTCCCATTTATTTCTAAAATCCTTGAAAAAGTAGTTGCAAAACAATTATGTGATCACCTTTACAGGAATAATTTGTATGAAGACTTTCAGTCAGGATTTAGAGCTCATCACAGTACAGAAACAGCACTGGTAAAAGTCTCCAATGATTTTCCCCCGGCTTCAGATAATGGACTTGTGTCCGTACTCGTCTTACTAGACCTTAGTGCCGCATTTGACACCATTGACCACAACATTTTATTACAGAGACTAGAACATGGATTTGGGATTAAAGGAACCACATTACATTGGTTTAAATCTTATCTGTCAGACAGATTCCAACTTGTTCATGTTAATGATGACTCTTCTTTATGCACCAAAGTTAGCTATGGAGTTCCACAGGGCTCTGTGTTAGGACCAATACTTTTTAATCTGTATATGTCACCTTTAGCCAAAATTATTAGGAAACATTCCATAAACTTCCACTGCTATGGAGATGATACCCAGCTCTATTTATCTGTGAAACCAGAAGATACTAACCAATTAGTCAAACTTGAAGCATGTCTAAAAGACATAAAGACCTGGATGTCCTACAATTTCCTACTTCTAAATTCAGACAAAACTGAAATCATCCTCTTTGGGCCTAAAATCATGAGAAATATGCTGTCTAACAATATAGTGACTTTAGATGACATAACTTTGGCCTCCAGTACTGCGGTGAGGAACCTTGGAGTTATTTTGACCAGGATTTGGCATTTACGTCACATATAAGACAAATCTCTAGAACAGCCTTCTTCCACCTACGGAACATTGCTAAAATTAGGAGCATCCTGTCTCAAAGTGATGCCGAAAAACTGGTCCATGCATTTGTTACTTCTAGGTTGGACTACTGTAATTCCCTACTTCTGGGGTGTCCTAATAACTCTCTAAAAAGCCTTCAATTAATCCAAAATGCTGCAGCAAGAGTGCTGACTGGATTAGGAAAGAGAGATCATATTTCACCTTCACTAGGTTCTCTTCATTGGCTTCCCATAAAATCTAGAATAGAGTTCAAAACCCTCCTCCTTACATACAAAGCTCTTAATGGTCAAGCTCCATCATATTTAAAAGATCTCATAGTTCTGTATCGCCCGATTAGACCACTTTGATCCCAAAATACAGGCCTACTTGTGGTTCCCAGAGTTTGCAAAAGTAGAATGGGAGGCAGAGCCTTTAGCTATCAAGCTCAGCTTCCAATCCATATTCGGGGAGCAGACACCCTCTCTACTTTTAAGACTAGGCTTAAAACTTTCCTTTTTGATAAAGCTTATAGTTAAAACTGCTCACTCAACCTGAACTAGCTTTTCTCTATACATTTACTTGTCACCACTGTATGCCATTAATTCTGTGTCCTACAACTTGTACAATGCTTTGTTGTTGCTTTTTTGTTGTTTTGTTGTTGCTTTTCTTGTTGTTTTGTTGTTGCTTTTTGTAGTTGTTTTGTTGTTGCTTTTCGTTGCTCTTTTCTTTTCTTTCTCCACTTTCCACTCACCCCAACCGGTCAAGGCAGATGGCCGCCCACCCTGAGCCTGGTTCTGCTGGAGGTTTCTCCCATTAAAGGGAGTTTTTCCTCTCCACTGTTGCCTAGGGCTTGCTCAAGGGGGATTTGTTGGGTTGCTTCTACATACTTGTGTAGTCTGGACTTTATTCTGTAAAGTGCCTTGAGATGACTTTGTTGTAAATTGGCGCTATATAAATAAAGTTGAATTGAATTGAATTGAATTCTTTTGGTTCTAGTATGGGTAGTACATGGACATAAAGGCCATTAAGCTTCCATTAAGAAATACCAAAGTATTCCTGTGCTTTTTAAACTTTAAGTTTAAAAATATTAATCTACATTTACACCCTAAACTAAAGCCATAGAGAGCAAGTTGAAAATTGAAGTCGCCGTCATTTGGCAGATGCTTTTATCCAAAGCGACTGTTTGGGATCTTTTGTATAGTGATGGGACCACCAGATGCTGTTCATTGGCAAAGCGCAGTACACCCGAATAAAAATAAGACTCAATACATACTCTGTGAAGTTGTGAACTTTGATGATCATAATAATCATCATCATTATAATAATAATTTTATAGGCTTAAAACTTTTTACAGGCTGCACATATGTACCATAAATACACACAGCGCAGTTCAGTTCAGTTACTTTAGTTTAAATACTGTAACAGAATAGAAGAATGAACATTAAATCAGTCCCTATCACTGATCCCTGTCCTCATCTGTCTGCTGCTGATGGGTACAGGGTCCTGCCTGGTTTGGGCATGTGACTGTCTCAGTGTCCACCAGAACCTGTGGCACATTAAGTTGAACAGTTAGTGCATTAAGTACAGCACATCCAGCTTTTTATGACTTTGAGTGGATGTAAACTAACATGTGTGTAGCAGTTAGTGATTAACCAACAAGCTTGTTGTGGTGAACACATGACAGTGGATGAGGAACTGTGGTCACAGCTGAAATGATCACTTTTCTGCACATTTATGATCGTTTAACAAGTGTTTTGGTAATTTCCTCTTATAGATTGTTAATTTACGCAGCATTTTTTCTCTGCTGCAGACAAGGACACTTGGCTGAGCTCTGTCCTCACTCAGACTCAGAGAGAAGAAGCTGCTCCACAAGTTCTAATTCCCTAAACTCAGTGGTGCCTTGAAGGAATTTATACCCGGTGATTTCAGAACAGAAATATTTATATTTTTGTGCTCTAGTTCACCTTTAACAACTAAATCCGTACACTGTGAGGTCATTTCTTTATTGTCCCAGGTACTGAATATTTGTGTAGCATTAATGTGTAGCCCAACGTGTGACGTGTCAAAGCACGTTTCATTAATCAATGTATTTTTGTAATCTATTAAGCTGACGCATCACCCCACCCCTAAAATTAAAGAAGGTGCTGGACAATGTGTAAGTGTTCAGTTCACAGACACACACGTACATATTGTCCTGTCAGGGTTATGTGTAAACTACCACCAACAGCTGGGGAGTTGATAGTGACAGTGATCAGCAATTATCAAAGCAGGAAGTTCAGTAAAGTTCTAGAGTAAAGTCATTATTTTTTCTGGAGAGTCAGTTTTTATTTCTTACCTTTGACCAGCAGCTTGTTCATCTTTAAAGTTAGTGATATGATCCATAGACCAGTCCGTCTTCCTAGAGACCCAGCTGAGTTCAGCAGAGTCTGGTCTCTGCTTCTTCATCCTGATCCAAACAAACAAGACAAATGAAAAGTAGTTTGAATCTGAAACCAGATGAATTCTGATCATCTAATATGTAGTTTTCCTGTTTTTGGTGTGTTACTGACACTTAACTTAAATTAAGTCAAGTGTCATTTAATTGGGTTGGGATGCAGAAGGCCACTCATAATCACACACTGATGGGGGAGTTGCTAAGCAGCTGACCTGAACTCACCAGAAGCAACTAAGTTAGGGGTCAGTGTTTTGCTCAAGGACACTTCAGCATGTGACAGGAAGAGCTGGGAATCAAACCAACAACCCTGGGATTGTTGGACAACTGCTCTACCTCCTGTGCCACAGCCGCCCTTAGCTCAGCAGAATATTTCTATTTAATTATCTTATGTCATATATCCAACACACATGGTATGTTTATTATATTTTGCTTGCATGTCTCTCAGATTTGCTGTGTTCTTAAATTGACTTTGGCATGGACTTAGGTTGGCAAAAGCAGCATGTGCTGTTTCATGTGATGCTTTATTTAACAGAATTTAACAAAAACTATGAAGCTCAGGACCAAGAGAAGTCTTCTAATCTTAGAGTCTTGAGTCTGACAATAACAAAAAATTTTCTTACCTTTCATGAGGAGGTTGTTCAACGTTAAAGTCAATTAAGCCATGCATAGACTGGTCATTCTTATTAGAGACCCAGGTGGGTTCAGCAGAGTCTGATCTCTGCAGCTTCATCCTGATCCAAACAAATGAGACAAAAGAAAAGTAGCAGTGAAACCAGATGAAAACAAGTGAAAATCGCTCCACAAGGAGGACAAGAAACCACACACAGAAAAAGCAACAGACTAAACCAAAACTGCAAATCAGAACAGAGGGAAGATAACTAAATTGCAACTGTACTGGGAAGTCAGTGAAACAGGACACATACATGGGAAATGTGGGACAAAATACACTAAACCAAAGTGGGTGTGCAAAACAAACAATCTAGAGAAGGAAATAAATAACCAAAAAGGGGTGTGCAAGTAGGATCTGGACTAGACAAAAAGTAAAGAGTGCACACAAACAAGGATAAATTCAAGACCCTTTTGGCAGAGGTCTCCAACCTTTTTTTCCCTGAGAGCTGCTCTTACAAAAAGAAAATGGCGGCGAGCTACTCATGTTCTGTAGCATTTATTCAGATAGTTTATTTCAACACAAACAAACTTGTAAGAAGGGTTTGAAAACCGGCTCATCAAGCTTGACAACTAATTGACAAACAATCCTTTTGCGTAAAAAGAGGCAGGACATTTATGAATTTGATTGGATATACATGTGAGTTGGTTTGCCAAGTGACCAATCAAATTTGAGAAAGTTTTTAAATTTTTGTAGCGTTCATTAACCTTTTGGTGAGTGGTGTGTTGGAGACACCTGCACCAGTGCTAAGATAAATGCACAGAGATGAACAAACAAACAAAGCCTTTAACCAAGGCTGACAGGGACAAGTAAATAAACAAACCTCAGGACCAAAAATAGGGTAAACAGGAAGTCAGGAGTTCAAACAGAAAGACAAAATGTGTAGGAGCATGAGGAGCATAAAAAGACCAACTGGCAGGGAACTGTGTGGAAAGTCAGGTTTAAGTAGACAGGGAAAGAAGTTAAAATCATCCGAGCTGATGATGAGCGGTGACGTGATCGAAAAAGCTAAAGACAGGAAGTACGGCTGTTGGGCTACAAAATAAAAGCTGGAAAAGGAAGTTAAGCTGGGGAAACAGGGACAAACTGAAGAGAGGAACCGTGACCTTTTACATTTTACGTTTTACATTTTCACTTATAATTATATTATTTGTATTCAAATTACAATTGTGTCAAAAATAGCAATATTATCTATACTTATGACTGTTGGTCTGTAGATGTTTTTTCACTATAAAACTGTGATGACATGATTTTGAGCTCCAACTCTTTTATCAACTGGACACATTCTGGGCATTCCTCCAAAAATCACGAGGCATGTAGAGAGGAGAAACAAGAGGTGCAAACGCAGCAATTCACTCATTGAAAAGACATAAAACTGCTAAAACCCGTTCTGGCTGATTAGGGTCTTAGAGAAATCACTGACATGGACACTGCTGCTCAGTCAGTTATTCAGCAACTTGTTACCCAGCTCAGTGGTGTAGCTTTATTTGGTGCACTCCATTTGGCTGTGCCAGTACGCTGGTTATGCAGTAGTGAGGAAAGGTGTTTTAAACGGAGTGCAGGTGACAACTGATGATAACTTACAAGTGATTCCTTTTGAGTTACACAAAGGGAGTAGATTAAATGTTATTTTTAGTAAAAAGTCCCAAAGATCGCTAGGCCATCACCATGTCATATGTGATTATATTGGCAATTTATTCCATCCTGATTTTAGTTAATTAAAGTGAATAAATGGTCTGCACTTACATAGGGCTTCTCTATCTACTGGGACCCAAAGCACTTTACACTGCTGCTCATTCACCCACTTACACTCATAATCACACACTGATGGGGGAGCTGCTATGCAGCTGACCTGAACTCACCAGGAGCAACTTTATTATATTTTGCTTGCATGTCTCTCAGATTTGCTGTGTTCTTGTATTGACTTTGGTAGGGACTTAGGTTGGCAAAAGCAGCATGTGCTGTTTCATGTGCTGCTTTATTTAACAAAATTTAACAAAAACTATGAAGCTCGGGACCAAGAGAAGTCTTCTAATCTAAGAGTCTTGAGTCTGACAATAACAAAAAAATTTCTTACCTTCCATGAGCAGGTTGTTCAATGTTGAAGTCAATTAAGCCACGCATATACCGGTCATTCTTTATAGAGACCCAGCTGGGTTCAGCAGAGTCTGGTCTCTGCAGCTTCATCCTGATCCAAACAAACGAGACAAAAGAAAAGTAGCACTGAAACCAGATGAATTCTAATTGTCTTATTTTAAGTTTTGCTGGTTTGTTATGTTTTTTTATTTGAGTTGCAGGGGGGCTGGAGCCTATCCCAGCCCCATCGGGTGAGAGGTGAGGTACACCCTGGCCAGGCCTCCAGTCTATTTTAGGGCCACACAGTGAAACATACACAGACAGTCAAACCATTTGCACTCACATTTACACCTACGGGCAATTTTAGATTCTAATCTCTGATAATAATAATTCAATAATTTCTTTAACCTTGACAGACTGGAGATATGTAACATGAAATAGAAACTGGATGAACTGTAAATCTTCAGTTTACTTAAGCAAATGTACATTATACTGCCAGTATTAACTGTGGAGTTGATAGTGACAGAGATCAGCAGCTCCCAAAGCAAGAAGCTCTGGACTAAGAAATTATTTCTCTTATCAAATGAATCAGAAAATAAAGCTCAGTTTTTATTTCTTACCTTTGATCAGCAGTGTGTCCACCTTTAAAGTCAATTGGGCCACGCATAAACCAGTCACTCCTTAAAGAGGCCAAGCTGGGTTCAGCAGAGTCTGGTCTCTGCTTCTTCATCCTGATCCAAACAAACAAGAGACAAATGAAAAATATTTGGAAGCTGAAAGCAGATGAATTGTGAGCAGACTATCAGCAGCTGAAATGTTAGAAGCAGATAGAAACTCAGTAAGAAGACAGTGGATAAGGAACGTTCTCCTGTTCATCAACATGGAATGTGATAAAAGATGCTGTCTCATCTTAGTTGGTTAGTTGACTAATCGGTGGTTGGCTCTTTGTTAACTAAGACAGTTAGTAGTTCATGATTAGTTCTTCTAAGCTGTTATTGAGGAGCTGAGTGGCAGATGTGACAGTGATGGTGGGCTGATTTGACATGGACAAGAGTCATGGACAGTTAGAGATCCTCATCTCACTTCTGGTCTTTGGTCTGTCATCCACACAGGGTGGTTTTAGAGGGAGGGACTCCTCCTCCTGTCCTCACACTGATTCATAGCAGAGTCCACACCTGCTGGGTCTTTACAACAAGGTTTAATCACAGGACACATTAGTTCTCCTTCCTCTTTCTAACATGTCACAGATACAGTAAAAAACAGTGAAGCAGCGCCTCTGTCCATCAGACCCACTGAGCAGGTCCATCTAAGGACTCTGCAGCGTCTTGGACAGTCCACACATGTACTGTGCTAAAGAGCTTTGAGTCAAACCAAGTCTGTCTCAGTGTTGGAAGATGGTTCTGTTTTGGATAAAATGCAGCTCAGCCAGTTTGATCCAAGCTGTCCGACCAGTTCTGTAACTCCCTGAGCTCAAATTACAATCAAACTGCTGTTGGTTCTACCTAGGAACCACTGACGGTAAAACCTGCAAATCATTCTCATTCCACTCTCCTTTAACTCGGAGAGGAACTCTGAAGAATTAAAGTGTTGGATCAAAATATGAAGGATTCAACAGATCTTAGAAAAAAGACCATCATCATCCAGAAACATTTCTACTGTCCAGTCAAACTGTGATGAACAGGATCACTGGCATCACATTGTGTTGTATCACTCAGTTACACATTTCTCCTGTAGGATTCTCACCTGCTGCACTCACTTCAGGTCCACTTCCAGACACTTTCCACCTTCATGTGAAGAAGCTGCTCATTGTCCCTCCTCAGTCCTGGTGTCTGTGAGCGTTTGATCTGAGGGCGCCGTCACATCCTCATAACTTCAGAGTCCAAGTCTAAAAAAACATCCGGGTGACGTCAAAACCAGTGGAACCTGTTTCAGACACCCAGTATCAAAGAACTCTCACATCACATGATGGTGTTCTACTACCTGTCCAATAGATGTTGCTGACTGGCCATAGAAACTCCAGGATAGTAACATCCTCAGGAAATGGAAAATGGTGGAGATCCACCACTGATGTTGCTCTACAAACAAACTTGAACTGTACCTGAATGATGTGGAGTCATGGTAACTCTGGAGGAGCTGCAGAGATCCATAGCTCAGGTGGGAGAATCTGTCCACAGGACAACTATTAGTCGTGCACAAATCTGGCGTTTATGGGGGAGTTGCAAGAAGAAAGCCATTGTTGAAAGAAAGACATAAGAACTCCCCACCAAACCATGTGGGAGACACAGCAAACATGTGGAAGAAAGTGCTTTGGTCAGATGAGACAAAAATTTAACTTTTGGCCTAAATGCAAAATGCTATGTGGGGCTGAAACACTGCACATCACCCTGAACACACCATCCCCACTGTGAACGGTGGTAGCATCATGTTGTGGGAATGCTTTTCTTCAGCAGGGACACAGAAGCTGGTCAGAGTTGATGGGAAGATGGGTGGAGCCAAATACAGGACAATCTTAGAAGAAAACTTGTGAGAGTCTGCAAAAGACTTGAGACTGGGAAGGAGGTTCACCTTCCAGCAAGACAACGACCCTAAACATACAGCCAGAGCTACAATGGAATGGTTTAGATGAAAGCATATTCATGTGTTAGAATGACTCATTCAAAGTCCAGACCTAAATCCAACTGAGAATCTGTGGCAAGACATGAAAATTTGCTGTTCACAGATGCTCTCCATCCAATCTGACTGAGCTTGAGCTATTTTGCAAAAAAGAATGGGCAAAAGTTTCATTCTTTAGATGTGCAAAGCTGGTAGTGTCATGATCACAGTGCATTTCCTGTTTCTGGACTTTTATTTTGTGGCCCCTTCTCCCTACCTCCTGTGCCTGATTCCTTTTGCCCAGCTTTGCCCTCGTTGTCCCTCACTGTTTGCAGCTGTTCCCTCCTCTATTTAAGTTCAGTCTTACCTTCACTCCCCTGCCAGATCCTCGTGGTCACTGCTGTCGTAATTGCTGTCGTCGTTACTATCCTCACCAACTCCACAGAAGACTCTGGACTTTTGGTAAAGCCTGAACTTATGTTTCTTGAACTCTTGGGAAAACTGGACTCTTGTATCTTGGACTTTGGTATCCTGGACTCTGTGTTTTCTGTGTGGTTTTGGTCTGAGGTTTGGTTTATTATTCTCCCTTTCTCCTAGTTCTTTTTTTCACTCTGTGCTTTCCCAGTAACCCTTCTACTTTTGTTTTGTCTAGTTGATTATTCCTGCCCCTACATTTCTGTTACTTAAGTCTTTTAAGTTCTTAAAGTTAAACCTTGTGGGTTTTGTTTGTGCTTCTGAGTTTCCTTTGTTAACCTTGTGGATTTCAGTTCAGTGTTTTCATTTAGTATTTCAGGTTTCTTTGGGTTAAGATTTTCTCCAGTGTTTTCACTCACCCTCCACTTTTGTAGTTGTGTACTTGTTAGCAGTTTTATGTTTATCCGAGCCTTATTTATCCCTCAGCCTTTGTAGTCCTAATTTAGGTAATTTATGTTCGTCCCTGGATTTTTTTTTTTTTTTTTAGAACATTAGTTCTGCTGCCATCTTATTTCCTATTAAGTTAATCCACCTTGTGTTCTGGTCCCTTTGGTTAGTTTGTCTGTCTTGTCAATTCTGAAACAGTTTTGTCTACCCTCCCGTTAGGAGCGATTTCCGTTTTGCAGTTTTCAAGTCCCTGACAATAAAAGCCCTTTTGTTGTTCCAATCCCTCTCAGTCACCTCACTTGTGTCCTCCCTTAACCAAAACCTTGACAGGTACAGACAAACTCCAAAAGACTTGTAACTGTTATTGCATCAAAGGGTGGTTTTACAAAGTATTGACTCGGGGAGGCGGAATACAAAAGCATGCCACAATATGTGGACATTTATTTCTAAATTGTGAAAACCATTTATCATTTTCCTTTCACTTCACAATTCTGTGCCACTTTGTGTTAAAGGTAAAAGGTGTTGGAAATACCCAGTTTTTACAGCAGTTTGGAAGTCACCAAGACTGACCGGAAATGCACGGGCCATCCCCTGAGATCTCATTCTCACTCCGTCCCTGTACCCTGTTTGGTCTGCGGGGTTGCGGGGATGCTGTCCCCTCTTTCCATAGTGGACCTCTGTCCACTGTTCTTGAGCTCTGTAGCTCATTTTAATGGGCTGTTTTATTAATAAAGTGAAAAATGAGAAACCATCAAAAATTCACTAATTGTAAATCAAATTGTTTTTAATGCAAACACATTTGTATATTTTAATGAAATTATAAGTCAAATGTATTTTAATCCAAATGAAAAATAAAGTTTAAAATTAAAGTGTGTATCAATGTTTTTTTTCTCCCTTTTCAGAAAAAACCTAAAAGATGAAAAAATGTGCCCAAATGCAATGTTTTGACCTAAGGGGTCTTTCAGGCAAGGGTACAATTAAAACTAATACTGGTGGCAGGCTTTCAGCAGCTAAAGTTGATGTGATCTGTATCACGGTCAGAGCAGAAATGAGCAGCTCCAGTCTGTGTTCCTTACAGTATATAGGCCCTCCCACTTTCCCAGTTTATTTGCGTTTCTTTCTCCGGTCCCAGTTTAAGCTTTGTTTTCTGAACTCTATAAATGCCAGTGACTTAACATAACTACACTCAAATATTTCTAGTTAATTATATTTCTCCTATTTTGGTTATAATTCCAAAATTGGTATATTTTCACTAGAATTTAAAAAAAGAGGGTTGGGGTTAAGTGAAATTAATTTATCTCTGATTCTCCCCGCTTCGTTTGTCTACTAGGCGGTTTGGAGTAGTCAAAGGCATGGCACGGGCTGATGCATGTCACTCTGGTTCCCTGATACTGTGTGCTCCTGGATCTTTATGTAAACCATTGATTTGTGACTTTATATTTGATATTAGTTTTTAGGTGGGTTTTAATTAAGATTCATGTATTTTCAGGAGATGGTTTAGTTGTTTCTGATTATGGGTCATCTATCACCGTGGTTGTATGGTATGTGTTGAAGAGTAGTCATCCAGTATTTCTTTGGGCAGATTGTTTTATAATTGTTATCCTCATCATTCATGTTAGGGTTGGAGGCGTCCGTTTAGCGCTGGGATGTTGCTAATGGGAGTAGTTTCAAGAATTTTTAGGTTTAACCTGGTTAGGGTTAAGAAGTAGAGGTCAGGGTTATTTGTAGTTGGTTGCCCTTGGTCTTTGGTTTTTGTATTGTTAGATGGTAATAGCATGGTTGATAATTGTTAGGGTTGAGTAAGCTATCGACTGGTTGGTTAGTCAATGTTTTCGAAGGTTTAGGGTTAGGTAGTAAATTCCACTGGTTAGGGTTAGGAAGGATAATGGGTAAGGTTAGCACTAGTTTCAGTGCCTTTAGGGTTAGGCGTCTGTTTCAACTGGTTAGGGTTAGGAAAAGCTACTGGCTGAGGATAGTATTGCGTAAGACGACATCGGGGCTGGTTAGGGTTAGCATTGCACGAGGTGACATGAAAGCCAATTTCAGTTTAGGACCTAGGTTGAGTGTTTTTAGGGTTAGGGAAGGATACTGGTTGCGTTAGGCATTGTGCCAAGTGACATTAGGACTAGATGCAGTTTTAGATACTAGTTTCAGAGTGTTTAGGGTTAGTCATTGATTGAACTGATCAGGGTTAGGGAAAGATACTGGTCAGGGCTAACAGAATTTTTTCGGAGGGTTGGTTATTTTGGAAGTTTAGTTAAGGATAGGAGACACATCATCAGTAGTGTACCTCAGGATCGTCGGGTGTTTCGACCATTTCCACTAGACACCCTCATCCGAGGACGGCCCCGCTGGGGTTTGATCAAGTCCCCGGGTGTGTCTGCTAAATGTGGCTAGGTTTTTCTTATTTAGGCATTGGAGGTTAAAATTGTTTTTGTGACTTAGGATTATTGGAGGGTTTTTGTAAGGGGGTGGGGGGGGCCCTAACTTTTGTTGACTGGAATAGAATAACATTGTTTGGGGACAGGTCCTTTGGAATAATTCAAGTTGGGATTTGGAATAAGTTTAGATTTTGATTAAAAAATAATGATAGGGGGGCATTTTATTTAGGCTTAATTAACTTGTTTAATGAAGTCTAAAAAGATTGGGAAAGGTCCCTGGTTAAGGTTGGGATTCAGAAAATTTTAAAATTTGAAAGTTTTATTAAGGCTTGAGTATTTAGAGCGCAGGGTCTAGGAAATTTTAGTGAAGTTGTTGATATCCAAGAAAACCTAATTCGTGGTACGTTGTGGTGAATCTATTAAGCAGGTAATGTGGAGGGTTGCAATGATATGCCTAGGTCCCGGTGCATCCTCGGCCTAGTCACCTAAGCTGGACTAGGGGACGTTAAATTTAGAGGGTGGGAGGGATATGAAAGAGACCAATTAGGGTTTGGTGTGGGTCAGATTAGACTGTATGTAGTGCCATATGTACTGTTATATGAGTGGAGCTAATCCCCATAGAAGACTTGGCCACGTTTAAGGTCTTTGACGCCGTAGACCACCACATCCCACGTGCTGTCCAAGTGGACCTGGGATAGCCGCATACTTACCCCTTGTTCAGGTTAACAGATTGGTTGTTGGCACCGTTAGGTTACTCCAATCTGCCCAGACAAGGTTGAGAATTGGGTCTGTTCTTCTTTCTTCCTCAAATGTGTTGCAGGATGGCTAGGGGCCAACGGGGAGGACACCCCAGTCCCACCAGGACCAACCGCAGCGAGCTGTTGCCTTCCCAGCGAAACCAGGCATCCCCCGCCAGCGGCCCCAGAGTACCTCCCAAGGGAAAGGATAGGGCCAGCCGCAGCAAACTGCTGCCTCCACGCTCCTCCCACAAGGGCAGGAGGAGTCCCAGACGACCAGGCACCACTCCAGACCAGTTGTTGACACCGTTACTCCGGTCCAGAGCAAATGCCTGCCACCCAAGGCCTCCTCAGGTACGCATTCCAAATCTCGAGTGCCTCCCCAGAAGATAGGCAGGCCGCGACCCAAAAGGTCCTTGTCCCATCCCATCCCCAGGGGGAAGGAGAGACCCAAGCAGGCCAGAGACGTCACTACAGATTGGTTGTTGACACCGTTAGGTTACTCCGATCTGCCGTGATACGCCGCCACCCAGGTCCTCCAGGCACCCATTTTATCCAGAGTGCCTCCCCAAAGGATAAGCAAGGCCGGCCGCAGCAAGCTGCAGCGACTACCCTGCATCCGCCAGGGGAAGGAGGTACCCAAGCAAGCCGCAAGCATCAAGCCAGGTTAGTTTTAGGGTTAGGTGAAATGAATTTATCTCGATGATTCTCCCCGCTTCGTCCGTCGACTGGGCGGTTTGGAGTAGAGAGTCAAAGGCATGGCACGGGCCGACGCTTGTCACTCTGGTTCCCTGATACTGTGTGCTGTCTTCCTACTTAGAAGATGACATTTTGTTCTTTGATTTTAGGTTGATTTCTGATGAGTTTGTTTTAGGAGTGGTCAAGTCTCTGATGCAGTTTTTGATGAAGTATCACTGGTTCTCCAATTGATGTTTGCAGGCCGGCCAGTAATGGTGGTTTGAAGAGTGGTTGTCCAATCGTTGAGGAGATTCTCCAGATTTAAGACAGCCCCTGAGACAGCTGTATGGAGAGACACTTACCTTTGAGTTGAGTAGATTTTTGGTGGGATTTTTTGTGTTGAAGCTAAGTTTAAACACAGCCCCCAGGAGGCCCTGAGACAGCTGTGTTGTTTTGGAGTCAGATAGGCTTTGAGTTGAATCATTTTCTAGTGTTGAGACTGGCATTAAAGACAGTAGCCAAGAGGTCCTGAGATGGCTGTTTGTAGAGTTGGTAGAAACCTGGATGCCTCTGATGAGAGGAGGATGGTCAGCGTTTTCCAGAAGAGTGTTTCTGTCAGTGCTGGGTGGGTTCCAATTGGTTGGGATTAAGCATGAAGATCCACTGGTTAGGATTAATGCAACCGCAAGGGGGCACAAGCCAGTGTCTTCTTGTGCCAGTCCCAAGTCTGGATAAATGCAGAGGGTTGTGGCAGGAAGGGCATCCGACGTAAAACACATGCCAAATCAAACATGCGAATCGTGACAATGACTTCCATACCGGATTGGTCGGGGCCCGGGTTAACAACGACCGCCACAGGTGCTGTTGACCTACAAGGTACCGGCGGAAATTGGACTACTGTTGGTCGAAGACGAAGAAGGAGAGGAGGAAGGTGTGTTCGTAGGCAGAGAGAGAAGCGGAAAGCTAAGAATGTAGGACTGATAGTAGGGACTTTGAATGTTGGTACTATGACAGGGAAGGCTAGAGAGTTGATTGACATGATGCAGAGAAGGAAGGTGGACATACTGTGTGTCCAGGAGACCAGGTGGATAGGTATCAAGGCTAGAAGCTTAGGAGCAATGTTCAAGTTGTTCTACCATGGGTCAGATAGGAAGAGAAATGGAGTAGGAGTTATCCTGAAAGAGGAGTTGGTGAGGAATGTTCTAGACGTGATTAGAGTATCAGACAGGTTGATGAGTCTGAAGCTGGAAATTGAAGGGGTGATGTTCAATGTTGTGAGTGGTTATGCCCCACAGGTAGGATGTGAGTTAGAAGAGAAGGAGAAATTCTGGAGTGAGTTAGATGAAGTGATGCAGAGCATCCCCAGAGGTAAGAGAGTGGTCATTGGTGCAGATTTCAATGGGCATGTAGGTGAAGGGAACAGAGGTGATGAGACTGTGATGGGCAGGTTTGGTCTTCAGGACAGGAACGCAGAAGGACAGATGGTGGTAGACTTTGCAAAGAGGATGGAAATGGCTGTAGTGAACACAGCTAATTTGATCAGGGAGACAGGTAAGAGGGTACTCGGTGTGTCATCTGGAAAGAGGAAAGTGGACAAGGAGACTTGGTGGTGGAACGAGGAAGTTCAGGAGTGTATACAGGGAAAGAAGTTAGCTAAGATAAAGTGGGACACTGAAAGGACTGAAGAGAGTAGACAGGAGTATAGGGAGATGCATCGGAAGGTGAAGGTAGGGGTGGCAAAGGCCAAACAATGAGCATATGAGGACTTGTGTGCTAGGTTCAATTCAACTCAACTTTATTTATATAGCGCCAATTCACAACAAAGTCATCTCAGGGCACTTTACAGAATAAAGTCAAGATTATAAAGATGTATAAAGAGAACCCAACAATTCCCCCTGGAGCAAGCCATAGGCAACAGTGGAGAGGAAAAACTCCCTTTAACGGAACAAACCTCCAGCAGAACCAGGCTCAGGGTGGACGGCCATCTGCCTCGACCGGTTGGGGTGAGTGGAAAGGGGAGAGAAAAGAACAGAGTAACTGTCGTGGCAAAAACTGTAAGGCAAGTTAGGAGGCAAAAAGGCAACTTACAAGTGAATGATAACGGTGAATTTAATCAGCAAATAGAGAAACATGCAAAGCAGAACAGAGCTACACTCTAGAGTGGGCCAATCTGATTGACCAAGATGTGTAGGTTGTTCAGCCTTTTATACATACAACTCAACACCTGGGTTCACACAAAGAACAAAGGGATGAGTCAATGCAAATCAACCTTCATACAATGTGGTCAGGAGTCTTAATTAACAAGTTCATGTTACTTTGTCCTTTTGTCTTCATAGTCTTTTAAGTTCTTGAGATCGATGATTTGTGCTGGTTCCCGTGGGCTCCCTTCTGGGAAGCAAATGTTCAGGTGTAGGTAGTTTTATAGTTGATATCTACCTAATCACTTCTTTGTGTGGCCAGAGACAGGATGTCTTGCTGGGGAGCAAAAGGTGAGGAGGCACTGGTGTAAGCAGGTTTGATAGTGGGTCTGTGAGAAGTGTGAAAACAGTGAAACAGTGTTACCTAAATTTTGAAATTTCCCTCACACATCCCCCCTTTTATCATTTTATGATAATTACATGATCAGGATTTAATAAGGCTAAGCAACAGTAGGGACAGTTCATCAGAAATGTTAATTCACAAAGATTTTCAAAACATTTCATCATTATGTTCCCAGATTAGGCCAAATCAATTTAACTCAATGCTATCAGTTTCATTATATGGAGGTTCCCAGTTGGGGATGTGGAAGGACTCAAGGGTAGCACTGTCTCTAAGTAAAGGCATACTTTGTATAGTCATTTGGTGTGAGATGGAATGATCAATTGCACGCGTTATTAGCCCACGTGCACACGGAATAAGGCAACATCCACACAGGGTTAGGGCAGTGATGCCTATAACGACACCTGTGAAAAGGGACAAGATGAAGGCCTTCCATTTTCCAAACATGACATCAAACCAGCCCCAGGGCTGGTGTCATCATAGCCAGAATGTCTTTTAGTTCTTCTCAAGTGACCTCAGTCCCTCTAGTGCCTTTGTTACAGATCCATCTGGAGCTGTGTTGTTTGGGATGTAGGTGCAACACGAGTCTCCAAACATGGTGCAGACTCCTCCTTTGTCTGCAAGCAACATGTCAGTTGCCATTCTGTTCTCCCATGACATCTGCGATGTTGCTGCCAACTGCTCAGCTATACCTCCAACGGCATCATGTGTTTGATTGATGAATCTCTGTTGGTTGTAATACAAGTAGTTGATCCAATCAACATTCTTGTTGGTTGTGCACCACCAGCAAAGGGAGGACTCAAATCCTGCTGCAATCTGGTTGCGAGCCTTGTATTCATTTGGGATTCCCCGTGGTACTCCGATGTCATCAATGTATACTTCGGTGTCAAATGAGCCTAGAGGTTTCTGGAGTGCTCGTCTCATGCGATGATGTGGTGTAGTAGCCCAGTATGCAATGTCTGAGGCCCCTGCTGGGAGTATGTGTATCTCTTGGGCCAACATGACAAGGGCACACACTCCTGTCCAGTTAGCTGGGAGAGATCTAGTTGGCTTGCCACACATCCAGTACACATCTGGCATAGGATTTATTCCTGCATCAAAAGCATCTCTTTTGTAGCGCCTGCCATAAACTCCATCTTCAATAGTTTCCTTGGCGACTTCAGAGCTCTGTGAATGTCCAGGTTTAAGTGGTGGGTAGAGAGTATGTGTTTTTGTACAGTTCAGTGGTGTGATGCCTACTGACACGTTTCCATAGGTCCGATTGAAGCAGACAAACTTAGCTTGCAATGCAGGCTTGATGTGGTTTAGTGTGGAGAGAAGAGGAGGAATGGATATTGCATTGCGATGTGGTGGGCATTTTTGGAATAAAATGCCATTCGTGTCCCAGGTCGTCTGTCTGGAGGCTCGAGTGATGATACAATCAACCAGACAAACTTTATTAACATTGTCCGTTGTACAATATGGATCCTCAGGAAGTCCCACCAATGATAATTTGGTCTTGTATCCCTGGCAGACAAGACACGAGGTGAATGTGGTCCTCACAGTGTAGTTGATGTATTGTATCCACAGGTTTTCCATCATCCATGACAGAGACCGTGTGGAAGAGTATGGGTCAAGTAAACGTGCAGTCTCTGCCACACTTCTTGTCATCCTGAATGTGTTAGTGAGCTGCTGGGTGATCAGTTCACTTTGCCAACATTCATGGATCATCCACAGGATTGTTGCAGCCACGGTGAAGAGGAGGAAAATGCAGGACTTGATCTTCCACTCTTTTGTTCTGAGTGGGTACAGCTGTGTAGGATTTTCCATCGTTGGGCACCAGATGTCGCCTTTGTCACCTTCCTGTATTCACCCTTCTTGACGTTTGTTGGAGCTTGAAGTGCGGGCTGAGCCCGATCTGCACTTCTGCCCCCTCACCGGGGTGAACAATTCAGGGGACAAATTTGACTGTCTGTACCTTGCTGGTCGTCTTCCACGGCGGTTGTTTCCTTGTCTAGTCGGTGTTCTAGACAAGGTGTGAGGATCTTCTTGCAGTGGCTGGCGTGGACCCACGTGGCGCGTCCCTCTACTTTCACTGCTGTACTGGAAGTCAGCAGTACTTGATGTGGTCCTGTGAAACGTCTCTGCCTCCAGTGTTTCCTCCGGTGGTCCTTGATGAGCACCCAGTCACCTGGTTTGAGATCATGCAGGGTGGTTTCTGCGGGGGTGGACAGGGCTGCTTTCACCTGGGGACGAAGAACTGAGAGAGAGGCAGAAAGTTTTGCACAGTAATCCAGCATCATGTCTTCATGACGCCCAGTCATCAGACTTTGTTTGATGGGATTAAGCCCTATACTAGGAGGTTTTCCAAATATGATTTCAAATGGACTTAACCCATGTGTTGTTCTTGCTCTCGTACACATATAGAACAGTACCAATGGTAATGCTTCAACCCATGTCAAACCTGTTTCTTCACAGCATTTTGTTAGTTTTGCTTTGAGGATTCCATTTTGTCGCTCTATTGCACCTGCACTCTGAGGGTGATAAGAACAGTGATATTTGAATTCAAACCCAAAATAATTTGACAAATCCTTCAACACTTTGTTGGCAAACCCAGGACCATTGTCGCTACTGATCTTTTTTGGAATACCCCAGCGAACAATGATGTCTTTTATTAGGGCTTTTACCACTGTGGATGCATCCTGTTTGGAGGAAGGGAAAACCTCTACCCACTTGCTAAACATGCAAACCATGGTCAAGCAATATCTTTTGTTTTGGCATGGTGATAATTCAATGAAGTCAATCATCCAATGTTCAAAAGGCCCATCAGGTGGGGGGTGACCGTGCAATGGCATTTTAATGGCACCAGAGGGATTGTTTGCGGCACAGATTAAACATTTTCTACAGTATTCGGGTGCATATGTTGAAAAACCCCTGGTGTACCAGTGAGTGTTGACATATGCACACATCCCCCCCTTGCAAGCATGATCTTTACCATGAGCTAATTTTGCATACAAATGGAAAAAAGCCTTAGGTAAGCAAGGTTTATCATCTGGGCCAAGCCATACCCCATTTTGTAGTGTTGCACCTGATTTTCTCCATAGAGTTTTTTCAGATATGCTTGCCAATGACTGCATGGTTGACAGGTCAGCCTGTGGGTTGAGTTCCTGTGAAAGAGAAAGCAGAGTTAGGTTAAACATTTGTCCCGTCCTGGCTGCTGCTTTTGCTGCGGCATCTGCTGCTGAATTTCCTGTAGAAATGGGATCTATTTTGTTAGTATGAGCATCACATTTTATTACTGATATTTGTTTAGGTAACAGGATTGCATTTAAGAGTGCTGCAACCAGAGTGTGGTGTGCAATGGGTGTTCCGGCTGATGTCATAAAACCCCTTTGTCTCCAGAGACAACCAAAATCATGGACGACACCAAATGCATAACGTGAGTCAGTGTAAATATTGACAGTTTTTCCTTCAGCCAATTTACAAGCTTCCGTAAGGGCTATCAGCTCAGCTGCCTGAGCAGACAGGTGAGATGGTAGTGTACCACTGGAAATGACATTATGTTTGGTGACAACAGCAAATCCAACTAGGTTTCTGCCCGTTTTGACATCTCGGGAAGCAGACCCATCAACAAATAACTCTAAGTCAGCATTCAAGATTGGTGTGTCTGTGAGATCAGGTCTGGGAGTACATATGGTTTCAAGAACCTCTGTGCAGTTATGAGGATCTCCATCCTCCACTGTAGGAAGAAGAGTAGCAGGATTCAACACATTACATCTTTTCACAGTGATGTTAGGCATTTCCAACAATACAGTGTGGTATCTCAACCAACGCTGAGTTGACAGATGTGCAGTTTTCTGTGTGTGTAATATGTGTGTAACAGCGTGCGGAACCATAAGTACCAAATCAGAATAGCCAACCAAATCACGTGACGCCAAAACAGCTTTTTCTGCTGCAGCAACTGCTCTCAGACAGAGGGGAAGACCTGCTGCTACTGGATCCAGCTTTGATGAAAAATAAGCAACAGGCTGCAGTTTACCCCCGTGAGATTGGCATAACACAGAGGTCATGTAACTGTCTTTTTGATCAACAAATTGAGTAAAAGGCATGTTAGGATTGGGCAGACCCAAAGTGGGAGCTGCAGTGAGTGCTGCCTTAAGATCACTAAACGCTTTTTCTCCTTCAGTAGTCCATTTAATTTTATCACACGCTGAAAGTTGTTTACCATGCACCATAGCAGACAGGGAAGCTTCGCGCAAAGAGTAATTTGGGATCCACTGTCTGCAGAATGATGTCATGCCAAGGAAACTCATCATCTGTTTTTTTGTAACAGGCTTAGGAATATTTTGAATTGCAAGAATTCGTTTTGGTGACAGTGTTTTGCCCTCTGGGGTGATCACATGGCCCAGATATGTCACCTTTTGCTGCACAAATTGCATTTTTGTGAGACTTATTTTATGGCCATTATCTGCAAGATGTTTTAAAAGGTGCACCGTATCAATTTTGCATGCGTCTTCAGTTGGACTACAAATCAGCAGATCATCTACGTACTGTAAGATCGCTGAGCCGGCCGGCAAATTAAGATCTTGGAGGTTTCTGTTGAGAGCTTGATGAAAGTAACCTGGACTTTCAGAATAGCCCTGAGGACAACGGGTCCAAGTATAAACCTTCCCTTCAAATGAAAAAGCAAACCAGTACTGGCTGTCCTTGTGTACAGGGACAGAGAAGAAGGCATTGGCCAGATCTATTACTGAGAAGTAAGTTGAATTTGGTGGTACCAGAGACAAAATGGTTTGGGGATTACTTACTTCTGGCGCCCGGGGGTGAACGGCTGCGTTCACCGCCTGCAAATCTTGCACAAAGCGCCACTCAGTTGGTTGACCTTGGTCTCTAATTTTTTTAACAGGGAATATGGGAGTGCGCACTGGGGAATTTCTACATGGAATTATTACACCTGCTTTTAACAGAGAATTGAACACAGGCCTTATGCCATCGATGGCTTCCTGCTTTAAAGGATATTGCTTCTGACATGGCCTGTACTCTGATTTTGGATGTACTGTCAGAGGTTCTGCATCTCTCATAAGACCTACATCATATTTATGGGCTGCCCAGAGAGATTTTGGAATTTGCTCGAGCTCTGGTGGTAAACTAGTTTCTGTGATGGTATAGGCTGCAGCCTGTGCGGTGTCATGGCCATCAATGAGCTCAACTGTTCTAAAAGCTTGCACAATTGATTTAAATTGTGTACGATGTACATCACCCTTCCTACTGTATTCCGTCCTAGGATCTGATGCTGTTGGTTGGAAATCCTCGAGGAGCAGCCGGCTCTGCAACCATGGGCCCAGTTCTTGCCAACTCCAGTCAGAAGGTTTAGCCAATGGGATATGTGGAGTGTCCCCCTTAAATAGTACTTCCTGTTTAGAGGAGAGTGAGACAGAGGCAACCGCAGCAGTCCTTGTCCAATACACATTTGTCAAACATATCACTTCCGATTCCCCATTTTCAACATACCACTGACTTTCATATTCAACATACCACTGACTTTCATATTCACTTTCTGGTCCTTCATTTACGTGTGCTGTGCAGTGTAGTGTCTTATGATGTTGGAATGTTTCTGCTTGTGTGCTGTGTGTGTGTGCAAAATCTGTAAGCTGCTGTACAACAGGCGTGTTGTCAACAAGTTGCCATTTATATGCATATTGTGAATGGATGTTAATCATCTGATTGAGCTGTGATGGATATTCTTCATCTCCCTGTTTTAAGACTTTGATTCCATCAAGCGTTGAACAAAGTACTATTCCAAATTGACACATCAAATATCTCCCTAATAGATTAACTGGACAGTTTTGTGACACTATGAGTGTTTGATGGTCTGTTTCCCCAAACTGCATTTGAGAGGAACAGAGCAATTTTCTAAAACAGGTTTTCCACTAGCACCTATTGTAAGGCATGATCTACCACTCAATTTGGGAGGACTTGGTAATGAGCCAGTCTTCAGAACAGAGCTTGTAGCTCCCGAATCAACTAAGAAGGTCACTTCATGATTTTCAACGAAAAGGCAAATCTCTGGGAATATTTTGTACTTATCAGAATGACTATACATTGTAAAATTATGCAGATCATATCTGGGTTTTGTTTTTGTGTGTGTGAATGTGAGGGTGCGCTTCACCTGATCTGATGTCTGTTCCTGTATAGGTGTCACCTGATCCAGCGTCTGCTCCCCCTGCTCTCCCACTCAATCAGCTTGTTGCTTATTCACAAAGCAGTCCTTTGCCCAGTGGCCCTTCTCACCACACCGGTAACAAGCTTCTGGGTCATGCTGGTGTCGTCTTCTTCCCCGGCCACGTCCGCTTCTTTGTCCATGGCCACGAGCTGTCATGTTGGACATGGCATTGAACATGGTGTATTGTGCAGAATCAAGCTTATGTTGGCGCCTCTGTTTCCTTTGTTCTTCATTCCGCCTCTGTGTTTCTTCTGCATGTTGCAAAATGTCTCTGAGTGGACAGATTTTCCAAGTCAAACAACTCTTTTTTACTGCCTCTGCAATTTCTGGTTTCGTCCTGTTTAGAAATGCATCCTTAAGATGGGCCTCATAGGAACTCATGGGGTTCCTTCCCAGTCCATCTTCTGGTGGAACATGACCACTGTGTATGTCATATGCCTCAGTTAGCCGTGCGAGAAATGCTCCTACAGACTCGTTTGGCTCCTGCTGTATGGCACTGATCACACTCATGTCTTGCTTAAGCGGAAACTTTGCTTGCACACCCTGCACCAGTAGTGTTACAGCGTTCCTGTATAAAGCATTGTCCTCATGTTCCCAGTCTTGCTGCTTCAGACGAAGCCTGAGATTGGAGTTGGTAAACAAGTGTCTGACCTTGTGAAAATCACATCCCAGCTGTCGCTTCAACAGGCGTTCCAGTTCCTGAAATGTTGGTTTGTAGTCCTGCACCATGTTCTGGAAGTCCTCTCCCCACTTGTTTGCATTTCTTTTTGGGTGAGTGACTTTCTCAATTGCTTCCTTAATGTCCAATTCTGTCCAGGGGCGGAAAACAAGTTGGGGGCCATGAACTCCTCCCACCTCAATCATAGGAAAAGTCAGAACATGCATGCCATCTCCTATTTGTTCTTCAAGATTGGGGGGAAAGTTATGTCCTTTTGATCTGGTGTGCATGGAGTGTCCTTTCACACTTCCAGGGCTGGGCTCCAGGAGTGATTCCTCAGAGGTGTTGCCCCTTTGTGCTCTTTGTGTGGCTGCTGCATTTTCTGATGGGGGAGGGCTGGCTTGGATTCCCCCCTGCTGTGCTGCTTGGCTCTGGTATGGTGGGGGAGGCAGTGGAGGAGCAGAGTCCAGATCTGGATCCACCTTGTGAAACTCAGACAATACAGGATACAGAGGTTCAGTGTCAGAACAATCTTTTGGTCTATAAACTACATTTTCTGGTTCTTTCTGTTTTGGCCTCTCATGTTCATTTGCATTCTGTCGTCTAAACATTCTACTCTCCCTCACATGACATTCATCTTTCCACATACTAAATGCCTTCCAGTCAGGTTGGAACACCTTATGCTTTCTTTTACTTCGTTTGGACAAGGACTTGTGATTCTCTGCGCTCTCCTTTTCTCTCTTTTCCAGTTTATCTTTTAACTGAGCTAACTGTCTGCTACTCAGACTACCCTCTTTAGGAAACCCCAATTCCCACAATTCAGTCAATTGATTACAACTACCTTGTATTTTTTTGACATTTCTTCACATAATGGTGACAAATCAGTTGGCAGACTGTACCCAGGCCAGGCGCTCATTTCTCTAGTACCCAGTACTATACCCATTCCTCTAGTTGCCGTTCCCTAGCGCTACCTTTCCTCGTGCGACTCAGAGTTTACTGCGCTGCATACAACAGTAGTCAATAGCACAACGGTTCAACTAAGACAACGTCTTGTCAACTACCCAACCAGTAGTGAGTTTTATAGAGCTCTCTTACCAAGTTCTGGTCTGCTCGCGTCTTTCTCCGTTGCTGTTTTACCGCCGTATTACGGTCCGTATCGCTTCTGGATTGGATCGGCGGGTGGGCTCCTCAGGAGAAGAGCTTCTCAACCATAGGGAGGAATCAGCTGTTACTTGTGCACTGCTACTGTTCATCCATCAGAGTCCAGACCACGCGTCCAATCCCACTTTTCTGACACCAATTCTGTCGTGGCAAAAACTATAAGGCAAGTTAGGAGGCAAAAAGGCAACTTACAAGTGAATGATAGCGGTGAATTTAATCAGCAAATAGAGAAACATGCAGAGCAGAACAGAGCTACACTCTAGAGTGGGTCAATCTGATTGACCAAGATGTGTAGGTTGTTCAGCCTTTTATACATACAACTCAACAGCTGGGTTCACACAAAGAACAAAGGGATGAGTCAATGCAAATCAACCTTCATACAATGTGGTCAGGAGTCTTAATTAACAAGTTCATGTTACTTTGTCTTTTGTCTTCATTGTCTTTTAAGTTCTTGAGATCGATGATTTGTGCTGGTTCCCGTGGGCTCCCTTCTGGGAAGCAAATGTTCAGGTGTAGGTAGTTTTATAGTTGATATCTACCTAATCATTTCTTTGTGTGGCCAGAGACAGGATGTCTTGCTGGGGAGCAAAAGGTGAGGAGGCACTGGTGTAAGCAGGTTTGATAGTGGGTCTGTGAGAAGTGTGAAAACAGTGAAACAGTGGTACCTAAATTTTGAAATTTCCCTCACACAAAGTACCGGCGGAAATTGGACTACTGTTGGTGGAAGACGAAGAAGGAGAGGAGGAAGGTGTGTTCGTAGGCAGAGAGAGAAGCGGAAAGCTAAAAATGTAGGACTGACAGTAGGGACTTTGAATGTTGGTACTATGACAGGGAAGGCTAGAGAGTTGATTGACATGATGCAGAGAAGGAAGGTGGACATACTGTGTGTCCAGGAGACCAGGTGGATAGGTATCAAGGCTAGAAGCTTAGGAGCAATGTTCAAGTTGTTCTACCATGGGTCAGATAGGAAGAGAAATGGAGTAGGAGTTATCCTGAAAGAGGAGTTGGTGAGGAATGTTCTAGAGGTGATTAGAGTATCAGACAGGTTGATGAGTCTGAAGCTGGAAATTGAAGGGGTGATGTTCAATGTTGTGAGTGGTTATGCCCCACAGGTAGGATGTGAGTTAGAAGAGAAGGAGAAATTCTGGAGTGAGTTAGATGAAGTGATGCAGAGCATCCCCAGAGGTAAGAGAGTGGTCATTGGTGCAGATTTCAATGGGCATGTAGGTGAAGGGAACAGAGGTGATGAGACTGTGATGGGCAGGTTTGGTCTTCAGGACAGGAACGCAGAAGGACAGATGGTGGTAGACTTTGCAAAGAGGATGGAAATGGCTGTAGTGAACACTTTCTTCCACAAGAGGCAGGAGCATAGGGTGACGTATAAGAGCGGAGGTAGAAACACTCAGGTGGACTACATCTTGTGTAGACATTGTAATCTGAAAGAGATCAGTGACTGTAAAGTATTGGTAGGGGAGAGCGTAGCCAGACAACACAGGATGGTGGTGTGTAAAATGATGCTGGTGGGGAGGAAGATGAAGAGGACTAAGGGAGAGCAGAGGACGAAGTGGTGGAAGTTGAAAAAGGAAGAATCTCGCGTAGTTTTCAGGGAGGAGCTGAGACAGACTCTGGGTAGTTTGGAGGTGCTTCCAGATGACTGGACCACTACAGCTAATTTGATCAGGGAGACAGGTAAGAGGGTACTCGGTGTGTCATCTGGAAAGAGGAAAGTGGACAAGGAGACTTGGTGGTGGAACGAGGAAGTTCAGGAGTGTATACAGGGAAAGAGGTTAGCTAAGAAGAAGTGGGACACTGAAAGGACTGAAGAGAGTAGACAGGAGTATAGGGAGATACATCGGAAGGTGAAGGTAGAGGTGGCAAAGGCCAAACAATGAGCATATGAGGACTTGTGTGCTAGGTTGGACACTACGGAAGGAGAAGTGGATTTGTACAGGTTGGCCAGACAGAGATAGAGATGGGAAGGATGTGCAGCAGGTTAGGGTGATTAAAGATAAGGATGGAAATGTATTGACAGGTGTCAGGAGTGTGATGGGAAGATGGAAGGAGTACTTTGAAGAGTTGATGAATGAGGAAAATGAAAGGCAACGAAGCGTAGAAGAGGTGACTGGTGTGGAGCAGGAAGTAGCAAAGATTAGTAAGAGTGAAGTGAGGAGGACATTGAAGAGGATGAAGAGTGGAAAGGCAGTTGGTCCTGATGACATACCTGTGGAGGTATGGAAGTGTCTAGGAGAGGTGGCAGTAGAGTTTCTGACTAGTTTGTTTAACAAGATCTTGGAGAGTGAGAGGATGCCCGAGGACTGGGGGAGAAGTGTACTGGTGCCAATTTTTAAGAACAAGGGAGATGTGCAGAGCTGTGGCAACTACAGAGGAATAAAGCTGATGAGCCACACAATGAAGTTGTGGGAAAGAGTAGTGGAAGCTCGGCTAAGGGCAGAGGTGAACATATGTGAGCAGCAACATGGTTTCATGCCTAGAAAGAGTACAACAGATGCAGTATTTGCTTTGAGGATGCTGATGGAGAAGGTCAGAGGGAGTTGCATTGTGTCTTCGTAGATTTAGAGAAAGCGTATGACAGGGTGCCGAGAGAGGAGCTGTGGTATTGTATGAGGAAGTCTGGAGTGGCAGAGAAGTATGTTAGAGTGGTGCAGGACATGTATGAGAGCTGTAAGACCGTGGTGAGGTGTGCTGTAGGTGTGACAGAGGAGTTCAAGGTGGAGGTGGGTCTGCATCAAGGATCGGCTCTGAGCCCCTTCTTGTTTGCTCTGGTGATGGACAGGCTGACAGATGAGGTTAGACAGGAATCTCCATGGACTATGATGTTTGCAGATGACATTGTGATTTGTAGTGAGAGCAGGGAGCAGGTGGAGGAAAATCTAGAGAGGTGGAGGTCTGCTCTGGAAAACAGAGGAATGAAGCTTAGCCGCAGCAAGACAGAATACATGTGTGTATGAGACATACAAGGGGGTTAGTTTAGTTACTTGTTTTATGTAATGTTTGCTTGTGTGTGTAATGTAATTGTTTATGTAATGTGCGTTTGTGATGTGTCTATGTACTGATGATGTCTTTAGTGACATCATATGGCTTTGATAGTTTGCCTTTGATGATTGCCTTTGTAGATTACCTTTAAGTTTGTTGATCAGTGGTCAAGGACACAATGCAATGCTAAGGGTTTCCTTTAGGAGAGATGCAGTTTTTAGCTCAACTACTGAAGGGTGTAAACGTGACACAGTAACTAAAGCAGAGGTACTCTGACTACAAGAAAGGTGTGGACCGCAACAAGGTAGAAGAAAAGGTTTCTGTGTGTAGCTGTAGAGGCACACGGTTTCTTACCGAGTTCTACGAGTTCTGCAAGTCCTGTGAGTTCAGACAAACTTTGGGAAAGTTGTTTGATGAAACAGCTAGTGAGCGTGCTTGTGAGATCACTGTGCTTAAAGTTGTATGTACAATTGATCCGTCATTGGCTAAGTTGAGAAGCAAGTACAATAAATGTTCAATGTTTGTATAACAAGGATCTCTGGAGTGAAGTTAGGGGGGTTAGGGGTTAGGGTTAGGGTTAGGGTTTAGGGTTAGGGTTAGGGTTAGGACCAAATAGAAAAAAGACCCAAATTAGGGTTCGTGGCACTGGCCATGAGACTGTCCCTGATTCCCAGAGTGTGTCCCTCCCCCCAGACATCCCTGATCCCAAGTTTTGGGTTCCCCCTCCCTGAGAAAAAAATAATAACAACAAATAAGAAAATAAAAAATTAAATTAGGCTATTATCCAACACACCTTTAAAAAAAATAAAAACAAAAACAAAATAAACAATTAGGCTTCGAACACGGAATCCGGACAAATATTCATTTTAAATTGAAATTGGCATTTTGGCCTAAGCATGCTTGGGTTATTTTGCTCATGCCTCTGTTGCAACGTTTCGGAGGATGTTTCTCCTTCATCAGGCTGAGGCTGAGCTGCACTTCTGTGCCTCTGGGTCCCTGCTTTTATACGGTAGGTGGGTGGAGTCTTTTTGGACTTCCTTTTTTCTGTTTTTCACATTCCCAGTTTTGTCTAATTTGACTTTCTTTTCAGATTTACACGGTAAGTGGGTGGAGTCTTTTTGGACTTCCTTTTTACTTTTACACATTCCCAGTTTTGTCTGATTTTGACTTAATTTTGATTGTTTTTTGTCCCTTTTGCCTTTGTTTGTGCCTGTCAAATAAAATTGAATTTCAAAAGGTGTGTTGGTAAATCTTTGTTTTTTCGGTTGGCCTTTGTTATTTATTAATAAAGCCTACCCGAGAGGGTTAGGGGGTTAGGGTTAGGTGAAATGAATTTATCTCGATGACTCTCCCCGCTTCGTCCGTCGACTGGGCGGTTTGGAGTAGAGAGTCAAAGGCATGGCACGGGCCGACGCTTGTCACTCTGGTTCCCTGATACTGTGTGCTGTCTTCCTAATAAAAAGATGACATTGTGTCCTTGATTTTTGAGGAGTTTGTTGTAGGAGTGGTCAAGTCTCTGATGCAGTTTTTGATGAAGTTTCACTGGTTCTCAAGTCGACGTTTGCAGGCTGGTCAGTAACGGTGGTTTGAAGAGCAGTTGTCCAATCGTTGAGGAGACTCTCCAGATTTAAGACAGCCCCCAGGAGACCCTGAGACAGCTGTATGGAGAGACACTTACCTTTGAGTTGAGTTGAGTAGATTTTTGGTGGGATTTTTTTTGTGTTGAAACTAAGTTTAAAGACAGCCCCCAGGAGGCCCTGAGACAGCTGTGCTGTTTTAAAGTGAGATAGACTTTGAGTTGAATAGTTTTTTTGGGGTTGAGATTAACATTAAAGACAGCCCCCAGGAGACCCTGAGACAGCTGCGCTGTTTTGGAGTCAACTATATTAGATTGTGTTGAAATTAACATTAAACACAGCCCCCAGGAGGCCCTGAGACAGCCGTGCTGTTTTGGAGTCAAATAGACTTTGAGTTGACTACATTAACTTGTGCTGACATTAACATTGAACACAGACCCCAGGAGGCCCTGAGACAGCTGTGTTGTTTTGGAGTCAGATAGACTTTGCATTAAAACATTTTCAGGTCTTCAGACTGGTATTAAAGACAGTAGCCAGGAGGTCCTGAGACAGCTGTTTGTTGAGCTGGTAGACGTTTGGATGCCTCTGATGGGAGGAGGATTGTCCGCCTTTTCCAGAAAGGTGTTTCTGTCAGCGCTGAGTGGGTTCCAACTGGTTGGGATTAGGCATGAAGACGGAGTGGTTAGGGTTAGGGGACGATTAGGGTCAGCAACATCAGGGCTAGTTGGAGTTTAGGCAACAGTTTCAGAGTCTTTAGGGTTAGGCATTGGTTTCGAGTGGTTAGGGTTAGGAAACAATTAGGGTTAGCGGCATCAGAGCTAACTGGAGTTTAAGCAATAGTTCCAGAGTCTGGTTAGGGTTAGGGTTAGGGTGTTAGGGTTAGGGTTAGGGTTAGGGTTAGGGGTTAGGGGTTAGGGTTAGGGTTAGGAACAAATTTAAAAAAAGAGACCCAAATTAGGGTTCGTGGCACAGGCCATGACACTGTCCCTGATTCCCAGAGTGCATCCCTCCCCCCAGACATCCCTGATCCCAAGTTTGGGTTCCCCCTCCCTGAAAACAGTTTTTAAATTAACTTCCACTACACTTTGAGGCCAATTATAAATTAGGGTTCGGACACGGAATTCCAGACAAAAAAATTGATTTTAGATTTAAATGGCCATTTTGGCCTCAGCATGCTTGGGTTATATGCTCATGCCTCTGTTGCAACGTTTCGGACTTTTTTTGTCCTTCTTCAGGCTGAGGCTGAGCTGCACTTCTGTGCCTCTGGGTCCCTGCTTTTATACGGTAGGTGGGTGGAGTCTTTTTGGACTTCCTTTTTTCTCCCCAGGTTTGTCTTATTGGACTTTATTTTCACAGGTAAGTGGGTGGAGTCTTTTTGGACTTCCTTTTATTAACATTCCCAGTTTAATCTGATTTGACTTGATTTTCCCTGTTTTTTGTCTGTTATGCCTTCTGTTTTTCCCTTTTAATAAATTTGAATTTCCAAAGTGTGTGGTGTCCTTTGTTTATTTTTTATGATGTTATAGCCTTTGTTATTTATTAATAATAAAGCCTGCCCGAGATGGTTAGGGTTAGGCAATGGCCCCCCTCGGTGGTTAGGGTTAGCAATGGCCCCCCGAGATGGTTAGGGTTAGGGCCTTAGGGTCAGGGCAAAGGTCAGGAATCCTCACCCAGGACTTCCACGCAGCGGGTACGAGTGGAGGTCAGGATACACTCCAGGAACTTCCACGCAGCGGGTAACAGTTCAGGCACGGGCGTGTTAGGAACAAATTTAAAAAAGAGACCCAAATTAGGGTTCGTGGCACAGGCCATGACACTGTCCCTGATTCCCAGAGTGCATCCCTCCCCCCAGACATCCCTGATCCCAAGTTTGGGTTCCCCCTCCCTGAAAACAGTTTTTAAATTAACTTCCACTACACTTTGAGGCCAATTATAAATTAGGGTTCGGACACGGAATTCCAGACAAAAAATTGATTTTAGATTTAAATGGCCATTTTGGCCTCAGCATGCTTGGGTTATATGCTCATGCCTCTGTTGCAACGTTTCGGACTTTTTTTGTCCTTCTTCAGGCTGAGGCTGAGCTGCACTTCTGTGCCTCTGGGTCCCTGCTTTTATACGGTAGGTGGGTGGAGTCTTTTTGGACTTCCTTTTTTCTCCCCAGGTTTGTCTTATTGGACTTTATTTTCACAGGTAAGTGGGTGGAGTCTTTTTGGACTTCCTTTTATTAACATTCCCAGTTTAATCTGATTTGACTTGATTTTCCCTGTTTTTTGTCTGTTATGCCTTCTGTTTTTCCCTTTTAATAAATTTGAATTTCCAAAGTGTGTGGTGTCCTTTGTTTATTTTTTATGATGTTATAGCCTTTGTTATTTATTAATAATAAAGCCTGCCCGAGATGGTTAGGGTTAGGCAATGGCCCCCCTCGGTGGTTAGGGTTAGGCAATGGCCCCCCGAGATGGTTAGGGTTAGGGCCTTAGGGTCAGGGCAAAGGTCAGGAATCCTCACCCAGGACTTCCACGCAGCGGGTACGAGTGGAGGTCAGGATACACTCCAGGAACTTCCACGCAGCGGGTAACAGTTCAGGCACGGGCGTGTTAGGAACAAATTTAAAAAGAGACCCAAATTAGGGTTCGTGGCACAGGCCATGACACTGTCCCTGATTCCCAGAGTGCATCCCTCCCCCCAGACATCCCTGATCCCAAGTTTGGGTTCCCCCTCCCTGAAAACAGTTTTTAAATTAACTTCCACTACACTTTGAGGCCAATTATAAATTAGGGTTCGGACACGGAATTCCAGACAAAAAAATTGATTTTAGATTTAAATGGCCATTTTGGCCTCAGCATGCTTGGGTTATATGCTCATGCCTCTGTTGCAACGTTTCGGACTTAGGGTTAGGGTTAGGGTTAGGGTTAGGAACAAATTTAAAAAGAGACCCAAATTAGGGTTCGTGGCACAGGCCATGACACTGTCCCTGATTCCCAGAGTGCATCCCTCCCCCCAGACATCCCTGATCCCAAGTTTGGGTTCCCCCTCCCTGAAAACAGTTTTTAAATTAACTTCCACTACACTTTGAGGCCAATTATAAATTAGGGTTCGGACACGGAATTCCAGACAAAAAATTGATTTTAGATTTAAATGGCCATTTTGGTCTCAGCATGCTTGGGTTATATGCTCATGCCTCTGTTGCAACGTTTCGGACTTTTTTTGTCCTTCTTCAGGCTGAGGCTGAGCTGCACTTCTGTGCCTCTGGGTCCCTGCTTTTATACGGTAGGTGGGTGGAGTCTTTTTGGACTTCCTTTTTTCTCCCCAGGTTTGTCTTATTGGACTTTATTTTCACAGGTAAGTGGGTGGAGTCTTTTTGGACTTCCTTTTATTAACATTCCCAGTTTAATCTGATTTGACTTGATTTTCCCTGTTTTTTGTCTGTTATGCCTTCTGTTTTTCCCTTTTAATAAATTTGAATTTCCAAAGTGTGTGGTGTCCTTTGTTTATTTTTTATGATGTTATAGCCTTTGTTATTTATTAATAATAAAGCCTGCCCGAGATGGTTAGGGTTAGGCAATGGCCCCCCTCGGTGGTTAGGGTTAGGCAATGGCCCCCCGAGATGGTTAGGGTTAGGGCCTTAGGGTCAGGGCAAAGGTCAGGAATCCTCACCCAGGACTTCCACGCAGCGGGTACGAGTGGAGGTCAGGATACACTCCAGGAACTTCCACGCAGCGGGTAACAGTTCAGGCACGGGCGGAGCTGAGACAGACTCTGGGTAGTTTGGAGGTGCTTCCAGATGACTGGACCACTACAGCTAATTTGATCAGGAGACAGGTAAGAGGGTACTGGTGTTCATCTGAAAGAGGAAAGTGGACAAGGAGACTTGGTGGGGAACGAAAGTTCAGGAGTGTATACAGGGAAAGAGGTTAGCTAAGAAGAAGGGGACACTGAAAGGACTGAAGAGAGTAGACAGGAGTAAGGGAGATACATCGGAAGGTGAAGGTAGAGGTGGCAAAGGCCAAACAATGAGCATATGAGGACTTGTGTGCTAGGTTGGACACTACGGAAGGAGAAGTGGATTTGTACAGGTTGGCCAGAAGAGATAGAGATGGGAAGGATGTGCAGCAGGTTAGGTGATTAAAGATAAGGATGGAAATGTATTGACAGGTGTCAGGAGTGTGATGGGAAGATGGAAGGAGTACTTTGAAGAGTTGATGAATGAGGAAAATGAAAGGCAACGGCGTAGAAGAGGGACTTGTGGGAGCAGGAAGTAGCAAAGATTAGTAAGAGTGAAGTGAGGAGGACATTGAAGAGGATGAAGAGTGGAAAGGCAGTTGGTCCTGATGACATACCTGTGGAGGTATGGAAGTGTCTAGGAGAGGTGGCAGAGGTTTCTGACTAGTTTGTTTAACAAGATCTTGAGAGTGAGAGGATGCCCGAGGACTGGGGAGAAGTGTACTGGTGCCAATTTTTAAGAACAAGGGAGATGTGCAGAGCTGTGGCAACTACAGAGGAATAAAGCTGATGAGCCACACAATGAAGTTGTGGGAAAGAGTAGGAAGCTCCTAAGGGCAGAGGTGAACATATGTGAGCAGCAACATGGTTTCATGCCTAGAAAGAGTACAACAGATGCAGTATTTGCTTTGAGGATGCTGATGGAGAAGGTCAGAGGGAGTTGCATTGTGTCTTCAGAGATTTAGAGAAAATGACAGGGTGCCGAGAGAGGAGCTGTGGTATTGTATGAGGAAGTCTGGAGTGGCAGAGAAGTATGTTAGAGTGGTAACATGTATGAGAGCTGTAAGACCGTGGTGAGGTGTGCTGTAGGTGTGACAGAGGAGTTCAAGGTGGAGGTGGGTCTGCATCAAGGATCGGCTCTGAGCCCCTTCTTGTTTGCTCTGGTGATGGACAGGCTGACAGATGAGGTTAGACAGGAATCTCCATGGACTATGATGTTTGCAGATGACATTGTGATTTGTAGTGAGAGCAGGGAGCAGGTGGAGGAAAATCTAGAGAGGTGGAGGTCTGCTCTGGAAAACAGAGGAATGAAGCTTAGCCGCAGCAAGACAGAATACATGTTTATGAACATACAAGGGAAGTTTAGTTACTTGTTTTATGTAATGTTTGCTTGTGTGTGTAATGTAATTGTTTATGTAATGGCTTGTGATGTGTCTATGTACTGATGATGTCTTTAGTGACATCATATGGCTTTGATAGTTTGCCTTTGATGATTGCCTTTGTAGATTACCTTTAAGTTTGTTGATCAGTGGTCAGGACACAATGCAATGCTAAGGGTTTCCTTTAGAGAGATGCAGTTTTTAGCTCAACTACTGAAGGGGTAAACGTGACACAGTAACTAAAGCAGAGGTACTTGACTACAAGAAAGGTGTGGACCGCAACAAGGTAGAAGAAAAGGTTTCTGTGTGTAGCTGTAGAGGCACACGGTTTCCCAAGTTCTACGAGTTCTGCAAGTCCTGTGAGTTCAGACAAACTTTGGGAAAGTTGTTTGATGAAACAGCTAGTGAGCGTGCTTGTGAGATCACTGTGCTTAAAGTTGTATGTACAATTGATCCGTCATTGGCTAAGTTGAGAAGCAAGTACAATAAATGTTCAATGTTTGTATAACAAGGATCTCTGGAGTGAAGTTAGGGGTTAGGGTTTAGGGTTAGGTTAGGGTTTAGGTTAGGTTAGGTTAGGACCAAATAGAAAAAGACCCAAATTAGGTTGTGGCACTGGCCATGAGACTGTCCCTGATTCCCAGAGTGTGTCCTCCCCAGACATCCCTGATCCCAAGTTTTGGGTTCCTCCCTGAGAAAAAAATAATAACAACAAATAAGAAAATAAAAATTAAATTAGGCTATTATCCAACACACCTTTAAAAATAAAAACAAAAACAAAATAAACAATTAGGCTTCAACACGGAACTGGACAAATATTCATTTTAAATTGAAATTGGCATTTTGGCCTAAGCATGTTTAGTTATTTTGCTCATGCCTCTGTTGCAACGTTTGAGGATGTTTCTCCTTCATCAGGCTGAGGCTGAGCTGCACTTTGTGCCTCTGGGTCCCTGCTTTATACGGTAGGTGGGTGGAGTCTTTTGGACTTCCTTTTTCTGTTTTTCACATTCCCAGTTTTGTCTAATTTGACTTTTTTCAGATTTACACGGTAAGGGGTGGAGTTTTTGGACTTCCTTTTACTTTTACACATTCCCAGTTTTGTCTGATTTTGACTTAATTTTGATTGTTTTTGTCCCTTTGCCTTTGTTTGTGCCTGTCAAATAAAATTGAATTTCAAAAGGTGTGTTGGTAAATCTTTGTTTTTCGGTTGGCCTTTGTTATTTATTAATAAAGCCTACCGAGAGGGTTAGGGTTAGGTTAGGTGAAATGAATTTATCTTGACTCTCCCCGTCATTCCGGCCGCCGGTTTGGAGTAGAGAGTCAAAGGCATGGCACGGGCCGACGCTTGTCACTCTGGTTCCCTGATACTGTGTGCTGTCTTCCTAAAAAAGATGACATTGTGTCCTTGATTTTTGAGGAGTTTGTTGTAGGAGTGGTCAAGTCTCTGATGCAGTTTTTGATGAAGTTTCACTGGTTCTCAAGTCGACGTTTGCAGGCTGGTCAGTAACGGTGGTTTGAAGAGCAGTTGTCCAATCGTTGAGGAGACTCTCCAGATTTAAGACAGCCCCCAGGAGACCCTGAGACAGCTGTATGGAGAGACACTTACCTTTGAGTTGAGTTGAGTAGATTTTTGGTGGGATTTTTTTTGTGTTGAAACTAAGTTTAAAGACAGCCCCCAGGAGGCCCTGAGACAGCTGTGCTGTTTTAAAGTGAGATAGACTTTGAGTTGAATAGTTTTTTTGGGGTTGAGATTAACATTAAAGACAGCCCCCAGGAGACTCTGAGACAGCTGCGCTGTTTTGGAGTCAACTATATTAGATTGTGTTGAAATTAACATTAAACACAGCCCCCAGGAGGCCCTGAGACAGCCGTGCTGTTTTGGAGTCAAATAGACTTTGAGTTGACTACATTAACTTGTGCTGACATTAACATTGAACACAGACCCCAGGAGGCCCTGAGACAGCTGTGTTGTTTTGGAGTCAGATAGACTTTGCATTAAAACATTTTCAGGTCTTCAGACTGGTATTAAAGACAGTAGCCAGGAGGTCCTGAGACAGCTGTTTGTTGAGCTGGTAGACGTTTGGATGCCTCTGATGGGAGGAGGATTGTCCGCCTTTTCCAGAAAGGTGTTTCTGTCAGCGCTGAGTGGGTTCCAACTGGTTGGGATTAGGCATGAAGACGGAGTGGTTAGGTTAGGGACGATTAGGGTCAGCAACATCAGGCTAGTTGGAGTTTAGGCAACAGTTTCAGAGTCTTTAGGTTAGGCATTGGTTTGGTGGTTAGGTTAGGAAACAATTAGGTTGGCATCAGAGCTAACTGGAGTTTAAGCAATAGTTCCAGAGTCTGGTTAGGTTAGGTTAGGTGTTAGGTTAGGTTAGGTTAGGGTTAGGGGTTAGGGGTTTAGGTTAGGTTAGGAACAAATTTAAAAAAGAGACCCAAATTAGGGGTTCGTGGCACAGGCCATGACACTGTCCCTGATTCCCAGAGTGCATCCTTCCCCCCAGACATCCCTGATCCCAAGTTTGGGTTCCCCCTCCCTGAAAACAGTTTTTAAATTAACTTCCACTACACTTTGAGGCCAATTATAAATTAGGGTTCGGACACGGAATTCCAGACAAAAAATTGATTTTAGATTTAAATGGCCATTTTGGCCTCAGCATGCTTGGGTTATATGCTCATGCCTCTGTTGCAACGTTTCGGACTTTTTTGTCCTTCTTCAGGCTGAGGCTGAGCTGCACTTCTGTGCCTCTGGGTCCCTGCTTTTATACGGTAGGTGGGTGGAGTCTTTTTGGACTTCCTTTTTTCTCCCCAGGTTTGTCTTATTGGACTTTATTTTCACAGGTAAGGGGAGTTTTTGGACCCTTTTATTAACATTCCCAGTTTAATCTGATTTGACTTGATTTTCCCTGTTTTTTGTCTGTTATGCCTTCTGTTTTTCCCTTTTAATAAATTTGAATTTCCAAAGTGTGTGGTGTCCTTTGTTTATTTTTTATGATGTTATAGCCTTTGTTATTTATTAATAATAAAGCCTGCCCGAGATGGTTAGGGTTAGGCAATGGCCCCCCTCGGTGGTTAGGTTAGGCAATGGGCCCCGAGATGGTTAGGGTTAGGGCCTTAGGGTCAGGGGCAAAGGTCAGGAATCCTCACCCAGGACTTCCACGCAGCGGTCGTGGAGGTCAGGATACACTCCAGGAACTTCCACGCAGGGTAACAGTTCAGGCACGGGCGTGTTAGGAACAAATTTTAAAAAGAGACCCAAATTAGGTTCGTGGCACAGGCCATGACACTGTCCCTGATTCCCAGAGTGCATCCTCCCCAGACATCCCTGATCCCAAGTTTGGGTTCCCCTCCTGAAAACAGTTTTTAAATTAACTTCCACTACACTTTGAGGCCAATTATAAATTAGGTTTGGACACGGAATTCCAGACAAAAATTGATTTTAGATTTAAATGGCCATTTTGGCCTCAGCATGCTTGGGTTATATGCTCATGCCTCTGTTGCAACGCTGGACTTTTTGTCCTTCTTCAGGCTGAGGCTGAGCTGCACTTCTGTGCCTCTGGGTCCCTGCTTTTATACGGTAGGTGGGTGGAGTTTTTGGACTTCCTTTTTCTCCCCAGGTTTGTCTTATTGGACTTTATTTTCACAGGGTGGGTGGAGTCTTTTTGGACTTCTTTTATTAACATTCCCAGTTTAATCTGATTTGACTTGATTTTCCCTGTTTTTGTCTGTTATGCCTTCTGTTTTTCCCTTTAATAAATTTGAATTTCCAAAGGTGTGGTGTCCTTTGTTTATTTTTATGATGTTATAGCCTTTGTTATTTATTAATAATAAAGCCTGCCCAGATGGTTAGGGTTAGGCAATGGCCCCCTCGGTGGTTAGGGTTAGGCAATGGCCCCCGAGATGGTTAGGGTTAGGGCCTTAGGGTCAGGGCAAAGGTCAGGAATCTCACCCAGGACTTCCACGCAGCGGGAATGGGAGGTCAGGATACACTCCAGGAACTTCCACGCAGCGGTAACAGTTCAGGCACGGGCGTGTTAGGAACAAATTTAAAAAGAGACCCAAATTAGGGTTCGTGGCACAGGCCATGACACTGTCCCTGATTCCCAGAGTGCATCCTCCCCAGACATCCCTGATCCCAAGTTTGGGCCCTCCTGAAAACAGTTTTTAAATTAACTTCCACTACACTTTGAGGCCAATTATAAATTAGGGTCTGGACACGGAATTCCAGACAAAAATTGATTTTAGATTTAAATGGCCATTTTGGCCTCAGCATGCTTTTATATGCTCATGCCTCTGTTGCAACGTTTGGACTTAGGGTTAGGTTAGGTTAGGTTAGGAACAAATTTAAAAAAGAGACCCAAATTAGGGTTCGTGGCACAGGCCATGACACTGTCCCTGATTCCCAGAGTGCATCCCTCCCCCCAGACATCCCTGATCCCAAGTTTGGGTTCCCCCTCCCTGAAAACAGTTTTTAAATTAACTTCCACTACACTTTGAGGCCAATTATTAATTAGGGTTCGACACGGAATTCCAGACAAAAAAATTGATTTTAGATTTAAATGGCCATTTTGGCCTCAGCATGCTTGGGTTATATGCTCATGCCTCTGTTGCAACGTTTCGGACTTTTTTTGTCCTTCTTCAGGCTGAGGCTGAGCTGCACTTCTGTGCCTCTGGGTCCCTGCTTTTATACGGTAGGTGGGTGGAGTCTTTTTGGACTTCCTTTTTTCTCCCCAGGTTTGTCTTATTGGACTTTATTTTCACAGGTAAGTGGGTGGAGTCTTTTTGGACTTCCTTTTATTAACATTCCCAGTTTAATCTGATTTGACTTGATTTTCCCTGTTTTTTGTCTGTTATGCCTTCTGTTTTTCCCTTTTAATAAATTTGAATTTCCAAAGTGTGTGGTGTCCTTTGTTTATTTTTTATGATGTTATAGCCTTTGTTATTTATTAATAATAAAGCCTGCCCGAGATGGTTAGGGTTAGGCAATGGCCCCCCTCGGTGGTTAGGGTTAGGCAATGGCCCCCCGAGATGGTTAGGGTTAGGGCCTTAGGGTCAGGGCAAAGGTCAGGAATCCTCACCCAGGACTTCCAGCAGCGGAGGGAGGTCAGGATACACCCAGGAACTTCCACGCAGCGGGTAACAGTTCAGGCACGGGCGTGTTAGGAACAAATTTAAAAAAGAGACCCAAATTAGGTTCGGGCACAGGCCATGACACTGTCCCTGATTCCCAGAGGCATCCTTCCCCCCAGACATCCCTGATCCCAAGTTTGGGTTCCCCCTCCCTGAAAACAGTTTTTAAATTAACTTCCACTACACTTTGAGGCCAATTATAAATTAGGGTTCGGACACGGAATTCCAGACAAAAAATTGATTTTAGATTTAAATGGCCATTTTGGCCTCAGCATGCTTGGGTTATATGCTCATGCCTCTGTTGCAACGTTTCGGACTTTTTTGTCCTTCTTCAGGCTGAGGCTGAGCTGCACTTCTGTGCCTCTGGGTCCCTGCTTTTATACGGTAGGTGGGTGGAGTCTTTTGGACCCTTTTTCTCCCAGGTTTGTCTTATTGGACTTTATTTTCACAGGTAAGTGGGTGGAGTCTTTTGGACTTCCTTTATTAACATTCCCAGTTTAATCTGATTTGACTTGATTTTCCTGTTTTTGTCTGTTATGCCTTCTGTTTTTCCCTTTTAATAAATTTGAATTTCCAAAGTGTGTGGTGTCCTTTGTTTATTTTTTATGATGTTATAGCCTTTGTTATTTAAATAATAAAGCCTGCCCGAGATGGTTAGGTTAGGCAATGGCCCCCGGTGGTTAGGGTTAGGCAATGGCCCCGAGATGGTTAGGGTTAGGGCCTTAGGGTCAGGGCAAAGGTCAGGAATCCTCACCCAGGACTTCCACGCAGCGGGACGAGTGGAGGTCAGGATACACCCAGGAACTTCCACGCAGCGGGTAACAGTTCAGGCACGGGCGGTTAGGAACAAATTTAAAAAAGAGACCCAAATTAGGTTCGTGGCACAGGCCATGACACTGTCCCTGATTCCCAGAGTGCATCCTCCCCAGACATCCCTGATCCCAAGTTTGGGTTCCTCCTGAAAACAGTTTTTAAATTAACTTCCACTACACTTTGAGGCCAATTATAAATTAGGTTCGACACGGAATTCCAGACAAAAAATTGATTTTAGATTTAAATGGCCATTTTGGCCTCAGCATGCTTGGGTTATATGCTCATGCCTCTGTTGCAACGCTTGGACTTTTTGTCCTTCTTCAGGCTGAGGCTGAGCTGCACTTCTGTGCCTCTGGGTCCCTGCTTTTATACGGTAGGTGGGTGGAGTCTTTTTGGACTTCCTTTTTTCTCCCCAGGTTTGTCTTATTGGACTTTATTTTCACAGGTAAGTGGGTGGAGTCTTTTGGCCCTTTATTAACATTCCCAGTTTAATCTGATTTGACTTGATTTTCCCTGTTTTTTGTCTGTTATGCCTTCTGTTTTTCCCTTTTAATAAATTTGAATTTCCAAAGTGTGTGGTGTCCTTTGTTTATTTTTTATGATGTTAGGGTTAGGGTTAGGGTTAGGGGGTTAGGAATTAAGAAAGAAACCGGTGCCCCCTCACGAGGAACCGGAAATGCACGGGCCATCCCCCGGGATCTCATTCCCACTCCGTCCCTGCACCATGTCTGGTTAAGGGGTTGGGGACGCTGTCCTCGCCCATAGTGGACCTCTGTCCACTGTTCTTGAGCTTGTAGCTCATTTTAATAGAGTGTTATTTTAAATATTTATTAATAAACTAAAACAAATGAGGAAATATCAAAAATTCACTATAATTATAAATCAAATTGTTTTTAATGCAAAAAAAATGTATATTTCAATGATTTAAACCAAATGAAAAATAAAAATAAAAATTTGTAATAAAATTTAAAATTTGTGTGTGTGTCAATATTTTTTCTCCCTTTTCAAAAGAAAGTAAATGAAAAATGTGCCCAAATGCAACGTTTCAACCCAAGGGTCTTCTTCAGGCCAGGGCCAATGTAAAACTTATGGTTGCAGGCTAAAGCTGATGTGATCAGTGTCACAGCAAGAGCAGAAATGAGCAGCTCCTGTCTGTGTTCCTTTATATAGGCCCTCCCACCTTAATTGTTTTTTCGTGTTTCCTTTTGCCAGCCCCAGTTTAAGCTTTTTTTCTGTCAAATTTATAAATCCCTGTGACTTTTTAACCTAACTATCCCTTCAAATATTTATATCTATTTAAGTAATTATATTTATTCTACTATGTTAGTTATAAATTGTTATTGTTATTGTAAAATTTTATTTTTATTCTCTTTTAAACCCCAACTTTCTTTAGTCTACTATATAATTATTTATGTTCCTTATTTTCTTTAACTCCAAGGTTAGGATTAGGGAAGGGGTTGGGTCAGGAAAAAGAAAATGGGTGAGGGGTTAGGGTTAGATAAAAAGTGGGTGGGGTTAGTTAGAGAAAGAAAGCAGGTGGAGGTTAGGGTTAGGAGAAAGAAAGTGGGTAGGGGTTAGGTTAGGAGAAAGAAAGCAGGTGGAGGTTAGGTTAGGAGAAAGAAAGTGGGTAGGGGTTAGGTTAGAGAAAGAAAGGGGTAGGGGTTAGGTTAGGAGAAAGAAAGTGGGTAGGGGTTAGGGTTAGAGAAAGAAAGGGTTAGGTTAGGGTTAGGTTAGGAGAAAGAAAGGGGTTAGGGTTAGGGGTTAGGTTAGGTTAGGGTGGTTAGGGTTAGGAAAAAAGAACGGGTAGGGCTTAGGTTAGGAGAAAGGGGTAACAGGTTAAGGAGGATGGAATTAAAAATAGCAAGGGGAGTTTAGTCATATGAGGGGTAAATTCAGGATAGGTGGAATCCTTGTACCTCTAGTTATTTGTGCTCTGTCCGTGCTACTATTTTTGACCTTAAACAAGTACTTCACGTTGGACTATTTGCTATGTTGTGGTGTTGAACCCAAAATATTTATTTATTTATTTATTTTTAACATGAAGACCAATTGGTTCTTGTGTTTGCAATGTATAAATCCATCGTCTTTCATAACTCTGCCTTTGTTTGTCTGTCCAACACGAATTACTTTGTATGCCTGCCACTCTCAGTGCCTGTATACCATGTGAAATAAAATGTTTAACCAAGGGAGTATTTATATCTTTTTTATTTTTAATGTTATATCTATGTTGCCACATCCTAGTTCTGATTGAATTCTTTGTTTCGCCAACATACTGCTTTCCACACTTTAAACAATATATAATATAAACACAATTTTTAGTTTGTGGCGTGAACTTTTGATCACTTTTGTAGATTGTCTTATTTAGTCTATTTCTAACATATTTCCAAACTGAAAATGAATCAGTTTCCAGTTCTAAATTGACCTGTTGCACAGGTTCTAATTTGGCTCTAACCAGAAAATCTCTTAAGTTCTTATTTTTTCTATATGCTGAAATAACTTCATAATTTTCTAGAATCTTTGTCTCCCTTATGAAAGTTTCATAATTGTTTTTCATTTTCCTGTTTAGGATTTTACTAATGGACGAGTACTGAGTAATCAAAGGAATTATTTCTTTTTTGGTTCTGTCCTTTTCCTCTTTAAATGTATTGAGACATTGTCTCAAAAATGATCTAGAATAACCTCTTTTCCTCAAAGCCCCAAATAAAATCCTTACTGCTTCCCAAAAACTATTTGTTTGTGTGCAAATCCTATCAAAGCGTAACAACTGTGACTTTAATAATCCTTTAAACGTATGTTTAGGATGAAAACTAGTCTTAAACAATAAGGCGTGAGTATCCGTTTCTTTAAAAAAAACTTTCACATCCAATTTACCATTCAAATCAAATGATGGACCTTTATAGACCGTAGTGTCTAAGAAATCAATGGACTGATAGTCCGTGGTGTGTTTCAACTTGATTGAAGGGTTATGACTATTAAGAATCAACATAAATTCTTCAAAATCTTCCTCTGAATGACACCAAACGCCCCAGATATCATCCAGGTATCTTAATTCAATTCAATTCAATTCAATTCAATTCAACTTTATTTATATAGCGCCAATTTACAACAAAGTCATCTCAAGGCACTTTACAGAATAAAGTCCAGACTACACAAGTATGTAGAAGCAACCCAACAAATCCCCCTTGAGCAAGCCCTAGGCAACAGTGGAGAGGAAAACTCCTAAAGTAATGAAGAGGTTTCTTAGAACATTTTGCCAGAGCTTCTCTGGGGCCGCTGGGGTTGATCAAGTCCCAGGGTGTGTCTCATAGCCAATTAGTTGTTAGTTTAGATCAAGTAGCTATGGTTTTTGTCTGTGATTTGACCTTTGACCTTTTAGTTTTATGCCTCAAATTCAATATTATCTAATTGATGGTTTGCTTCTAGTTATTGTAGTTAGTTTAGATTAAGTAACTATGTTATTAATCTGGGATGTTGACCTTTGGCCTTTTAGCTTTAGGCATCAAATTAAAGTTATTCAATTTAAATTGAATATTATCATCAAATTGAAGGTTTGCTTCTAGTTATTGTATTTACCGGTGCATCCTTGGCCTAGTCATCTAAGCTGGACTAGGGGATGGAGGATTTAATAGGTTTAACAGTTCTTAAAGAGAAGCATTCAGAAGATTAATTTTGTCCAGAAGATCTGACCTGAAGGTTACTGAAGCTGTGGATCGTTGCATTCCTTGTGTTGTCCAAGTGGAGGGTGGCTCTCTTGCTCCTTGTTCAGGTTTGCAGATTGGTTGTTGGCACCGTTAGGTTACTCCAATCTGCCTAGGCAAGGTCGAGAAGATAAGTCTCTTCTTTCTCCTCCTGCTCTTCTTCTTTCAGTGAAATGGAGGTGGAGTAAACATCCAGGGAGCTCCAGGACCAGCCGCAGCAGCTGCTGCCTTCCCAGGTCTCCCAAGGGAATAATGGGGTATTCCCTGTGCCCATTCTACTGATTCTAGGGGAAGAGGGGGGCACCCAGGGCGACCAGGACCAGCTGCAGCGAGCTGCTGCCTTCAAGGCCCCTGGGTAAACCACCCCATCCCCAGCCCAGAGTGTTTCCCCCAGAGGACTACCAGGATCAGCAGTAATTGCCTTTCCCTCATCCCCTAGAGGAAGGCTGGTTGTTAACACTGCAAGGTTACCCCAGCCTTTGGTGTAACACTGTAAATAAGGCTTCCCATACACCGCTTCTAACAAAGCAGCCTATAGTAACCACCCAGAGGAGTATTCCTGGTCTGGTCCGCGTCTTAGCGGAGATTTCCCACTTCCTGTTTCTTTTTCCATTTCCAGTGGTTGGAGGTCACAGAGGGGAAGAGGGTTAGGGTTAGGGGTAGGAATCAAGAAAGAAACCGGTGCCCCCTCACGAGGAACCGGAAATGCACGGGCCATCCCCTGGGATCTCATTCCCACTCCGTCCCTGCACCATGTCTGGTCAGAGCGTTGCGTGGACCTCTGTCCACTGTTCTTGAGCTCTGTAGCTCATTTTAATAGGGTGTTATAAATATTTATTAATAAACTAAAAAAATGAGGAAATATCAAAATTCACTATAATTATAAATCACATTGTTTTAATGCAAACAAAATTGTATATTTCAATTTAAACCAAATGAAAAATAAAATTTGTAATAAAATAAAAATGTGTGTGTGTCAATGTTTTTTCCTCCCTTTTCAAAAGAAAGTAAAAGAAAAATATGCCCAAATGCAACGTTTGACCATTGGTTGTCCACCAATCTCACAGTTGTTGGTTCAATCGCTCCTCCAGTCACATGTTGAAGTGTCCTTGAGCAAGTCACTGAACCCCAACTTAATTGCTCCGTGAATGTTGGCCATGCATAGCAGCTCCCTATCGGTGTGTGAATGGGTGAATAAGAAGCAGTGTAGCGCTTTGAGTGCCAATAGGTAGAAAAGCACTATATATATTGTAGCAACCCACGGTTTATGGGAGCTAACGGTGGGAGGCGGTGAAGCTAAAGCTAAGGCTAACCCTAACTGACTTAGCTAGCCTTATCGGCTAGCTTGGGTGCTAGCAAGCTAACGTCAACAAACAGTTCAAAATGGCAGGCGGAAGGGAGAACACTTGCCCCATAGACCGACGACCCCAAGTGCCTCGACCTGTTTGACATAAGCAATCACAACACAACACTTGCCTTTTACAACTACCTCTCACAACAGAGATAGCTGAGCTTTATTTTGAACACACCCACAAGTAGCCGATCACCGTGAGGGCCATTCATACACCCATCACCTTCACTCACGGTGCCGCTAACACATACACTTTACATGACAAACCTAAACATGTGAACACACCTAATAACACTAACTGTAACGTAATCATTTAACAACATTTAACATTTAAGCAATTAAAGCACAGAACTATTCAGAACACATTTACCCATAATTCCTCGGGCAGATTGCATCCGCCCCCACTAACCACTTGCTGGGCGTTACACTGCCCCCAAGAGGGTTCAGTGTCCCCACAACCCTCAGTCACTCAGTCCCACAACAAAGTCTCTTAACTGTCCCGGCAGACGTCGAGCACGCGCCGGTCTTTGCAGCGCCCACTCACCGCACCAGGCTCAGCCCCAAGTCCACCATTGTTCATGCTGGCACTGGGGTGGCCGACAAAGACTGTCCTCGGTTCTGTCACGGATTGGAGCCAGAGGATGATATGGCGCCAGCCGATCCCTGTGCAGCACCACCCTCCGCCCCTTCCGGCATGCGAACCCGATGACCACCTCAGAGATCCGGTCCAGGATCTCTCGGGCCTGCCAGTGGCTGGTGAGTTTTGGCGAGAGCCCCCCTCACAGGGCAGCACACCCAGACATTATCCCCAACTGAAAAGGGTGTCCATGCACCGTCCATCATATGCCCGCTTTGTGGGCCCCAGCATCCTTGGCATTCCCGAGCCAGCTGATGGACCACACTAAGGCGCTCCTTGAGCGCCTGAGGTAATCCAACTCTGGGCCCCGTAATTTCAGGCTCCGGGTGGCCCAAAACCAAGTCCACTGGTGTCCGGGCTCCCTTCCAAACATCAGTGTGGCTGGGGTACATTGGCTGGACTCCTGGACAGCAGTCCGGTAAGCCCACAGGACCAGGGTAGGTGCTGGTCCCAGTCCTTCTGATGCTGGCTGGTTAGAATGGCCAGCTGAGTTGCAGGTGCGATTAAACCGCTCCACCAGTCCATCGCTCTGAGGGTGAAGTGGTGTGGTCGAGTCTTTCTCACCCCAAGCCGCTGGCACACCTCAGCAAACAGCCGGCTCAAAGTTCCGCCCTGGTCGCTGTGCAGTTCCTCCGGTACCCCAAACGGAGAACATGTCCTCCACCAGTCGCTGGGCAGCTGTAGTGGCAGTCTGGTCCGAACTGCATATGCCTCAGGCCACTTGGTGAAGTAGTCCATTGCGACCAGGATGTAGCGATTGCCAGCCTCGGTAGTGGGAAAAGGGCCCAGGATATCCACGCCGACCCTCTCCATAGGCGCACCGACCAGGTACTGCTGCAGAGGCCCTAGGGAGCGTTGGGTGGGTCCTTTTGAGCTGTACAGTCATCACAGCAGTGGGCGTGAAGCTCCGCGTCCTGGCGCAGCCTGGCCAGTAGGCGCTGTCGCAAAGGCGCACCGTCTTGGAGTTTCCAAAGTGGCCAGCCCGGCAGATCCATGGACCCACCGGGTACCTCCGCCCGAAGAGCACTGGGGACCAGAGTTGCAGGCGGTCAGCCCCACCTGGTGCCCGCCACCGCCGGTAGAGATACCGTCACAGAGCTCCAGGCTGCCCCACTGTGAGTGAAGCAGCTTGATCTCTGGCCCTCTGGCTGAAATGGCCGCCATTCCGGTCGTTGTTGAGTCTCCAGCCAGCTGCGAACCTCAGCCAGCACGGATCCATCTCCTGATGCTGCTGCAGCTGTTCTCTGCTGAACGGCTCTCCTCCCTGGTGGTGACTGCAGCTGCTGATGGCCCCAGCTCTCGTTCCTCATGGCGGCGACAGTAACGGCACTCGTCCAGAAGACAGGGGTCGTGAGAGGGCATCAGCATTGCCATGCTGTCGCCCTGGCCGGTGCTGGATATCAAAGTCATACTCCTGGAGGATCTCCAGCCACCTTGCCACCTGGCCTCGGGCTGCTTGAAGTTGAGCAGCCAGGTGAGAGGCGTGGTCGGTCCTCAAAGTGAACCTGGTGCCAAGAAGATATGGTCTAAAGTGTCTTACAGCCAGGACCACCGCCAACAGTTCTCGCCTAGTCACACAATAGTTGCGTTCAGGGCGGCTCAGACTGCAGCTGTAGTAGGCCACCACTCGTTCTCCTGTCTCCCCCTTGAGAGAGTACCGCCATCCCACTCCACTGGCATCCGTGTCCACAATGAACGGCTGCTGGGGTCGAGTGCGCAAGACAGGAGCCTCCGAGAGGTCCACCTTCAAACGTTGGAAAGCCCTTGAGCAGGCCTCAGACCACTCGAACGCCGGCCCTTCTCAGTCACTCGGTGGAGGGACTGGCAATGGTGGCAAAGTCTTTACAAACCTCCGGTAATAGGAGGCTAGGCCAAGGAAACTCCTCAGCTCACTGGTGGTGGTTGGCTGGGGCCACTCTTTAATTGCAGCCACCTTGGCCGGTCCGTGGTCACCCGTGCTCGTTGACCACGTGACCCAGAAACTGAGTCTCTCTCGCCAGCAAGTGGCATTTCACTGGGTTAAGCCGCAGTCCAGCCTGACGAATGGCCATGAACACGCCTGCAAGGTTATTGATGGTGTCCTCGAGCCCTTGGCGTGCACCAGCAGGTCGTCCAGGTAGACAACACAGCGGCTCCGAGGAATGTCCTAAGAACACGCTCCATCAACCGTTCAAAGGTGGCCGGGCATTGCAAAGTCCAAAGGCATTACTTTAAACTGCCACAGTCCTTGTCCGATGGTTAAAGCAGTCTTTGGCGGGCCTCTGGTGCCAGCTCTACTTGCAGTACCGCCACGCAGTCCAAAGAGCTGAACCAACAGGATCCAGCAAAATAGTCCAGGGCATCGTCGATGCGGGCAGCGGTAAGAGTCTTTCTTAGTAACTGCGTTTAAACGCCTATAATCCACACAGGGCGCCATTTTCCTGTTTTTTCCGCACCATCACCATTGGTGCAGCCCACGGACTGTCCGAGGGCTCAATGATGTCATTGGCCACCATACTCTCGATCAGTTCGTGCGGCCGTGTTTTACCAACAGCAGTCTATGGGGCATGCGAATGGGAGGCGATCGCCAGTGTCAATGTGGTGCTGCACCAGGCCGTCCTAGTGCAGTCCTCGCCTGGCAGCAAAAATGTCTCAAGTCCTGCAGCAGCCTGTTCAGCTGCTGCCGCTGCGCTGCGTCAAGGTGTCCACCGCTCCGCTCGCTAGCTCCGCAACAGCGGCAGCAGTCTCATCAGAGGAGGAGCAGGCCGGGGTGGCTGTTGGGGTGCGCTGGCCCTGGCTGTGCGGCTCCCACGGTGTCTCTGTTGTCTCTCTGCCCGGCCTGGGCTGAGAGCGATGGTCTCGATGAGGCTGCTGGGGTGCGCTGGTCCTGGTGGTGCAGCTCCTCGGCGTCTCCGTTGCCTCTCTTGCCCGGCCTGGGCTGGAGAGCGATGGTCTCGATGGCGCTGCTCGGGTGCGCTGGCCCTGGTGGTGTGGCTCCCACGGCGTCTCCGTTGTCTCTTGCCCGGCCTGGGCTGGAGAGCGATGGTCTCGATGAGGCTGCTCGGGTGCGCTGGTCCTGGTGGTGCAGCTCCTCGGCGTCCGTTGCCTCTCTTGCCCGGCCTGGGCTGGAGAGCGATGGTCTCGATGGCGCTGCTCGGTGCGCTGGTCCTGGTGGTGCAGCTCCGCGGCGTCTCCGTTGCCTCTCTTGCCCGGCCTGGGCTGGGGCGATGGTCTGATGAGGCTGCTCGGTGCGCTGGTCCTGGTGGTGCAGCTCCGCGCGTCTCCGTTGCCTCTCTTGCCCGGCCTGGGCTGGAGGCGATGGTCTCGATGAGGCTGTTGGTGCGCTGGCCTGGCTGTGCAGCTCCCACGATGTCTCTGGGATTCTCAGCAGCACTCCGGCCTGACCGGAGGGGTATGGTCTCTGCACCGAGACAGATAGAAGACCCCGCTCGACACAGCTCCCCAGCGGCCAGCAGATCCAGACCCACAATGCAGTCATCTCTAATGTCTGCAAGCCAAAACTCATGGCTTATCTGTTGCGCCCCAAAACCACAGGTAACAGTTTCTTGCCTGGCATAACTGTCTTTTCTCCCGTCACCGTAAGCAGTTCAGTGGTGGTGGGAGTCCAGTCTCGGGAGAGGACCAGCGGTCCCGGCAGTACCCCGTCGCAACAGGCAGATGGTGGATCCTGTATCCACTAGCGCCCTGCAAAGCTGCCCTGCGATGACACAGTCTATGTACAACCCCATAGCGGCTCCAGCGTCCCACTGTGGGGCAGTCTATTTGGGGAGTGGTTGGAAGCAGGATGAGGGTTCCTCACTGCCTCATCCGTATCCGTTTCCCGTCAGTGGCTCAGCTCTGGGCGAGGGCTCGCAGCTAGGCAGTCCCTGGCGAAATGCCCTGGCTCCCCACAGCGGTGGCAGATCGTCCTTGGTCGTCGTCGTGTGACAGCTGGCTGGGCCCGGCTGGTTACCCTCCCTCTAAGCGCTCCCGGCGGCCTCCCGGCTGGCTGCCCTGACTGGCCTGTGCCAGGGCGGGATCGGCCCGGTGCTGAACCAGCCCCAGCACCTCCTCTGCCGCCGGCTTCTCTCAGGGCCTCTTCCAGTGGCGGGGTGTGGACAGGCGGACATGCTGGCGAAGTCGCTCTGGTGCTAGCCCCGCGAAAAGTGGAGGCTCAGTTCCTCTCGGGCTGCAACCGGAAAGGTGGGGTAGCCGCGTTGGGTGTAAGCTGTACATCAGCCAAAGCCCCAAGCTCTCTCCATCATGTCTAGCGGCCAGCTAGCTGCTCTCTGCTCTGCTCAACGGAGGTTCTCTGCCCGGCCGTTGGAGGCGGCGTTTGGCTTGGCTCGCGATCCTCTGGGAGTAGGTCAGCAAGCACCTGCAAGGCAGGACCTTCCAGGGCCAGGGCCAGGTGAGTAGCTGTTTCCTCACCGCTCCATCCCCATGGAGGGCAGCCTCGACCTGGGGGTAGGGTTCCAGTGGAGTCAGCCCACTGTAACGTGGTAGCTTTACTGGCGTTATGGGCGCGGTCCGTCTCCGAGGTCAGGGTTGCAGTGTGGACCGGCCACACTGGTGCCGTCGGGTCGGCGTGACTCGCTAGCCTTCGCCCGGCCCCCACGAGGTGCTCCAGCAGCGCTGCTCTCTAAGACTGCCGCCTAACTCGCCTTGCTTCGCTCCATTATGGCGCTACTAGCGAT
>CM035609.1:0-152500 GCA_020496755.1 Channa maculata
TTCAGTATTTTGCTGCATTTGGCAGAAACAAGCATATTTGCTCATTCGGCCTGAAAATGCTTTTAAGCGCATAAAACTTACACTCTTGATTTCTGGCTAAATAAAAGCTGTTGCAATGATATTTCCATGCTGAACTGAGTTGTTCTGGGTCAAATATGAAGGCAAACCCACTTTCCTTTCAGTATTTTGCTGCATTTGGCAGAAATCAGCTCATTCGGCCTGAAAATGCTTTTAAGCGCATAAAACTTACACTCTTGATTTCTGGCTAAATAAAAGCTGTTGCAATGATATTTCCATGCTGAACTGAGTTGTTCTGGGTCAAATATGAAGGCAAACCCACTTTCCTTTCAGTATTTTGCTGCATTTGGCAGAAACAAGCATATTTGCTCATTCGGCCTGAAAATGCTTTTAAGCGCATAAAACTTACACTCTTGATTTCTGGCTAAATAAAAGCTGTTGCAATGATATTTCCATGCTGAACTGAGTTGTTCTGGGTCAAATATGAAGGCAAACCCACTTTCCTTTCAGTATTTTGCTGCATTTGGCAGAAACAAGCATATTTGCTCATTCGGCCTGAAAATGCTTTTAAGCGCATAAAACTTACACTCTTGATTTCTGGCTAAATAAAAGCTGTTGCAATGATATTTCCATGCTGAACTGAGTTGTTCTGGGTCAAATATGAAGGCAAACCCACTTTCCTTTCAGTATTTTGCTGCATTTGGCAGAAATCAGCTCATTCGGCCTGAAAATGCTTTTAAGCGCATAAAAATTTACACTCTTGATTTCTGGCTAAATAAAAGCTGTTGCAATGATATTTCCATGCTGAACTGAGTTGTTCTGGGTCAAATATGAAGGCAAACCCACTTTCCTTTCAGTATTTTGCTGCATTTGGCAGAAACAAGCATATTTGCTCATTCGGCCTGAAAATGCTTTTAAGCGCATAAAACTTACACTCTTGATTTCTGGCTAAATAAAAGCTGTTGCAATGATATTTCCATGCTGAACTGAGTTGTTCTGGGTCAAATATGAAGGCAAACCCACTTTCCTTTCAGTATTTTGCTGCATTTGGCAGAAATCAGCTCATTCAGCCTGAAAATGCTTTTAAGCGCATAAAACTTACACTCTTGATTTCTGGCTAAATAAAAGCTGTTGCAATGATATTTCCATGCTGAACTGAGTTGTTCTGGGTCAAATATGAAGGCAAACCCACTTTCCTTTCAGTATTTTGCTGCATTTGGCAGAAACAAGCATATTTGCTCATTCGGCCTGAAAATGCTTTTAAGCGCATAAAACTTACACTCTTGATTTCTGGCTAAATAAAAGCTGTTGCAATGATATTTCCATGCTGAACTGAGTTGTTCTGGGTCAAATATGAAGGCAAACCCACTTTCCTTTCAGTATTTTGCTGCATTTGGCAGAAATCAGCTCATTCGGCCTGAAAATGCTTTTAAGCGCATAAAAACTTACACTCTTGATTTCTGGCTAAATAAAAGCTGTTGCAATGATATTTCCATGCTGAACTGAGTTGTTCTGGGTCAAATATGAAGGCAAACCCACTTTCCTTTCAGTATTTTGCTGCATTTGGCAGAAACAAGCATATTTGCTCATTCGGCCTGAAAATGCTTTTAAGCGCATAAAAACTTACACTCTTGATTTCTGGCTAAATAAAAGCTGTTGCAATGATATTTCCATGCTGAACTGAGTTGTTCTGGGTCAAATATGAAGGCAAACCCACTTTCCTTTCAGTATTTTGCTGCATTTGGCAGAAATCAGCTCATTCGGCCTGAAAATGCTTTTAAGCGCATAAAACTTACACTCTTGATTTCTGGCTAAATAAAAGCTGTTGCAATGATATTTCCATGCTGAACTGAGTTGTTCTGGGTCAAATATGAAGGCAAACCCACTTTCCTTTCAGTATTTTGCTGCATTTGGCAGAAATAAGCATATTTGCTCATTCGGCCTGAAAATGCTTTTAAGCGCATAAAACTTACACTCTTGATTTCTGGCTAAATAAAAGCTGTTGCAATGATATTTCCATGCTGAACTGAGTTGTTCTGGGTCAAATATGAAGGCAAACCCACTTTCCTTTCAGTATTTTGCTGCATTTGGCAGAAATCAGCTCATTCGGCCTGAAAATGCTTTTAAGCGCATAAAACTTACACTCTTGATTTCTGGCTAAATAAAAGCTGTTGCAATGATATTTCCATGCTGAACTGAGTTGTTCTGGGTCAAATATGAAGGCAAACCCACTTTCCTTTCAGTATTTTGCTGCATTTGGCAGAAACAAGCATATTTGCTCATTCGGCCTGAAAATGCTTTTAAGCGCATAAAACTTACACTCTTGATTTCTGGCTAAATAAAAGCTGTTGCAATGATATTTCCATGCTGAACTGAGTTGTTCTGGGTCAAATATGAAGGCAAACCCACTTTCCTTTCAGTATTTTGCTGCATTTGGCAGAAATCAGCTCATTCGGCCTGAAAATGCTTTTAAGCGCATAAAACTTACACTCTTGATTTCTGGCTAAATAAAAGCTGTTGCAATGATATTTCCATGCTGAACTGAGTTGTTCTGGGTCAAATATGAAGGCAAACCCACTTTCCTTTCAGTATTTTGCTGCATTTGGCAGAAACAAGCATATTTGCTCATTCGGCCTGAAAATGCTTTTAAGCGCATAAAACTTACACTCTTGATTTCTGGCTAAATAAAAGCTGTTGCAATGATATTTCCATGCTGAACTGAGTTGTTCTGGGTCAAATATGAAGGCAAACCCACTTTCCTTTCAGTATTTTGCTGCATTTGGCAGAAACAAACATATTTGCTCATTCGGCCTGAAAATGCTTTTAAGCGCATAAAACTTACACTCTTGATTTCTGGCTAAATAAAAGCTGTTGCAATGATATTTCCATGCTGAACTGAGTTGTTCTGGGTCAAATATGAAGGCAAACCCACTTTCCTTTCAGTATTTTGCTGCATTTGGCAGAAACAAGCATATTTGCTCATTCGGCCTGAAAATGCTTTTAAGCGCATAAAACTTACACTCTTGATTTCTGGCTAAATAAAAGCTGTTGCAATGATATTTCCATGCTGAACTGAGTTGTTCTGGGTCAAATATGAAGGCAAACCCACTTTCCTTTCAGTATTTTGCTGCATTTGGCAGAAACAAGCATATTTGCTCATTCGGCCTGAAAATGCTTTTAAGCGCATAAAAACTACACTCTTGATTTCTGGCTAAATAAAAGCTGTTGCAATGATATTTCCATGCTGAACTGAGTTGTTCTGGGTCAAATATGAAGGCAAACCCACTTTCCTTTCAGTATTTTGCTGCATTTGGCAGAAATCAGCTCATTCGGCCTGAAAATGCTTTTAAGCGCATAAAAACTTACACTCTTGATTTCTGGCTAAATAAAAGCTGTTGCAATGATATTTCCATGCTGAACTGAGTTGTTCTGGGTCAAATATGAAGGCAAACCCACTTTCCTTTCAGTATTTTGCTGCATTTGGCAGAAACAAGCATATTTGCTCATTCGGCCTGAAAATGCTTTTAAGCGCATAAAACTTACACTCTTGATTTCTGGCTAAATAAAAGCTGTTGCAATGATATTTCCATGCTGAACTGAGTTGTTCTGGGTCAAATATGAAGGCAAACCCACTTTCCTTTCAGTATTTTGCTGCATTTGGCAGAAACAAGCATATTTGCTCATTCGGCCTGAAAATGCTTTTAAGCGCATAAAAACTTACACTCTTGATTTCTGGCTAAATAAAAGCTGTTGCAATGATATTTCCATGCTGAACTGAGTTGTTCTGGGTCAAATATGAAGGCAAACCCACTTTCCTTTCAGTATTTTGCTGCATTTGGCAGAAACAAGCATATTTGCTCATTCGGCCTGAAAATGCTTTTAAGCGCATAAAACTTACACTCTTGATTTCTGGCTAAATAAAAGCTGTTGCAATGATATTTCCATGCTGAACTGAGTTGTTCTGGGTCAAATATGAAGGCAAACCCACTTTCCTTTCAGTATTTTGCTGCATTTGGCAGAAATCAGTTCATTCGGCCTGAAAATGCTTTTAAGCGCATAAAAACTTACACTCTTGATTTCTGGCTAAATAAAAGCTGTTGCAATGATATTTCCATGCTGAACTGAGTTGTTCTGGGTCAAATATGAAGGCAAACCCACTTTCCTTTCAGTATTTTGCTGCATTTGGCAGAAACAAGCATATTTGCTCATTCGGCCTGAAAATGCTTTTAAGCGCATAAAACTTACACTCTTGATTTCTGGCTAAATAAAAGCTGTTGCAATGATATTTCCATGCTGAACTGAGTTGTTCTGGGTCAAATATGAAGGCAAACCCACTTTCCTTTCAGTATTTTGCTGCATTTGGCAGAAACAAGCATATTTGCTCATTCTGCCTGAAAATGCTTTTAAGCGCATAAAACTTACACTCTTGATTTCTGGCTAAATAAAAGCTGTTGCAATGATATTTCCATGCTGAACTGAGTTGTTCTGGGTCAAATATGAAGGCAAACCCACTTTCCTTTCAGTATTTTGCTGCATTTGGCAGAAATCAGCTCATTCGGCCTGAAAATGCTTTTAAGCGCATAAAACTTACACTCTTGATTTCTGGCTAAATAAAAGCTGTTGCAATGATATTTCCATGCTGAACTGAGTTGTTCTGGGTCAAATATGAAGGCAAACCCACTTTCCTTTCAGTATTTTGCTGCATTTGGCAGAAACAAGCATATTTGCTCATTCGGCCTGAAAATGCTTTTAAGCGCATAAAACTTACACTCTTGATTTCTGGCTAAATAAAAGCTGTTGCAATGATATTTCCATGCTGAACTGAGTTGTTCTGGGTCAAATATGAAGGCAAACCCACTTTCCTTTCAGTATTTTGCTGCATTTGGCAGAAACAAGCATATTTGCTCATTCGGCCTGAAAATGCTTTTAAGCGCATAAAAACTTACACTCTTGATAAATAAAAGCTGTTGCAATGATATTTCCATGCTGAACTGAGTTGTTCTGGGTCAAATATGAAGGCAAACCCACTTTCCTTTCAGTATTTTGCTGCATTTGGCAGAGACAACCATATTTGCTCATTCGGCCTGAAAATGCTTTTAAGCGCATAAAAACTTACACTCTTGATTTCTGGCTAAATAAAAGCTGTTGCAATGATATTTCCATGCTGAACTGAGTTGTTCTGGGTCAAATATGAAGGCAAACCCACTTTCCTTTCAGTATTTTGCTGCATTTGGCAGAAACAAGCATATTTGCTCATTCGCCTGAAAATGCTTTTAAAAGCATAAAAACTTACACTCTTGATTTCTGGCTAAATAAAAGCTGTTGCAATGATATTTCCATGCTGAACTGAGTTGTTCTGGGTCAAATATGAAGGCAAACCCACTTTCCTTTCAGTATTTTGCTGCATTTGGCAGAAATCAGTTCATTCGGCCTGAAAATGCTTTTAAGCGCATAAAAACTTACACTCTTGATTTCTGGCTAAATAAAAGCTGTTGCAATGATATTTCCATGCTGAACTGAGTTGTTCTGGGTCAAATATGAAGGCAAACCCACTTTCCTTTCAGTATTTTGCTGCATTTGGCAGAAACAAGCATATTTGCTCATTCGGCCTGAAAATGCTTTTAAGCGCATAAAACTTACACTCTTGATTTCTGGCTAAATAAAAGCTGTTGCAATGATATTTCCATGCTGAACTGAGTTGTTCTGGGTCAAATATGAAGGCAAACCCACTTTCCTTTCAGTATTTTGCTGCATTTGGCAGAAACAAGCATATTTGCTCATTCTGCCTGAAAATGCTTTTAAGCGCATAAAAACTTACACTCTTGATTTCTGGCTAAATAAAAGCTGTTGCAATGATATTTCCATGCTGAACTGAGTTGTTCTGGGTCAAATATGAAGGCAAACCCACTTTCCTTTCAGTATTTTGCTGCATTTGGCAGAAATCAGCTCATTCAGCCTGAAAATGCTTTTAAGCGCATAAAAACTTACACTCTTGATTTCTGGCTAAATAAAAGCTGTTGCAATGATATTTCCATGCTGAACTGAGTTGTTCTGGGTCAAATATGAAAGCAAACCCACTTTCCTTTCAGTATTTTGCTGCATTTGGCAGAAACCAGCATATTTGCTCATTCGGCCTGAAAATGCTTTTAAGCGCATAAAACTTACACTCTTGATTTCTGGCTAAATAAAAGCTGTTGCAATGATATTTCCATGCTGAACTGAGTTGTTCTGGGTCAAATATGAAGGCAAACCCACTTTCCTTTCAGTATTTTGCTGCAATTGGCAGAAACCAGCATATTTGCTCATTCGGCCTGAAAATGCTTTTAAGCGCATAAAAACTTACACTCTTGATTTCTGGCTAAATAAAAGCTGTTGCAATGATATTTCCATGCTGAACTGAGTTGTTCTGGGTCAAATATGAAGGCAAACCCACTTTCCTTTCAGTATTTTGCTGCAATTGGCAGAAATCAGCTCATTCGGCCTGAAAATGCTTTTAAGCGCAAAAACTTACACTCTTGATTTCTGGCTAAATAAAAGCTGTTGCAATGATATTTCCATGCTGAACTGAGTTGTTCTGGGTCAAATATGAAGGCAAACCCACTTTCCTTTCAGTATTTTGCTGCAATTGGCAGAAATCAGCTCATTCGGCCTGAAAATGCTTTTAAGCGCATAAAAACTTACACTCTTGATTTCTGGCTAAATAAAAGCTGTTGCAATGATATTTCCATGCTGAACTGAGTTGTTCTGGGTCAAATATGAAGGCAAACCCACTTTCCTTTCAGTATTTTGCTGCATTTGGCAGAAAAAAGCATATTTGCTCATTCGGCCTGAAAATGCTTTTAAGCGCATAAAAACTTACACTCTTGATTTCTGGCTAAATAAAAGCTGTTGCAATGATATTTCCATGCTGAACTGAGTTGTTCTGGGTCAAATATGAAGGCAAACCCACTTTCCTTTCAGTATTTTGCTGCATTTGGCAGAAATCAGCTCATTCGGCCTGAAAATGCTTTTAAGCGCATAAAAACTTACACTCTTGATTTCTGGCTAAATAAAAGCTGTTGCAATGATATTTCCATGCTGAACTGAGTTGTTCTGGGTCAAATATGAAGGCAAACCCACTTTCCTTTCAGTATTTTGCTGCAATTGGCAGAAATCAGCTCATTCGGCCTGAAAATGCTTTTAAGCGCATAAAAACTTACACTCTTGATTTCTGGCTAAATAAAAGCTGTTGCAATGATATTTCCATGCTGAACTGAGTTGTTCTGGGTCAAATATGAAGGCAAACCCACTTTCCTTTCAGTATTTTGCTGCATTTGGCAGAAACAAGCATATTTGCTCATTCGGCCTGAAAATGCTTTTAAGCGCATAAAAACTTACACTCTTGATTTCTGGCTAAATAAAAGCTGTTGCAATGATATTTCCATGCTGAACTGAGTTGTTCTGGGTCAAATATGAAGGCAAACCCACTTTCCTTTCAGTATTTTGCTGCATTTGGCAGAAACAAACATATTTGCTCATTCGGCCTGAAAATGCTTTTAAGCGCATAAAAACTTACACTCTTGATTTCTGGCTAAATAAAAGCTGTTGCAATGATATTTCCATGCTGAACTGAGTTGTTCTGGGTCAAATATGAAGGCAAACCCACTTTCCTTTCAGTATTTTGCTGCATTTGGCAGAAACAAGCATATTTGCTCATTCGGCCTGAAAATGCTTTTAAGCGCATAAAAACTTACACTCTTGATTTCTGGCTAAATAAAAGCTGTTGCAATGATATTTCCATGCTGAACTGAGTTGTTCTGGGTCAAATATGAAGGCAAACCCACTTTCCTTTCAGTATTTTGCTGCAATTGGCAGAAATCAGCTAATTCGGCCTGAAAATGCTTTTAAGCGCATAAAAACTTACACTCTTGATTTCTGGCTAAATAAAAGCTGTTGCAATGATATTTCCATGCTGAACTGAGTTGTTCTGGGTCAAATATGAAGGCAAACCCACTTTCCTTTCAGTATTTTGCTGCATTTGGCAGAAATCAGCTCATTCCGCCTGAAAATGCTTTTAAGCGCATAAAAACTTACACTCTTGATTTCTGGCTAAATAAAAGCTGTTGCAATGATATTTCCATGCTGAACTGAGTTGTTCTGGGTCAAATATGAAGGCAAACCCACTTTCCTTTCAGTATTTTGCTGCATTTGGCAGAAACAAGCATATTTGCTCATTCGGCCTGAAAATGCTTTTAAGCGCATAAAAACTTACACTCTTGATTTCTGGCTAAATAAAAGCTGTTGCAATGATATTTCCATGCTGAACTGAGTTGTTCTGGGTCAAATATGAAGGCAAACCCACTTTCCTTTCAGTATTTTGCTGCATTTGGCAGAAACAAGCATATTTGCTCATTCGGCCTGAAAATGCTTTTAAGCGCATAAAAACTTACACTCTTGATTTCTGGCTAAATAAAAGCTGTTGCAATGATATTTCCATGCTGAACTGAGTTGTTCTGGGTCAAATATGAAGGCAAACCCACTTTCCTTTCAGTATTTTGCTGCATTTGGCAGAAACAAGCATATTTGCTCATTCGGCCTGAAAATGCTTTTAAGCGCATAAAAACTTACACTCTTGATTTCTGGCTAAATAAAAGCTGTTGCAATGATATTTCCATGCTGAACTGAGTTGTTCTGGGTCAAATATGAAGGCAAACCCACTTTCCTTTCAGTATTTTGCTGCAATTGGCAGAAATCAGCATATTTGCTCATTCGGCCTGAAAATGCTTTTAAGCGCATAAAAACTTACACTCTTGATTTCTGGCTAAATAAAAGCTGTTGCAATGATATTTCCATGCTGAACTGAGTTGTTCTGGGTCAAATATGAAGGCAAACCCACTTTCCTTTCAGTATTTTGCTGCAATTGGCAGAAATCAGCTCATTCGGCCTGAAAATGCTTTTAAGCGCATAAAAACTTACACTCTTGATTTCTGGCTAAATAAAAGCTGTTGCAATGATATTTCCATGCTGAACTGAGTTGTTCTGGGTCAAATATGAAGGCAAACCCACTTTCCTTTCAGTATTTTGCTGCATTTGGCAGAAACAAGCATATTTGCTCATTCTGCCTGAAAATGCTTTTAAGCGCATAAAAACTTACACTCTTGATTTCTGGCTAAATAAAAGCTGTTGCAATGATATTTCCATGCTGAACTGAGTTGTTCTGGGTCAAATATGAAGGCAAACCCACTTTCCTTTCAGTATTTTGCTGCATTTGGCAGAAACAAGCATATTTGCTCATTCGGCCTGAAAATGCTTTTAAGCGCATAAAACTTACACTCTTGATTTCTGGCTAAATAAAAGCTGTTGCAATGATATTTCCATGCTGAACTGAGTTGTTCTGGGTCAAATATGAAGGCAAACCCACTTTCCTTTCAGTATTTTGCTGCAATTGGCAGAAATCAGCTCATTCGGCCTGAAAATGCTTTTAAGCGCATAAAAACTTACACTCTTGATTTCTGGCTAAATAAAAGCTGTTGCAATGATATTTCCATGCTGAACTGAGTTGTTCTGGGTCAAATATGAAGGCAAACCCACTTTCCTTTCAGTATTTTGCTGCAATTGGCAGAAACAAGCATATTTGCTCATTCGGCCTGAAAATGCTTTTAAGCGCATAAAACTTACACTCTTGATTTCTGGCTAAATAAAAGCTGTTGCAATGATATTTCCATGCTGAACTGAGTTGTTCTGGGTCAAATATGAAGGCAAACCCACTTTCCTTTCAGTATTTTGCTGCATTTGGCAGAAACAAGCATATTTGCTCATTCGGCCTGAAAATGCTTTTAAGCGCATAAAACTTACACTCTTGATTTCTGGCTAAATAAAAGCTGTTGCAATGATATTTCCATGCTGAACTGAGTTGTTCTGGGTCAAATATGAAGGCAAACCCACTTTCCTTTCAGTATTTTGCTGCATTTGGCAGAAACAAGCATATTTGCTCATTCGGCCTGAAAATGCTTTTAAGCGCATAAAAACTTACACTCTTGATTTCTGGCTAAAAAAAGCTGTTGCAATGATATTTCCATGCTGAACTGAGTTGTTCTGGGTCAAATATGAAGGCAAACCCACTTTCCTTTCAGTATTTTGCTGCAATTGGCAGAAATCAGCTCATTCGGCCTGAAAATGCTTTTAAGCGCATAAAAACTTACACTCTTGATTTCTGGCTAAATAAAAGCTGTTGCAATGATATTTCCATGCTGAACTGAGTTGTTCTGGGTCAAATATGAAGGCAAACCCACTTTCCTTTCAGTATTTTGCTGCATTTGGCAGAAACAAGCATATTTGCTCATTCTGCCTGAAAATGCTTTTAAGCGCATAAAAACTTACACTCTTGATTTCTGGCTAAATAAAAGCTGTTGCAATGATATTTCCATGCTGAACTGAGTTGTTCTGGGTCAAATATGAAAGCAAACCCACTTTCCTTTCAGTATTTTGCTGCAATTGGCAGAAATCAGCTCATTCGGCCTGAAAATGCTTTTAAGCGCATAAAAACTTACACTCTTGATTTCTGGCTAAATAAAAGCTGTTGCAATGATATTTCCATGCTGAACTGAGTTGTTCTGGGTCAAATATGAAGGCAAACCCACTTTCCTTTCAGTATTTTGCTGCATTTGGCAGAAACAAGCATATTTGCTCATTCGGCCTGAAAATGCTTTTAAGCGCATAAAAACTTACACTCTTGATTTCTGGCTAAATAAAAGCTGTTGCAATGATATTTCCATGCTGAACTGAGTTGTTCTGGGTCAAATATGAAGGCAAACCCACTTTCCTTTCAGTATTTTGCTGCATTTGGCAGAAATCAGCTCATTCGGCCTGAAAATGCTTTTAAGCGCATAAAACTTACACTCTTGATTTCTGGCTAAATAAAAGCTGTTGCAATGATATTTCCATGCTGAACTGAGTTGTTCTGGGTCAAATATGAAGGCAAACCCACTTTCCTTTCAGTATTTTGCTGCATTTGGCAGAAACAAGCATATTTGCTCATTCGGCCTGAAAATGCTTTTAAGCGCATAAAAACTTACACTCTTGATTTCTGGCTAAATAAAAGCTGTTGCAATGATATTTCCATGCTGAACTGAGTTGTTCTGGGTCAAATATGAAGGCAAACCCACTTTCCTTTCAGTATTTTGCTGCATTTGGCAGAAACAAGCATATTTGCTCATTCGGCCTGAAAATGCTTTTAGCGCATAAAAACTTACACTCTTGATTTCTGGCTAAATAAAAGCTGTTGCAATGATATTTCCATGCTGAACTGAGTTGTTCTGGGTCAAATATGAAGGCAAACCCACTTTCCTTTCAGTATTTTGCTGCATTTGGCAGAAACAAGCATATTTGCTCATTCGGCCTGAAAATGCTTTTAAGCGCATAAAAACTTACACTCTTGATTTCTGGCTAAATAAAAGCTGTTGCAATGATATTTCCATGCTGAACTGAGTTGTTCTGGGTCAAATATGAAGGCAAACCCACTTTCCTTTCAGTATTTTGCTGCATTTGGCAGAAATCAGCTCATTCGGCCTGAAAATGCTTTTAAGCGCATAAAACTTACACTCTTGATTTCTGGCTAAATAAAAGCTGTTGCAATGATATTTCCATGCTGAACTGAGTTGTTCTGGGTCAAATATGAAGGCAAACCCACTTTCCTTTCAGTATTTTGCTGCATTTGGCAGAAACAAGCATATTTGCTCATTCGGCCTGAAAATGCTTTTAAGCGCATAAAACTTACACTCTTGATTTCTGGCTAAATAAAAGCTGTTGCAATGATATTTCCATGCTGAACTGAGTTGTTCTGGGTCAAATATGAAGGCAAACCCACTTTCCTTTCAGTATTTTGCTGCATTTGGCAGAAACAAGCATATTTGCTCATTCGGCCTGAAAATGCTTTTAAGCGCATAAAACTTACACTCTTGATTTCTGGCTAAATAAAAGCTGTTGCAATGATATTTCCATGCTGAACTGAGTTGTTCTGGGTCAAATATGAAGGCAAACCCACTTTCCTTTCAGTATTTTGCTGCATTTGGCAGAAACAAGCATATTTGCTCATTCGGCCTGAAAATGCTTTTAAGCGCATAAAACTTACACTCTTGATTTCTGGCTAAATAAAAGCTGTTGCAATGATATTTCCATGCTGAACTGAGTTGTTCTGGGTCAAATATGAAGGCAAACCCACTTTCCTTTCAGTATTTTGCTGCATTTGGCAGAAACAAGCATATTTGCTCATTCGGCCTGAAAATGCTTTTAAGCGCATAAAACTTACACTCTTGATTTCTGGCTAAATAAAAGCTGTTGCAATGATATTTCCATGCTGAACTGAGTTGTTCTGGGTCAAATATGAAGGCAAACCCACTTTCCTTTCAGTATTTTGCTGCATTTGGCAGAAACAAGCATATTTGCTCATTCAGCCTGAAAATGCTTTTAAGCGCATAAAAACTTACACTCTTGATTTCTGGCTAAATAAAAGCTGTTGCAATGATATTTCCATGCTGAACTGAGTTGTTCTGGGTCAAATATGAAGGCAAACCCACTTTCCTTTCAGTATTTTGCTGCATTTGGCAGAAATCAGCTCATTCGGCCTGAAAATGCTTTTAAGCGCATAAAAACTTACACTCTTGATTTCTGGCTAAATAAAAGCTGTTGCAATGATATTTCCATGCTGAACTGAGTTGTTCTGGGTCAAATATGAAGGCAAACCCACTTTCCTTTCAGTATTTTGCTGCATTTGGCAGAAATCAGCTCATTCGGCCTGAAAATGCTTTTAAGCGCATAAAACTTACACTCTTGATTTCTGGCTAAATAAAAGCTGTTGCAATGATATTTCCATGCTGAACTGAGTTGTTCTGGGTCAAATATGAAGGCAAACCCACTTTCCTTTCAGTATTTTGCTGCATTTGGCAGAAACAAGCATATTTGCTCATTCGGCCTGAAAATGCTTTTAAGCGCATAAAACTTACACTCTTGATTTCTGGCTAAATAAAAGCTGTTGCAATGATATTTCCATGCTGAACTGAGTTGTTCTGGGTCAAATATGAAGGCAAACCCACTTTCCTTTCAGTATTTTGCTGCATTTGGCAGAAATCAGCTCATTCGGCCTGAAAATGCTTTTAAGCGCATAAAACTTACACTCTTGATTTCTGGCTAAATAAAAGCTGTTGCAATGATATTTCCATGCTGAACTGAGTTGTTCTGGGTCAAATATGAAGGCAAACCCACTTTCCTTTCAGTATTTTGCTGCATTTGGCAGAAACAAGCATATTTGCTCATTCGGCCTGAAAATGCTTTTAAGCGCATAAAACTTACACTCTTGATTTCTGGCTAAATAAAAGCTGTTGCAATGATATTTCCATGCTGAACTGAGTTGTTCTGGGTCAAATATGAAGGCAAACCCACTTTCCTTTCAGTATTTTGCTGCATTTGGCAGAAACAAGCATATTTGCTCATTCGGCCTGAAAATGCTTTTAAGCGCATAAAAACTTACACTCTTGATTTCTGGCTAAATAAAAGCTGTTGCAATGATATTTCCATGCTGAACTGAGTTGTTCTGGGTCAAATATGAAGGCAAACCCACTTTCCTTTCAGTATTTTGCTGCATTTGGCAGAAACAAGCATATTTGCTCATTCGGCCTGAAAATGCTTTTAAGCGCATAAAAACTTACACTCTTGATTTCTGGCTAAATAAAAGCTGTTGCAATGATATTTCCATGCTGAACTGAGTTGTTCTGGGTCAAATATGAAGGCAAACCCACTTTCCTTTCAGTATTTTGCTGCATTTGGCAGAAACAAGCATATTTGCTCATTCGGCCTGAAAATGCTTTTAAGCGCATAAAAACTTACACTCTTGATTTCTGGCTAAATAAAAGCTGTTGCAATGATATTTCCATGCTGAACTGAGTTGTTCTGGGTCAAATATGAAGGCAAACCCACTTTCCTTTCAGTATTTTGCTGCATTTGGCAGAAACAAGCATATTTGCTCATTCGGCCTGAAAATGCTTTTAAGCGCATAAAAACTTACACTCTTGATTTCTGGCTAAATAAAAGCTGTTGCAATGATATTTCCATGCTGAACTGAGTTGTTCTGGGTCAAATATGAAGGCAAACCCACTTTCCTTTCAGTATTTTGCTGCATTTGGCAGAAACAAGCATATTTGCTCATTCGGCCTGAAAATGCTTTTAAGCGCATAAAACTTACACTCTTGATTTCTGGCTAAATAAAAGCTGTTGCAATGATATTTCCATGCTGAACTGAGTTGTTCTGGGTCAAATATGAAGGCAAACCCACTTTCCTTTCAGTATTTTGCTGCATTTGGCAGAAACAAGCATATTTGCTCATTCGGCCTGAAAATGCTTTTAAGCGCATAAAACTTACACTCTTGATTTCTGGCTAAATAAAAGCTGTTGCAATGATATTTCCATGCTGAACTGAGTTGTTCTGGGTCAAATATGAAGGCAAACCCACTTTCCTTTCAGTATTTTGCTGCATTTGGCAGAAACAAGCATATTTGCTCATTCGGCCTGAAAATGCTTTTAAGCGCATAAAAACTTACACTCTTGATTTCTGGCTAAATAAAAGCTGTTGCAATGATATTTCCATGCTGAACTGAGTTGTTCTGGGTCAAATATGAAGGCAAACCCACTTTCCTTTCAGTATTTTGCTGCAATTGGCAGAAATCAGCTCATTTCGGCCTGAAAATGCTTTTAAGCGCATAAAAACTTACACTCTTGATTTCTGGCTAAATAAAAGCTGTTGCAATGATATTTCCATGCTGAACTGAGTTGTTCTGGGTCAAATATGAAAGCAAACCCACTTTCCTTTCAGTATTTTGCTGCATTTGGCAGAAACAAGCATATTTGCTCATTCGGCCTGAAAATGCTTTTAAGCGCATAAAAACTTACACTCTTGATTTCTGGCTAAATAAAAGCTGTTGCAATGATATTTCCATGCTGAACTGAGTTGTTCTGGGTCAAATATGAAGGCAAACCCACTTTCCTTTCAGTATTTTGCTGCATTTGGCAGAAACAAGCATATTTGCTCATTCGGCCTGAAAATGCTTTTAAGCGCATAAAACTTACACTCTTGATTTCTGGCTAAATAAAAGCTGTTGCAATGATATTTCCATGCTGAACTGAGTTGTTCTGGGTCAAATATGAAGGCAAACCCACTTTCCTTTCAGTATTTTGCTGCATTTGGCAGAAATCAGCTAATTTTGGCCTGAAAATACTTTTAAGCGCATAAAACTTACACTCTTGATTTCTGGCTAAATAAAAGCTGTTGCAATGATATTTCCATGCTGAACTGAGTTGTTCTGGGTCAAATATGAAGGCAAACCCACTTTCCTTTCAGTATTTTGCTGCATTTGGCAGAAACAAGCATATTTGCTCATTCGGCCTGAAAATGCTTTTAAGCGCATAAAACTTACACTCTTGATTTCTGGCTAAATAAAAGCTGTTGCAATGATATTTCCATGCTGAACTGAGTTGTTCTGGGTCAAATATGAAGGCAAACCCACTTTCCTTTCAGTATTTTGCTGCATTTGGCAGAAACAAGCATATTTGCTCATTCGGCCTGAAAATGCTTTTAAGCGCATAAAAACTTACACTCTTGATTTCTGGCTAAATAAAAGCTGTTGCAATGATATTTCCATGCTGAACTGAGTTGTTCTGGGTCAAATATGAAGGCAAACCCACTTTCCTTTCAGTATTTTGCTGCATTTGGCAGAAACAAGCATATTTGCTCATTCGGCCTGAAAATGCTTTTAAGCGCATAAAAACTTACACTCTTGATTTCTGGCTAAATAAAAGCTGTTGCAATGATATTTCCATGCTGAACTGAGTTGTTCTGGGTCAAATATGAAGGCAAACCCACTTTCCTTTCAGTATTTTGCTGCATTTGGCAGAAACAAGCATATTTGCTCATTCGGCCTGAAAATGCTTTTAAGCGCATAAAACTTACACTCTTGATTTCTGGCTAAATAAAAGCTGTTGCAATGATATTTCCATGCTGAACTGAGTTGTTCTGGGTCAAATATGAAGGCAAACCCACTTTCCTTTCAGTATTTTGCTGCATTTGGCAGAAACAAGCATATTTGCTCATTCGGCCTGAAAATGCTTTTAAGCGCATAAAAACTTACACTCTTGATTTCTGGCTAAATAAAAGCTGTTGCAATGATATTTCCATGCTGAACTGAGTTGTTCTGGGTCAAATATGAAGGCAAACCCACTTTCCTTTCAGTATTTTGCTGCATTTGGCAGAAACAAGCATATTTGTTCATTCGGCCTGAAAATGCTTTTAAGCGCATAAAACTTACACTCTTGATTTCTGGCTAAATAAAAGCTGTTGCAATGATATTTCCATGCTGAACTGAGTTGTTCTGGGTCAAATATGAAGGCAAACCCACTTTCCTTTCAGTATTTTGCTGCATTTGGCAGAAACAAGCATATTTGCTCATTCGGCCTGAAAATGCTTTTAAGCGCATAAAACTTACACTCTTGATTTCTGGCTAAATAAAAGCTGTTGCAATGATATTTCCATGCTGAACTGAGTTGTTCTGGGTCAAATATGAAGGCAAACCCACTTTCCTTTCAGTATTTTGCTGCAATTGGCAGAAATCAGCTAATTTTGGCCTGAAAATGCTTTTAAGCGCATAAAAACTTACACTCTTGATTTCTGGCTAAATAAAAGCTGTTGCAATGATATTTCCATGCTGAACTGAGTTGTTCTGGGTCAAATATGAAAGCAAACCCACTTTCCTTTCAGTATTTTGCTGCATTTGGCAGAAACAAGCATATTTGCTCATTCGGCCTGAAAATGCTTTTAAGCGCATAAAACTTACACTCTTGATTTCTGGCTAAATAAAAGCTGTTGCAATGATATTTCCATGCTGAACTGAGTTGTTCTGGGTCAAATATGAAGGCAAACCCACTTTCCTTTCAGTATTTTGCTGCATTTGGCAGAAACAAGCATATTTGCTCATTCGGCCTGAAAATGCTTTTAAGCGCATAAAAACTTACACTCTTGATTTCTGGCTAAATAAAAGCTGTTGCAATGATATTTCCATGCTGAACTGAGTTGTTCTGGGTCAAATATGAAGGCAAACCCACTTTCCTTTCAGTATTTTGCTGCATTTGGCAGAAATCAGCTAATTTTGGCCTGAAAATGCTTTTAAGCGCATAAAAACTTACACTCTTGATTTCTGGCTAAATAAAAGCTGTTGCAATGATATTTCCATGCTGAACTGAGTTGTTCTGGGTCAAATATGAAGGCAAACCCACTTTCCTTTCAGTATTTTGCTGCATTTGGCAGAAACAAGCATATTTGCTCATTCGGCCTGAAAATGCTTTTAAGCGCATAAAAACTTACACTCTTGATTTCTGGCTAAATAAAAGCTGTTGCAATGATATTTCCATGCTGAACTGAGTTGTTCTGGGTCAAATATGAAGGCAAACCCACTTTCCTTTCAGTATTTTGCTGCATTTGGCAGAAACAAGCATATTTGCTCATTCGGCCTGAAAATGCTTTTAAGCACATAAAAACTTACACTCTTGATTTCTGGCTAAATAAAAGCTGTTGCAATGATATTTCCATGCTGAACTGAGTTGTTCTGGGTCAAATATGAAGGCAAACCCACTTTCCTTTCAGTATTTTGCTGCATTTGGCAGAAATCAGCTAATTTTGGCCTGAAAGTACTTTTAAGCGCATAAAAACTTACACTCTTGATTTCTGGCTAAATAAAAGCTGTTGCAATGATATTTCCATGCTGAACTGAGTTGTTCTGGGTCAAATATGAAGGCAAACCCACTTTCCTTTCAGTATTTTGCTGCATTTGGCAGAAACAAGCATATTTGCTCATTCGGCCTGAAAATGCTTTTAAGCGCATAAAAACTTACACTCTTGATTTCTGGCTAAATAAAAGCTGTTGCAATGATATTTCCATGCTGAACTGAGTTGTTCTGGGTCAAATATGAAGGCAAACCCACTTTCCTTTCAGTATTTTGCTGCATTTGGCAGAAACAAGCATATTTGCTCATTCGGCCTGAAAATGCTTTTAAGCACATAAAACTTACACTCTTGATTTCTGGCTAAATAAAAGCTGTTGCAATGATATTTCCATGCTGAACTGAGTTGTTCTGGGTCAAATATGAAGGCAAACCCACTTTCCTTTCAGTATTTTGCTGCATTTGGCAGAAATCAGCTCATTCGGCCTGAAAATGCTTTTAAAGCGCATAAAAACTTACACTCTTGATTTCTGGCTAAATAAAAGCTGTTGCAATGATATTTCCATGCTGAACTGAGTTGTTCTGGGTCAAATATGAAGGCAAACCCACTTTCCTTTCAGTATTTTGCTGCATTTGGCAGAAACAAGCATATTTGCTCATTCGGCCTGAAAATGCTTTTAAGTTCATAAAACTTACACTCTTGATTTCTGGCTAAATAAAAGCTGTTGCAATGATATTTCCATGCTGAACTGAGTTGTTCTGGGTCAAATATGAAGGCAAACCCACTTTCCTTTCAGTATTTTGCTGCATTTGGCAGAAATCAGCTCATTCGGCCTGAAAATGCTTTTAAGCGCATAAAACTTACACTCTTGATTTCTGGCTAAATAAAAGCTGTTGCAATGATATTTCCATGCTGAACTGAGTTGTTCTGGGTCAAATATGAAGGCAAACCCACTTTCCTTTCAGTATTTTGCTGCATTTGGCAGAAACAAGCATATTTGCTCATTCGGCCTGAAAATGCTTTTAAGCGCATAAAAACTTACACTCTTGATTTCTGGCTAAATAAAAGCTGTTGCAATGATATTTCCATGCTGAACTGAGTTGTTCTGGGTCAAATATGAAGGCAAACCCACTTTCCTTTCAGTATTTTGCTGCATTTGGCAGAAACAAGCATATTTGCTCATTCGGCCTGAAAATGCTTTTAAGCACATAAAAACTTACACTCTTGATTTCTGGCTAAATAAAAGCTGTTGCAATGATATTTCCATGCTGAACTGAGTTGTTCTGGGTCAAATATGAAGGCAAACCCACTTTCCTTTCAGTATTTTGCTGCATTTGGCAGAAACAAGCATATTTGCTCATTCGGCCTGAAAATGCTTTTAAGCGCATAAAAACTTACACTCTTGATTTCTGGCTAAATAAAAGCTGTTGCAATGATATTTCCATGCTGAACTGAGTTGTTCTGGGTCAAATATGAAGGCAAACCCACTTTCCTTTCAGTATTTTGCTGCATTTGGCAGAAACAAGCATATTTGCTCATTCTGCCTGAAAATGCTTTTAAGCGCATAAAACTTACACTCTTGATTTCTGGCTAAATAAAAGCTGTTGCAATGATATTTCCATGCTGAACTGAGTTGTTCTGGGTCAAATATGAAAGCAATTGGCAAAACCACTTTCCTTTCAGATTTCTGGCTAAATAAAAGCTGTTGCAATGATATTTCCATGCTGCATTGTTCTGGCAAATATGAAGGCAAACCCATTTCCTTTCATTTTTGCTCATTCATATTTGCCTTCGGCCTGAAAATGCTTTTAAGCACATAAAAACTTACACTCTTGATTTCTGGCTAAATAAAAGCTGTTGCAATGATATTTCCATGCTGAACTGAGTTGTTCTGGGTCAAATATGAAGGCAAACCCACTTTCCTTTCAGTATTTTGCTGCATTTGGCAGAAACAAGCATATTTGCTCATTCGGCCTGAAAATGCTTTTAAGCGCATAAAAACTTACACTCTTGATTTCTGGCTAAAAAAAGCTGTTGCAATGATATTTCCATGCTGAACTGAGTTGTTCTGGGTCAAATATGAAGGCAAACCCACTTTCCTTTCAGTATTTTGCTGCATTTGGCAGAAACAAGCATATTTGCTCATTCTGCCTGAAAATGCTTTTAAGCGCATAAAACTTACACTCTTGATTTCTGGCTAAATAAAAGCTGTTGCAATGATATTTCCATGCTGAACTGAGTTGTTCTGGGTCAAATATGAAAGCAAACCCACTTTCCTTTCAGTATTTTGCTGCATTTGGCAGAAACAAGCATATTTGCTCATTCGGCCTGAAAATGCTTTTAAGCGCATAAAACTTACACTCTTGATTTCTGGCTAAATAAAAGCTGTTGCAATGATATTTCCATGCTGAACTGAGTTGTTCTGGGTCAAATATGAAGGCAAACCCACTTTCCTTTCAGTATTTTGCTGCATTTGGCAGAAACAAGCATATTTGCTCATTCGGCCTGAAAATGCTTTTAAGCGCATAAAATTGTACAATCTTTGATTTCTGGCTAAATAAAAGCTGTTGCAATGATATTTCCATGCTGAACTGAGTTGTTCTGGGTCAAATATGAAGGCAAACCCACTTTCCTTTCAGTATTTTGCTGCATTTGGCAGAAATCAGCTAATTTTGGCCTGAAAATGCTTTTAAGCGCATAAAAACTTACACTCTTGATTTCTGGCTAAATAAAAGCTGTTGCAATGATATTTCCATGCTGAACTGAGTTGTTCTGGGTCAAATATGAAGGCAAACCCACTTTCCTTTCAGTATTTTGCTGCATTTGGCAGAAACAAGCATATTTGCTCATTCGGCCTGAAAATGCTTTTAAGCGCATAAAAACTTACACTCTTGATTTCTGGCTAAATAAAAGCTGTTGCAATGATATTTCCATGCTGAACTGAGTTGTTCTGGGTCAAATATGAAGGCAAACCCACTTTCCTTTCAGTATTTTGCTGCATTTGGCAGAAACAAGCATATTTGCTCATTCGGCCTGAAAATGCTTTTAAGCACATAAAAACTTACACTCTTGATTTCTGGCTAAATAAAAGCTGTTGCAATGATATTTCCATGCTGAACTGAGTTGTTCTGGGTCAAATATGAAGGCAAACCCACTTTCCTTTCAGTATTTTGCTGCATTTGGCAGAAACAAGCATATTTGCTCATTCGGCCTGAAAATGCTTTTAAGTTCATAAAACTTACACTCTTGATTTCTGGCTAAAAAAAGCTGTTGCAATGATATTTCCATGCTGAACTGAGTTGTTCTGGGTCAAATATGAAGGCAAACCCACTTTCCTTTCAGTATTTTGCTGCATTTGGCAGAAACAAGCATATTTGCTCATTCGGCCTGAAAATGCTTTTAAGTTCATAAAAACTTACACTCTTGATTTCTGGCTAAAAAAAGCTGTTGCAATGATATTTCCATGCTGAACTGAGTTGTTCTGGGTCAAATATGAAGGCAAACCCACTTTCCTTTCAGTATTTTGCTGCATTTGGCAGAAACAAGCATATTTGCTCATTCTGCCTGAAAATGCTTTTAAGCGCATAAAACTTACACTCTTGATTTCTGGCTAAATAAAAGCTGTTGCAATGATATTTCCATGCTGAACTGAGTTGTTCTGGGTCAAATATGAAAGCAAACCCACTTTCCTTTCAGTATTTTGCTGCATTTGGCAGAAACAAGCATATTTGCTCATTCGGCCTGAAAATGCTTTTAAGCGCATAAAAACTTACACTCTTGATTTCTGGCTAAATAAAAGCTGTTGCAATGATATTTCCATGCTGAACTGAGTTGTTCTGGGTCAAATATGAAGGCAAACCTACTTTCCTTTCAGTATTTTGCTGCATTTGGCAGAAACAAGCATATTTGCTCATTCTGCCTGAAAATGCTTTTAAGCGCATAAAACTTACACTCTTGATTTCTGGCTAAATAAAAGCTGTTGCAATGATATTTCCATGCTGAACTGAGTTGTTCTGGGTCAAATATGAAGGCAAACCCACTTTCCTTTCAGTATTTTGCTGCATTTGGCAGAAACAAGCATATTTGCTCATTCGGCCTGAAAATGCTTTTAAGTTCATAAAAACTTACACTATTGATTTCTGGCTAAAAAAAAGCTGTTGCAATGATATTTCCATGCTGAACTGAGTTGTTCTGGGTCAAATATGAAGGCAAACCCACTTTCCTTTCAGTATTTTGCTGCATTTGGCAGAAACAAGCATATTTGCTTATTCGGCCTGAAAATGCTTTTAAGCGCATAAAAACTTACACTCTTGATTTCTGGCTAAATAAAAGCTGTTGCAATGATATTTCCATGCTGAACTGAGTTGTTCTGGGTCAAATATGAAGGCAAACCCACTTTCCTTTCAGTATTTTGCTGCATTTGGCAGAAACAATCATATTTGCTCATTCGGCCTGAAAATGCTGTTAAGCGCATAAAAACTTACACTCTTGATTTCTGGCTAAATAAAAGCTGTTGCAATGATATTTCCATGCTGAACTGAGTTGTTCTGGGTCAAATATGAAGGCAAACCCACTTTCCTTTCAGTATTTTGCTGCATTTGGCAGAAACAAGCATATTTGCTCATTCGGCCTGAAAATGCTTTTAAGCGCATAAAACTTACACTCTTGATTTCTGGCTAAATAAAAGCTGTTGCAATGATATTTCCATGCTGAACTGAGTTGTTCTGGGTCAAATATGAAGGCAAACCCACTTTCCTTTCAGTATTTTTCTGCATTTGGCAAAAACAAGCATATTTGCTCATTCGGCCTGAAAATGCTTTTAAGCGCATAAAAACTTACACTCTTGATTTCTGGCTAAATAAAAGCTGTTGCAATGATATTTCCATGCTGAACTGAGTTGTTCTGGGTCAAATATGAAGGCAAACCCACTTTCCTTTCAGTATTTTGCTGCATTTGGCAGAAACAAGCATATTTGCTCATTCTGCCTGAAAATGCTTTTAAGCGCATAAAACTTACACTCTTGATTTCTGGCTAAATAAAAGCTGTTGCAATGATATTTCCATGCTGAACTGAGTTGTTCTGGGTCAAATATGAAGGCAAACCCACTTTCCTTTCAGTATTTTGCTGCATTTGGCAGAAATCAGCTCATTCGGCCTGAAAATGCTTTTAAGCGCATAAAACTTACACTCTTGATTTCTGGCTAAATAAAAGCTGTTGCAATGATATTTCCATGCTGAACTGAGTTGTTCTGGGTCAAATATGAAGGCAAACCCACTTTCCTTTCAGTATTTTGCTGCATTTGGCAGAAACAAGCATATTTGCTCATTCGGCCTGAAAATGCTTTTAAGCGCATAAAAACTTACACTCTTGATTTCTGGCTAAATAGAAGCTGTTGCAATGATATTTCCATGCTGAACTGAGTTGTTCTGGGTCAAATATGAAGGCAAACCCACTTTCCTTTCGGTATTTTGCTGCAATTGGCAGAAATCAGCTCAATCGGCCTGAAAATGCTTTTAAGCGCATAAAAGCTTAGACTCTTGATTTCTGGCTAAATAAACGCTGTTGCAATGATATTTCCATGCTGAACTGAGTTGTTCTGGGTCAAATATGAAGGCAAACCCACTTTCCTTTCAGTATTTTGCTGCAATTGGCAGAAATCAGCTCATTTGGCCTGAAAATGCTTTTAAGCACATAAAAACTTACACTCTTGATTTCTGGCTAAATAAAACCTGTTGCAATGATATTTCCATGCTGTACTAAGTTTTTCTGGGTCAAACATGAAGGCAAACCCACTTTCCTTTCAGTATTTTGCTGCAATTGGCGGAAATCAGCTCATTTGGTCTGAAAATATTTTTAAGCGCTTAAAAACTTACACTCTTGAGTTCTGGCTAAATAAAAGCTGTTGCAAAGATATTTCCATGCTGAACTGAGTTGTTCTGGGTCAAATATGAAGGTAAACCCATTTTCTTTTCAATTTTTTGCTGCAATTGGCAGAAATCAGCTCATTTGGCCTGAAAATGCTTTTAAGCGCATAAAAACTTACACTCTTGATTTCTGGCTAAATAAAAGCTGTTGCAATGATATTTCCATGCTGAACTGAGTTGTTCTGGGTCAAATATGAAGGCAAACCCACTTTCCTTTCAGTATTTTGCTGCAATTGGCAGAAACAAGCATATCAGCTAATTCGGCCTGAAAATGCTTTTAAGCGCATAAAAACTTACACTCTTGATTTCTGGCTAAATAAAAGCTGTTGCAATGATGTTTCCATGCTGAACTGAGTTGCTCTGAAAGGATGGAATAATGCTCTTGTTGTATGAACAATGATTGAAATATTGAATGCACTCAAGTTGACCTGATCTAATGTGAACCAAAATAAACCGGCTAAAAAATCACACTTGATGTGCATAGATCGCTCACATAAACATTAAAGACCGCAATGGAAAGTGAAAGATACGCTTTACTAAACAAAGTGTTAATGGCTAAGTGTTAGCCACTGCCTGTGGATAGAGACAGAAAACCACGTGAGTGGAAACTTTGATGCACAAATGTAAAAGCATATTGTTGGTGCTTTTTCTTATCAATAACACCTTCCAGACAAAACGTTTTGACTCGTATTCCACTACTCATGTAACATTCCACAGACTTACGGCTTCACAGATGAGTCGATCCGAGCAGCTTTTTGATGACTTATTGGCATCACACAAAAACTGTTCACTTTTCCATCTTAATGTCCTTTAACTGAGCTTCTCTCAATTATTGACATGGAATCCACTAATTGACTTTGTCCTTGTACTATACGTATTATACGATCAAAACCTGTTTCATGCCAACTCAACAACTTTTAACCTTCTCCATTCTATTTCTTTCTTATGTGCCTCCTAGACTTCACTGTGCACGTGCTCCCACATGATCAATTTACTATAAATAGATGGCACAATTACGATTTACTATATTGAAATGATATAACACGAAATAACAATAACTTAATTAACTATGTACAGCTGTTTTGGCTCTTACACATATCAATGACATATTAATCAGCTTCATTCGGCCTGAACATGCTTTTAAACGCATAATATTGTAAGGGACAAGCATTGATGAACTGTGGCTAGTTAAACGCTGTTGCAATGATATTTCCATGCTGAAGTGAGTTGCTCTGGGCCAAATATGAAGGTAAACACACTTTCCCTTTAGTATTTTGCTGCAATTGTCAGAAACAAGCATATCTTCAAAATTAGCCCCATTCACACTGAAAGTGCTTTTAATCGCATAATATTGTATAGGACATGCATTGATAAACTTTGGTTAAATAAAACCTGTTAGAATGATATTTCCATGCTAAACAAAGTTGCTCTTGGCCAAATATGAAGGCAAAGACACTTTTCCTTCAGTACTCAGTATGCAAATGTGGTGGTTTCTGAACACTTACACTAAAAACTTGAGTCAACCTGTGGTGGCCTTCCAATTCAGAAAAATTTAATTCCAATAAGGTAATATTACCAGCTTCATGACTAAAAAGCTTTAATCAAACTGCATTTACCTTCAAATTGAGAAAAGTTGAACAAGAAAACTGCACTGCACCACATTTAATTAAGCTACAGCAGCTGACCAGTAGTCCTAAATGGCTTATAAGTATTTTCAAGAGAAATAAGCTTAATATGGAGTTGTGGTGGTTTCTGAACAATTTCACTAAACAAGTTGAATCAGACTGGTTGCCTTATAATTTAAACAAATTAGACTCACTGCTGCAAGAAAACTTTCAACCAGTTATATTAACCTGCAGGAGCAAATACTATTAACAGTAGTGTAATGTGGCCAACAAAGCAGTTTCTGAAAAAAATAGATACATTTTGTGATTTTTTTTATATCAGCGCATACACCAACAAAACTGTGTTTCCCTCAAGTGGGTATTTCACGTAATTGTTTTAAACATAAAATCCAGGCATGATTTACCTGAGCCTGTTAAGAGAACTTGTTTCAATATGAGACAGTGAATTATATAATACTATAATGTGAAATAATTGTAGCTGTTTAACTAAGTCTCACTCAGAGCTAAAAAACAAACAAAAACAAAGTCTAAGTCATTTAATATATCAATGAACTTAGTGCTTTTTTGATAAAACACTGCTTATGTTCAGGTGGCCTCTGTCCCAAATTATCTTTGCATGCTTCACTATTTGAAAATATTCAAAATCTTAACGTGCTGCGTGACCAAGATTTTCTTATTTTTGTAATTTTTTGTAAAGTTTGTCCCCTTACATGTGCTTTTTCCAACTTAGGTGAGTTCGTGTTATTCTGAGGCTTCCTGTTGTGGACAAAAGTTCCATTATGTAAGCTTTTGCTGTTCCAACAATGACGAATTGACAATGACTAATATGTGCCTGTCATGTATTACTTAAACTCCAGTCACAGAAATAACCCATTGATGACCAATTAATATGTGGTAATCATTTCAACAGTGCTTCCAGAATCCTCATAGATTCTTCCACCTTCTGAATAAATAGATGACTTGATCTACTGGTCAAAAATGATATCGTTAATTCAATTCTCAGTTTAGTGCAACTTCTGAAATTGTCTCTCCCATTGTAAACCTGGACCCTGGGCACAGTTTTTACACAGTAAAAGAAGCCCATGAGGATTCCAGAAACACCTTCAGGGCATGTCCGTGTATTGTGAAACAACTTTCCAAGATCTGGAAAAAATTGCCATGTTTTTTGTTTGTTTGTTTGTTTTTATTAACTGATCCATTTGATTGACGTTACTGGAGTCTGAAACAAGCTTACTGTCGATTCTACAGACTTTATATTATAATGTAAGCAATGCCTCAATCGGTTAACACCAATGAGGGTGCAATGTGCCATATTCGCCACTAAGAGGAGCTCTAGCTTTGCTGTGTGTTGTCCCCGCAGTTTTCTCCCCCTCTTTCTCCTGCTACTCTCTCCCTTGTACATGCAACATGTTGCAGCTGAAGTCTCTGCATGTGGTTTGAAAGGAAAAAAGTTAACTTTGATCAAATTCATTAGTACGCTTGTGCAAAGTAATATGTATACTTGTATTGCATTCCAAGTGAACTGAAATGTCCAAAAACTGCATTTTACAGTAAGAAATTTTTAAATTTAAGATGTGTTATAAGGAAGGCCTGTAAGGCACATTCACTAAACAAAAATAAAAACACACGAACACCAAACACCACAGTGTTATTTTTATGGTATTTGTGACGTGTGGTCTACTTTGACACAACCCTTCCTCCAGTTCTACACTCCTCCTACTTCACATTTCCTGTCATTAGGGTGGTGTCTTTCCCCCATAGTGTTCAACACAACTGTCAACTACGAAGAAAGCTGCATCCTCCGTCTTCTAGTAAGTGTGCTTTTGTTTTTTAGAGCATATTAATTGTTTTTTGACTTATCAAATCCTCTTCATTAATTATTAGTCTTACACGAAAAGCTTTATTATTTTGCAACATTGAAAATTAACTTTTAAATGTTGTGGTCATTAAACATTCGGTAAAAAGTTATATATCATTTTATTGTGACATAAAGTCAGATACATAAATAAAGGGCTGTAACAGAATTTCTATTAAGGAAAACAACAAAGATAAGCTTAACATTTTCTGAGAGGAAGTAAAGGTTTAGAAGGTAAAGATTTATTGCTTCAAAAATAATTTCTTGTAGTGCAGTAGTTTTAAAATGCCAGCATGATTGTCACAAAAAAACAATATTTTCTTTGGATTATGTGCACATATGTATTTAAAGTCTCAAGCAATATGTATATAATCAGTGAAGTGTCAGTTAAAAGAAATACGTTCTGCTTTCTGTAAGTCTGATTTAGAAAGAGGAAATATGAACCAACACTTACTTATTCCCTTTTACCTTTTATGGTGTTGACAGTATTGCCATATTGTGCAAGCATGTACAGAAAAGGCTTATGTTTACAGGAAACCATATATTCATATTTGGTGCTCAATTTTTACCCTGAGCTCTGTCAGAGGGTGGATGTTTTCACACATATCCACTTGCATAATTGCTAAGGGTGAGGTTTTGCTTTTTCTGTTTATTCATCATATGTAGATAAGTTTTGTCAAATTATTAATACCCTCTATTATCTATAATGGTAAATTGTGTGCACTTACATAGCACTTTTCTACCGTATTGGTACCCAAAACGTTTCTCTATGTCTCTTGCTTATTCCAGTCAATACTGGAGCATTTTAAATAAAACAGAGGCTTTTAAGAGAGTTATCTGTACATCTTAGCAGTAATCCAATCTAGAAGCAACAAACGCTTGGACTTGTTTTTCAGCATTACTTTTGAGACAGGATGCTCCTAATTTTGACAATATTCTGTAAGTGGAAGATCATTGTTAGAGAGATTTGTTAAGGTAAAGGACATATCCTGGTCAAAGATAACTCTAAGGTTCCTCACAGGCCAAAGGTATGCCATCTGAAGTAACTACATAGTTAGAAAGCATATTTCAAAAATGTTTAGGCCAAAATACAATAAATTCAGTTTGTTAGAATTTAAAAGTGGGAAATTACTGGTCGTCCAGGCATATTATTTGATTAATTTGTTTCATCTGGATTGATATAGATAAAAAAAACTTGGTGTCATCGCTGTAGCGAGGGAAACTTCTTCTAATAATCTTACGTATATAGAGAAAAGAATATTGGTCCTTGCACAGAGTCTTGTGGAACTCCAAATCCATAATCTGAAGCTAAGAGAAGATTGTTAGTGAATATTATGTACTCTATTTCCGGACTGGAAATCTTTAAACACATTATTCCCATAGATACTTTAGAAATAAGGGGGAAGGTTTGATAACAGTCAAAACACCTGGGTTTTTTTAGTAGGGGTTTGATTACAGCAGCCTTATAACCCATTGGTACATAGCCAGTTAGTCAAGATAGATTGATCAAAAAGATTTTATCTGTCAATCTTGATTTATTGTATATTATATATTCTATTATTGAATATTTTCTTTATTCTAGTCCGAATTGGGTCTAAGATTCATATTCATGGTTCCAATAATGCTTTTCTTAAATTTACTTTAGCAAGATCTAAGTGAGATTGGGGTTTTATTAATGACTGATGTAGATGAAGACCTGTGTAAATCATAGGGATGAGCTGCTGATTTTTTTTCTAATAGTTACAATTTTATTTGTAAATAAAGTTATGAACTTCCATAAATGTCATTGCTGCTAAAAAAAAAAAAAAGGCCTGGGTGCAGTGCTGAAAACAAAGTGTGAAGTTGTTCTTATAACTTATACCTGCTAGGGTATTTTCCTTTTTCGCTCTGTGAAGATCAAACAATAAAAAAGCAAGCTTTTCAAAGTTAAAAGCAGAGTCACATTGAGCCACCGATGGATGGCCAATTATAGTATGCGAGGGCATCAAAATATGTGTTTGTAGTGTTGTTGTGTCCAAGTTTTAAATAGTTTTCCTGCCGACCAGCGGAGCTAAGCGTTAGCTTTTTGCTAATTTCAAACAAGCTAATGTTTAACTAACTGTTGTAGTTCCTTAACTAACAGTGTTTGAGAAGTTTTACCACCAGCTGTTATCTAAGGAGACTAGTTTATTATAATATTGTTAGCTGTTTTCTATCTCAGTAAGTGTTTACAAATGTAACATTGCAGCTGCGTGTAATTTCTAAGCAGTGAAAAGTAATTATCATTTACCCATATACTGTAACGTACAATTTGTGAAGTCCTTGTCCAGTTTTTGTATTTATATTACTTAATACAGAGGCAAATAATATAGGCAGCTTAACTACGTATTGTTAAACACCTTAAGCAGGTTCTTGTCATTGTTCTTGTATTTATAAGCCTGACTGTATGAAGGAATTCCAATTACAATTAAACACTTAATCATATACATAATTACAGTAGTGCATACTACTGTGTATAATCAATAATAATCAATTATCTGTATAATGAGTACTTTTTATTAAGTTTATCCAAATGTCAATACTTATTTATTATGTCAACCAACTCTCTAGTCTTCCCTGTCATAGTCCCAATATTCAAAGTCCCTACTGTCAGTCCTACACTCTTGGGTTTCCTCTCTCTCTCTGACTATGTACAAGCCTTCTTCCTCTTCTTCTATGACCCCAGTAGCCCAATTTCCACCAATTTCAACAGCACTAGTGGCAGTCGTTGTTAACCCTGGTGATCGGGTATTGAATCGTGTAATCGATCGGGTAATTTAGTGTGGAAGTCATGATTAGCATGTACAATTTGGCATGTATTTTACATCGGATGCTCTTCCTGATACAAACCTCTGCTTTTATCTAGACTTGGGACACAGCTACACAGAACATAATACCAAAATTTCTGTGGCTTATTATAAGTGCGAGCATAATGGGCCTGACTTTGTAAATGTATATGTCTTAATGTTCTGGCTTGGAAGCTTTCAGGGTTTAGTATGCACCTTACTGCACACCCAGTGCCTGCTGCCATCAAGTATTGCTGCAGGTCTTTTGCAGTCACTTAGGGTTTTGCCTGGTTTCCTCCAAATGTGACGCTTGGCACTCAGGCCAAAGACTTATCTTTGTTTCATATCAGACCATAGAATTGTGTTTCTCATGGTCTGAGAGTCCTTCAGGTGAGCTGTCATGCGCTTTTTACTGAGGAGCAACCTTCTAGCCAATCTACCATACAGTCCTGATTGGTGGAGTGCTGCAGAGATGGTTGTTCTTCTATAAGGTTCTCCTCTCTTCACAGAGAAATGCCGCTTTAGGAGCAGCCCTGATGGTTGCAAACTTCCATTTATGGATGATGGAGGCCACTGTACTAAATGAAACCTTCAATAGTACAGAAACTTTTATGTACCCTTCCCCAGATATGTGCCTTGATACAATCCTGTCTCAGAGGTCTACAGACAATTCCTTGGACTTCAAGATTCAACAACTTTACTGGACCCATAAGGAAATTTTGTTGCCTTGTTACAGCTGCTCTCCACTTGAAAATAGAAAGATGAAAACTTCCACCAAACCAAGACAATAAAGAAATACAAACAACTGATCAGTAAGTAAGAAAAAAACCAAGCTAGAGGACTAAAAAAATAATTAAATAAAATGAAAACAATAATAATTGTCCATTTGGGTTGAACAGGGGGGTGAGTCAAACGGTTTAATGGCCACTGGGAGAAAGGATCTCCTGTCGTATTCTGTGGTTCTGTGGTTCTGTGGCTTGATTTGTGCTCTGACAACTGTGGGACCTTATATAGACAGGTGTATACTTTTCCAAATCATGTCCAATCAACAGAATTTCCCACTAGTGGATTCCAATGAAGTTGTGGAAACATCTAAAGGACGGTCAGTGGAAACAGGATGTTTAGTTTTTTTATTTTAAATAAAGTTGCAAAGATTTCAAACAAACTTCTTTCATGTTTACATTATGGGGTAATTTGTTGAATTTTGAGGAAAATAATGTATTTGATCAATTTTGGAACAAGGCTGTAACATAAGATGTGGAAAAAGTGCTGTGCATACTTTCTGGATGCACTGTATGTAGAGAAAACTCAATAAATCCCCTTTTAAAAGAAGAAACCTCCAGCAGAACCTGACTCAGGGTGGGTGGCCTTGACCGGTTGAGGGGGGTGGAAACAAAACATTGGCCAGTTTGGTAGGGGCATTAGCTTTACACTGGAAATATTGCTCCAAAGCTAGGGTTTACATGCACAAAAGTACAGAAATGGATAGATAGATCTATCTAGATAGATAGATAGATAGATAGATAGTGCTTATGGTGATCTTAAGTATTCCTCTAAACATGAATCACTCAGGGATTTCTTGTCCTCTCTGTTCAATAAACCTCTTCTTGTTTGCCTGTTTGCTAATTATCTAACCATATGACAAAATTCACTCTATTCCCCCGATCTGCACAAATTAAAGGATCTGAGCTTCCGCAGGAAGTAGAATCTGCTAGTGGAAACGTCCGGTGCATGTTACTGGTTAGTTAAGTGAGAGAACCTGTGGAGACTGTGGGGGGAAGTGTTGTCTGTGGAGGCAGGTGGTGAGATGCCATCTGGGGATCCTAAAATAAACCATTGATTAAGATCATTGGCTCTAGTCGTTTTCCATCAGCTTGATTTTCCTTCTCCTTAAATTCCAAAATTTGTTCTCGTGCCCGACCACACAACCTTCATGTTGTTTTACTAGAGCTGGTTCTACAGTTTCGCCCTGTCCTCTTCTTAACTTTGTGGGAATCTGGGGCCTCGCTCCTAGCATTGTGGGTCAGGAGAATGCAATCAACCGATCACCCAGATAAACAATGCGCCTACTCCCACTTCCGTTGGCCTGGCTTCCCAGCTGAGATAAATTGTAAAATGGGGAAAAAAACTTTACAGTGCTTCTCATTCACCCATTTGCACAAATGCCAAGGAGCTGCTATGCTCCTGGTGAGTTTTGAACTCACCAGGAACAACTAAGTTGGGGTTCGATGTCTTGCTCAAAAACACTTCTGACCAGAGGAGCCAGGGATCAAACCAACAACTGAGAGATTGGTGGAAGACCACCCAACCTCCAGAGTTGCCCACAAGTAGCAGTTTGATTACCTATGCTACTCCCTATTCCAACTGGCCTGCATGTTTTAACACGTTTTGTGAGTGCGAATGGGCAAATAAGAAGCAGTGTGAAGCCCTTTGAGTACCAATAGCTAGAAAAGCGCTATATAAGTGCAGACCATTTGGAGAGTAAATGCATTTCTGTAAAAACTTTGCTGCACAAATAAACATGAGTTTATAACATGAGCAATATAACTAATCTATAATTGTGTAGCATGTCAGGAGGCTCAATAGGTAGAGCTTTAGGATTAGATGCAGAAGCCTGCGGAATCATATCCCACCACAGGATGGAGTCCCAGCAGTACAGGGTGCCTGCATAACAAGGGATGGTTGTGGTAGGAAGGCGTTAAAAAAATACTTGTTTCGTTACACCTAACACCTTCCGCTGTGGTGACCCTAAAGGACCTGAAAGCCATCAATCTTTGAATTGTGTACCATTTAACAATTTTATTTGTGCTGCATTAACTAAGAAGAGAAATGTAGGTTCTATGGATAACATTGAACATATTAATTATACATATTTCTTAGTTCTATAAAATTTTGACATTTTTTCATTGTCATCAGGAAATGGATCTGAGTTTGCTGTTTCTTTTCCTGGCACTGATGAGTAGAAATGGTAAGTTTTACGTTGTTTATTTGCAAATATCTTAGGCTATGATAGTCAATATTTTTACATAATTGAGTTAATAAATAAAAGTAATTGCGGCCACTCACTGTTTCATCTGGTTCTGCATAGCTTTGCATTATCTTTAATCAGAAAAGGCACATAATGTATGCAGCCCTTTTTACTCGTGCTCCATCTGCCAAATTTTTCCAGCATGCAAGCACTATATTCAGCCTGCAGCCACACATGCCTAGGTAAACCAGATGACCTGGTGACCTCTTATAACAGTCTTTTTAGTGAATGAGAAGACTCCCATCAGGGGAATGCCAAAACTTCAGCAGCTTTTGCTCAGCTCTGCTGAGAATCCATACAGACAGGGACGGGACTTTATTTTGATGGGCACACCATGCAGCCACATGCGAGGATAGACTAGGATCCTACCATTATGTGAAAGATGAAAGGCAGGCATACATGTCATAGTGTTAAGTATTTGGCCTTTATTTATTTGATTTGTTTTAGTTGTTCACTTAATGGTTTGATTCAAATGTCAAACTCTAACTCTAACTATACTCTTTTTATAATACTGAATAAACATTGCTTACTATAGAGTGCACACAAACCATTAGTATTTGCTAAATAGTGTAAAATATAAGGCTACAAGTGATATTACTGTAAATTAAGAGCCATTTGGGAACCATTGGGAGCCATTGTGTTTGCAGTAGTGCTTTTATATGGAGCTTTGAAAAGAGCTGGAAATAGCCCTGGAATTCTAACATTATCCTTTTTTAGGAGATGTTAACAAAAATGTGAAGCGCTGCTGACATTATCCGGACTATATGCACCCAGCCCCCTAGCGCAGTCTAGATTATGTGAATGAAGCATGTGCTTGAAGCGTGTTCCAAATTGTCGGGAGGATTAAAAGCGAGCAAGCGTTGAAAACGTTTCTGTCAACATCTGTAGTCAAATGATAAAACCTTTTTTTATTAGAGGCAGGGCTCCGATGTGCTGTAAACAAAATACTGAATCCCAAATTTTATATTTTATATGACATTGCGCCTCCTGTGTGTGCTGGAAATCTAACAGATTTTTACACGTGAGGAAGCCTCCCCCATTGGCGATTCCCCGCTGTGAGTTACATGAAAGGCTGAATTCTCCTAACATTGTCTAGAGTTCATGAGTGAAAGAGGCTATAGTAATCAAATTGCAGTTACAATGTAACCTTTTACAGTTGAAAGCAACAGTGATTTGTATTTGTCCTTTGTATTTTGCATGATTGATAGCTTATATTTGTTTTTACTTTTGGTTTGTTGGTCATTTCATTTTGTAAACAGTATTTGGAGTATTTAGTCATATTATCTTTTTCCATCGGTACATTTGATAAAAACCATGTGAGTTTTAAAAACGTTTTTTAAACCTCAGTTCATCTTGAGCTATACATATTACACACACTATTTACCATAAGACATGATAAACAAATATTCTTATTCCGAATTTTGTACACTAATGAAATGCTAGATGCATCCAGATTAAGTCAGACATTTCAATATTTTAAAGATTTCAGTTTTTAAATTATATTTTACTGATATTTTTTGAGACTTTGTTGCATGGACATTTCTTTGCAGGATTGTGCCAACAAGAGGAAGGATGCTCAAAGTCTGTGATCGAGTCCTGTGATGACTGTATCAAATCTGGGCCATACTGTACGTGGTGTAAACAGCTGGTAAGGAAAAAACTTAATGCAACATGCATTATATACACCAGGTCCCTACGTAATTAAAGTAGGGACCTGGTGTATATACGAAACAAAGTTGCTTTGTTGTAAATAAGTTGCCCTTAAATATCAGTGGGAAAAAAAATCTGGCAAGTTGTGTTCTATATGTAATAATTCTGAAAAGCTGTACATAGCCATAGTACATAGGAGGACTGCTGCCTACCTTTGTGAGTACAGCTGTATTCTGGCAGTTTGCTGGCTTGAGACTGAGCAAATCTTGCACTGAGCCACTAGAAAACTGTATTTATCATTATTAGGTTTTTAAAATAATTAAATTTTTCCAGATAGGGTACCTTTTTTCATGTGGAAATAACCTGCATTTTCTCCTTTGTGTTTATGGTCACACACAGCACAGAAGCTGCATTTGCTGGTCTGACAATGTTCTACTCCTGCAGTTCTGTCAGAGTAGACATTGTGTTAACATTACATTAAATATACTGAAGCTCTGCACTTATATAGTGCTTTTCTACCTATTGGCTCTCTATTGTCCTGTTTCACATTCTCTTTACCTTAATCTGAATTTAATCAGAACCTGTTTGCTGAGGCTGCACCTAGGGATGTACACATCCCTACCAGGATGACTAGGCTGCGTAACAGTGGCTGTTACTCAGGTAGTAGTCATCCAGTAGGGTTGGTGGTTTAACCCCACAGCTTTTCTTGTCATATCTCAAAGGTTCCCTGGGGAAGACACTTAGAGTGGGTCCTTGCTCGGCAACTGCATTGGTGTTTAAAAGAGTAAATGAGAAAAAACATTGTAAAGCAGGTTGGGTACCAATCTTGTAGAAAGGTGTAATGTAAGTTGTAGACCATTCCCCATTTATTAAATCTTGTCACAATAAGTCCAACTGCTTCACCCCAAATCCTTCATGTTTACTACTGTAATAAGAATAAATTTCAGTAGACAAACAAATATTTTTTTCCTACATTACTGTGGTGCTGAAAAGGCAGCAGGTGCCAGGTCCAAATGTAAGGCCATTTCATTAAGTTCATCTGTCCCCTTTTCTTATGTTATAGTAAACTACTGGAACACATCTATCCCGTTTATGAGCTACAGTATTATAGGAAATGAAGGGATTCCTGTGCATTAGGTGTTTGATTAATAGTTAAACATTGATTGTTGAACTTAACTAGAGGTCAGGGCAGAGCACTCTGGGCCCTTCTCAGGCACAATATGGCTTGGCCTATGATCGGGTGTAAGTACAATATAAGAGTAGGAAATGGCACCTAACTCATCAAAAAAGTTTCAGAGTGATGTATTTTTGGTCTCACCTTTAGCACAAGTAAGAACAATTTATTTGTAAAGTAATCACTACAGTCTCAAGTAAAAATTAGGAGAGTTCCAGGGGTGTCCTAACTGCTGTCCTAATTGATGTCTGACCTACCAGGAGCAACTTGGGGTTCAGTGTCTTACCCACTTCAACATTGGACAGGATAATCTGGGAATTAAATTACCAAACCCAGCATCACCGGAAAACCTAAGTCAAAATTCATTCATTTCTATTGCAGTTAAAGGAACATAAAATAGTTCCCTTAATGAATGGGTTAGGTTAAAAGGTTTATAGAAATAGTGACAATCAATCATTTCTTCTTCTCCTTCTGATGCGATTTACTGATACAGCTGGTAGAGGGAAAGGGGCATGTTTAGTGTGAAGGCTGCAGATGAACTCTACCAGACAAATCAGGCTAAATGTTATATCATACGATTTGTTATTTGCAGCTTTGAGAAAAAAAAAGAAATCACACAATTAGTCCCTCTCCCCTTATATTTAACTTACATACTGACAGACATGACCTTTAAGTATGATCCACATATTTTCAATTGAGGTCGGTATTTTGTCCTCGCTAGTGTGGAGAGCTGCTTCTAGCTTAAAAGATGGCTAAGACCCAGAAAACACCCAGTATGTAGTATCTGAGTTTAGAAAAGTTACTGAAGAAAGCACTGTGAAACTACAATACAAAATAAAGTATGTGTTACAAATTGCTTCTCATTTTTACATAAACACAAAGTAATCAAAAGATACAAATTAGGCTGGTTAAACATGACTAACTAATTACTAATTAACTAACTAACTAATTACTTAAAATTAGCCCGATGCTAACATACATCACACGTCACACATACACCCCCTGACAAAATCAGGAGAATGTCAGAATTCCAGCGCATGCCTGAAAGGGGCTTTATACAGTTTGGGTCTTCTTCTTCCATACTTTGGAAAGTGTCTACAGTTCCCAATAATTTGTAAAGATGTACAATTGTTTAACTGATCATTTTAGAATCTACAGTTGTTTAAGAATGGCCCCAAGAGACATCCCAAACTGCTGGTTGGACTTTCCCATTGTGCTGTGTGTTCTCTGTTCTGTCAAACCTTTTTCATGTTGCCTCGGAGAAGTCGTTAAAAGGAAGTTATGATGCCTTGGGCTTTCCAAATTAAAAGACATTTTGAGCAAATGTTGGTATCAGAAACCCTACAGTAACTTAAAAGTTGTGGAACAAATTCTTTTGGTGTTTTCATCTAATGTTGCAAGTTATACAATCATTCTGCCAGTGGTGAGAAGAGTACAAAATTATTATACTGTAGTATAAGTAACTTTAATCTGCTAAAATTGTATTTAAGTACAAAATTACTTTAATTAAGTAAAGTTATTTGGGCAGCTGTGGTAGCTGTGGCGCAGGAAGGTAGAGCGGTTGTCCACCAATCTCACAGTTGTTGGTTCAATCCCCGGGTCCTCCGGTCACAACTTAGTTGCTCCCGGTGAGTGTTGGCCAGCTCCATAGAAGCTCCCCCACCAGTGTGTGAGTGTGAATGGGTGAATAAGAAGCTCTGTAAAGTGCTTTGAGTGCCAATTGGTAGCAAAGCGTTATATAAGTGCAGAATGTAATTTTTCAGACAATGCTCTCATGGAAGGAGCACTTATATAACATATCATTTCTATGTTCAGATCATAGATTTTTGTTCCTTTAGGTCAGCTTACTTACTTACAAGATTACTCACGTAATGGTTATAGCAGGAAATATTCGATTGTATTGGAATGGTGATTCCCATCTGCCAGTAGGTATAAAGATACTTACACAGCTGTACATCCATCAGGTCGGAGGTCTGGTAAATGCAGGATTAGTCTTTGAATGTAGCTTATGCTTATAAGCAAAACTAGAGACATAACATTTGTTAGACCACCAGGTATACAAATCTACAAAACATTACTTTGCTGCCAATACCCTGTGCCCCTGAATCAACATCACAAAAGCAAAAAACCCTAAACTCTAAAATATGAAAGATCAGTGGTCACAGTTAACTTATATTATTTTAAGGGATGAAAACTGATGAAAATTAAAACTTTAGGCTAATTTACAGATCTCGACTGGTCATAAGTCACAGACTCCCAGTGGCCATGAGTGTCACGCCACTTCACCTCCATGGTCTATTTCCATCAAGCCAGGTCCACCTCCAGAGCCTCCACACGTTACAGTACACCACCATGTGGATTACCTGAACAAGCTGTTCCTCCCACACCAGGCCCTGCCCACAGCTCGGCCAACATGCTTTTACCCTAGGTCACACCAAAGCTCAGAGATCGATCGACACCCTGTCTGCTTCTGTTCACCAGCTGGTCAATGACAATGCAGCCACAGCCTCTGTTCACATGCTCTTCACTAGTCTTGTTCATGTTTATCCCCTAGCCCATGTCTCGGTCCACACGTTTAGATTCCTCATTTCATTTTCTAGTTCATGTATCCGCCCTGTAATATTCATCCCCTGATATATGTATCACTGCTCATGTTATAGTCTGCATTTTACTAGTCTTGTTCATGTTTATCCTCTAATTTACGTACCCCTGCTAATGATTATATAAATATTATATTATTATTTTTTTACTTCAGTTAATCAACCCAGTAATCTGTTATCTCTACCATCTATAGAGAAGGCCAGTATTGTCATTATAGTCCCATCCATGATTCAATTCAATTCAATTCAATTCAACTTTATTTATATAGCGCCAATTCACAACAAAGTCATCTCAGGGCACTTTACAGAATAAAGTCAAGATTATAAAGATATATAAAGAGAACCCAACAATTCCCCCTGGAGCAAGCCATAGGCAACAGTGGAGAGGAAAAACTCCCTTTAACGGCTGTATTTATGTGGAATAAAATACAACCTGTATCTATTTTAATACATTTTTGCCTTCCTTTTTTACAGAATTTTACCAAAGCAGGTGAGCAGGAAGCAGCACGCTGTGACACCCAGGCTCAGTTGATAAAAAGAGGCTGCGAGGGAGAAGAAATCATCTCAACAAAAAATTATATACATACTGAGAAAGACAATCCTCTATCCAATGCATTTAACCAGCAGGAGCCCATCCAGCTGAGTCCACAGAAAATTAGGCTGACACTGCGTCCTGGTTAGTGGAATCGTTTATTGATTACTTTTGCCAACTAAAGCAATGCAGTATTTGGTTTCCAGATGCCAGAGCAGTTTTGCTCTTAGGTCACTATCTGGATTTGGGATTAAGAGCCCAAGCTTTTATCTAGTATCTAGGCATATTTCAAACCCATCATGTTCTAGTTGGGAGGTAATAGTGCTAACCACTTTATCATAATGAAAATTGTAATATTTATTTTTTTCTTCTTTCTTTTTATGGCTTTGTCTCTATGTTTACATTTTTTGCAGGCCTTCCAATGACATTCCCTGTTTCATTTAGAAGAGTTCAGGGTTATCCAGTTGATCTCTACTATCTGATGGACCTGTCTTACTCCATGAAAGATGACTTAGAAAATGTCAAAGATCTGGGACAAGAACTTTTTGCAGCTCTGAAAAAAATCACTGATTATGCTAAAATAGGTAATGGTATTGAAATCTTAATCTGATCATCATCTAAAATAAGTATAGACATAATTTGGAATGTCTTCAGAATACAGCCAAAATTTACACTTTAATAAATATTTTCTAATATATGTATTAATATTAATAATCTAATATATTAAATATATAAAATACCTACAGTACTGGTTACAAATACTATATACTTATCACAGAAAAGAAAGGATGAGAAAAGGATTCTTTTTAAGAGAATGATTCAAAAGATTACACAAATATTTTTCAAACAAACGTATTAATGTAATTATTACTAAGGTGGCACTAATTATTAAGGTGGTAGTAGTTTTATTTGTTCACAATAGAGAAAAGTGAAATTGGATGACATTATCTTCTTTTTGTTTCGGCTAATCCCTTCCAAGGGTTGCCACTGTGACCTCACCTTCCCCCATCCAACCCTTTTCTGTGTGCATCCTCTTCTCTCACACCAACCAACTTCATGTCCTATATCACTGCATCCATAAATCTCATCTTTGGTCTTCCTCTAGACCAACTCCATGACAGCTCCAAGCTCATCATCCTTCTATCGATATTTATATTCACATTCTTTCCTCTGAAAATGTCCAAACCAAATGAATCTGGCCCCTCTGACTTTATCTCCAAAACATCTAAAGCTGTCACTCTAATGTACTCATTTGTGATCCTATCCATCCTTAATTCCAACGAAAACCTCAACATCTTAAGCTCTGATACATCTCCTGTCTTTTCTTCAGTGCCACTGTCTCCAAGTCGTACAACATCGCTGGTCTCACCAATGTCTTGAACACCTTTCCTTTCATTCTCACTGATACTCTTTTATCCCACAACACGGCTGACACTTTTTCTTACCCATTAAAACCTACTTGCATACTCCTCCTTATCTCTTTTCCACGCTCACCTTTGCTCTTAACCATTGACCCTAAGTACCTGTGCTCCCTGTAACCTTACTGTTTCACTTGGGTCCCTCTCATTCACACACATAATTTGTGTCTTTCTGCGGCTAACCTTAATTCCTATGCTTTACAGAGCATACCTCCACTGGCTCCCTTCTATGATAAAGATCACAATCTCATCTGCAAGCATCATATTCCTAACCTTATTTATCAGCTTGTCCATCACCAGGGCAAACAGGAAGGTGCTCAGAGCTGATCCTTGATGCAGACCCACCTCAACCTTGAACTCTTTCACACATACAGCACACCTCACCAATGTCTTACAGATTTTTCTCTGCCACTCCTCATACAATACCACAGCTCCTCTCTCGGCACCCTGTCATACGCTTTTTCTAAATCTACGAAGACACAATGCAACTCCCTATGATCTTCTCTGTACTTCTCCATCAGCATCCTCAAAGCAAATACTGCATCTGTTGGACTCTTTCTAGGCATTAAAACATATTGCTGCACACAAATGCTCACCTCTGGCATTAGCCGAGCTTCCACTACTCTTCCACAGAACTTCACTGTGTGGCTCATCAGCTTTATCCCTCTGTAGTTGCCACAGCTCTGCACATCTCCATTGTTTTTAAAAAATCGGCGTGGGTACACTTGTCCTCTATTCCTCTGGGACTTTCTGGCTCTCCAAGATCTTGGTAAACTAAATAGTCAGAAACTTTACTGCCACCTCTCCTAAACACTTCCATATCCTTAACGGTATGTCATGAAGAACTGCTTTTCCACTCTTCATCCTCTACAACACCCTCTTACTTATCTTTGCTACCTCCTGCTCCACACCTGTAACATTTTCTAGTCTTCCTTCTCTTTAATTTTCCTCATTCTTCAACTCTTCAAAGTACTCCTTTAATCTTAGCACTTAGCACCTGTCAATAGATTTCCATCCTTATCTTTAAGGACTAACCTGCTGCACATCCTTCCCATCTCTATCTTTTTGTCTCACCAACCTGTACAAATCCACCTCTCACTCCTAACTGTCCAACCTATCATACAAGTCATCATATGCTCTTTGTTTGGCCTTTGCTACCTCTACCTTCACCTTATGGTGTCTACTCTCTTCAGTTCTCTCAGTGTCAAATGTCTTAGCTAATCTCTTTCTCTGTATAGACTCCTGGACTTCCTTGTTCCACCACAATCTCTTGTCCACTGACACACCAAGTACCCTCCTATCTGTCTTCTTGATCACATTAGCTGTAGTTGTACAGTCAGCTGTTGCAGATTGATCACAGTGTGACAGGCAGTTTTACGTAAACTCTGCTTCCTGAGTTAATATGCAGAACCTTCAGTATTTTCCATATCACTCTCTTAGAGTTTAGTGACCACTTAGAATTAGAGACTCTTCACTAGCCTGTCTAAGACATAATACATGCTGAGAAATCAGGCAGTTGTAAGTCTTACATGCCATAAAAAAAATTATTATCTGGTGATAGTTGATTCTGCCATTTGTTTTTACATATTTATAAATTTCAGTGGTCTGAAATGCTTGATTAAGTGCTTAACTTTGAAAGTAATAGCAATTTCTATAAAAACAGGGTTTGGTGCCTTTGTTGATAAGACAGTCCTTCCTTATACTAACACCAACAAGGAGAAACTGCAGAAGCCATGTGATGAGAATGACCAGCAGTGTCAGGCTGCCTTTGGCTATAGACATGTACTCAGTATGACACCAAAGGAGGTTGAGTACAAAGAAAAGGTGACAGCACAGTACATTTCTGGGAACTTGGATCCACCAGAAGGAAGTCTTGACGCCATGATGCAGGCTGCTGTATGTGGGGTGAGAAGTGTTTATTAAAAAATTATCAAATCGAAAGCCTAGTATCTGATGGCAAATTTAGTACTTTAGTAATTCTAATACTGTCACAATTCTCATCTCAGACTTTGTTTTTGCATTAAGTTATTGCCTTCTCTTCATAGTATCATGGTACATTTGCTATAGTACTATACTGAACTGCAGATTTTTTTTTTCAAATGCAGAGGCTTAATATAATATATAAATCAGTTACTAAATCATTGTGATTATATATAACATTATTACATTTGACTAATTTCAGTAGGCTACAGAAGTGCACTCATAAGAATTTGGTTTGTGATTAGATGCCAGTAGGAAAAGCTGTGTCTCTCTCTCACACACTAACACACAAACACAATGCAGGGACATAGACCAAAACTTGCAAGACATCGTTCTTTGACAGCTGTATCGATTTTTTAACAGAATGTACTTTGAACCTGTTGTTTTTATGTGATGCAGATGTATCTCTTATTCATGTTTTGATTTTCCATTATAAATCAGTTAATGTGCACCCCTAGTTTTTACACATGCGCAGCCCTCAGTCTGCCTCACACACCTAAAATCACCTTTAGCTCCAACCTACAACTTTGTATTCACTCCTACGTCTGTGATTTGTTAATCAGGGACCCTTAAAAGTAAGTAGTTTAGATAACAGATGGAAGAATGAATGTCATTACTTGTTAGCAAATATAGTAAATATTGATATGACTCATCATGTTTTAAATGAGTTGAAGACCGTATCATTGAGTGGATTATCTATGTACTTGGAGTCCCTCTGTTGTCCTAACTACGCAGTTGACCAAGTAATTAATAAATAAGACAAAATCTAGGCAAGGTATAAAAATTTTAATGGATAAATAAATCAGTATATAGGAATTATAAGCATTATTGTCATTCTATATCTTTTTTTATTCTATATGATAGACATAACAACAACAGGATTCAACAACACATGTATTTCTTTCTTTCATTATTATTTCATACAGTATTTACTGCACATACAGTCATTATTGCACAACACAATTTAAGATGGTGGCCTGGTAGCTTAATAGGTAGGGCGTCATGTTGGGATGCAGAAGTCTGCAGAACAAATCCCTGCCACCTGGTGCATACCAGGTGTGTCCTTGAGTAAGACACTCAGTGCTAGCGTCCTGGGTGCAGCTTGTGGCTGATATTGACAACAATTTTAAATGGAAACTAGAACAGCCATAGTAACCAACTCAAAGCAGGAGCCAAATGTGCCCACAGCACTGCCCTTCTCTCATGGTGCTGTCTGTTTATCCTTACACTACATTAGCAATCAAAAATCAATTTAGCACTCAGATTATGTAAACAGAAGAAGGTTTATATTGAACATATTTGAAATATTTTCACTTGCTTCAAACATCAATATCTGCTTATGGCAGTTTAAATTGTTGCTTTATGGTTTGCTTACAAAAGTCAAAGCTTCGTTAATGTGAAGCACAGATGTCTTGTTTAAATGGTTTCTTAATAGGCAATGAGGGCATTTTTCTGTTAAAATTAAAAACACAATCTCTGCCTATCCCTAAGCAAATATTCTGGTAAACTAAACCTAGTAGGTGGGACAAAGGTCATCAACGGTCTCCAGATTTTGAACTTATAAATGTCTTACAGCAAAAGATGACAATCTACTAGCAATTGTATTTTTAATCAAAAGTTTTTTGTGAAGCGTGTTACTTGGATATAAAAGTATTTTATATGATAGCACTTTTTAGCCAAAACGTTTTTTATGATTAAATGGCCATTAACACATATTGTTGACTAGGACAAAATAGGTTGGAGGAATAGCAGCACTCGACTGATTGTGCTGGCCACTGATGCTGGATTCCACATGGCTGGGGATGGAAAGTTGGCTGGCATACTGGAACCCAATGATGAAAAGTGCCATATGGAGGAAAACCTTTATACCAAGAGCACTGACATGGTATGTGAAGAATCGCATAAAGGAATCAACCAGTAATATGGATTTGGCAAATTATAGCAAACTACAGCACATTACATGGATTTTCTGTCTTTTAAAGAGCAGCTGAATATGTCAGAGTCATATCTGAATGAGCACCCTGGTCACCTTTCCATTAAAAGTACAGTGGCAATCTACTAGGTTGAACTTAATATTTACAAAATGTGTCACTTTTACCGCAACAAAATTCTTAAATTTGTGCACTTGCATAAAAGTGAGCCTATTCTTGCTTTTCACTTGCATTGCAAGTTGTTCACTTGCAACAACACCATAATAATAACAATAATAATAATAATAATAAAGAAATGACCATAACATTAAAGATGAAAAGATTTTGTGGAGTGAAAAGGGTGGGTTGTGAGTATACAGTACTGAATAGTTGAAACTGTGAATGTGTATGGACAACGATAAATAGAGCTGCACAGAGGAGATGGGTTGAGTCTTGGGTAATCTTGGTTCTGGGGACTAACAAAGCTACTTTCGTTTTTTTAAGGTGTTTTTAAAATGCGTGAAAGGGATTAGACATGTCCTTTGTATAGGCAAACTTTTGGTAATCTAACAATTATCTACTCCAGAGATTGTTGTATGATGAACACTGAACATTGTTTGAAATCCACATTTCTAAACTGAGCTGATAACGGAGTAATCCTACAATACACGTTTACGAATGGTAATTTCACAAATACATTTACAATGTGTAAATGTGTTTGTGAAAATTCAATTCCACTAAACAAGGTAAGAAACTGTGTGCCTCCACACCTACACACTGAACCTTTCACTTCTACCTTGTTGTGGTCCCCGATACCTTGTAGTCTGTTCTTTCTGTCAGCTCTAATACGTGAACTTAAATCTGTAATAGCTGTATCTTGTTGACCCTAGAGGTGCAGATACATCTACAGTGAGGGTGGAGTGGTGGACAAAAGGTTCTTTCCTGACATCGCACTACATGCTGCATGCCATCTGTGTTTGGAGTATGATGATACAAAACCATATATATCATCAAATTACCTATTAAAAAGTAGAAAAATGACAAGTTGTACAGCAAGTAGTGTGATAATATCTGACATAAATTACACGTTTTGGAAATGTTTACTTTTCATTTTAAATTTGGCTCATGTTCTATTCACTATCATTATCTAGGCAGGGTTTACTGTATGGCTTGTACTGCAACCAGATAGCAGGCACCTCTTTGGCTCTCCCTGTGTGGCTCTCTGTGCCTCTCTCTCTCACCTGCCCAGTCTTCCCTGTTTCTCACACCCACAGGTGTTCCGTGTCGTTTTATTGCTCTTCCTCATTTCTGCACCCGCTCACCTGTTTTTTATCCTTTTGATAAGATCTCTACTTAAAGTTCATTTACTACACTTACTGTGATTACCCATGAATTCTCTGTTTTCTCTGCCTGCTTTCAGCTATTTAACTTTGTTTTCTTTGTTTTCTGAACGTTTGGTTTATGGTTTTCACCTTGTTTAATTTGTTCATCCCGGTCCTTTTATGTTAATGCATCTGCCTCCATTCTTGGTTTTGCCCATGTATATTTTAACCTCTTTTTTAGTTATTTTTAGTTATCCTTGTCGTTTGCTCCTTAATTTGGTGCCTCTAACCCTTATTTAATTCCCTGTCCCTACCTTTACTTGGGTAAACTCTAACATACAAACCTTGCAGTCTATGATTTAGACTGAAAGAAGTAGTCTACATCAGGTCCATATTGTACTTTGACACCACATTTTCAATTTTAGCAATATCTTGTTCCAGAATGTAGACAGGGATGCCTGGTGGATGAGTGGTAGAGCAGTGGGTTGGGATGCACAAGACCATGGGTTTGAATCCCGCCCTGCCCAGCCCCGAGGTCCACCCCGGTGTCAGACCCAAACCTGGATGAAAAATGGGAGGGTTGCAGCAGGAAAGGCATCCAGCAAAAAAACTCATGCCAAATCAAAGTCCGGAACAGCTTCTACTGTGGCAACCCCTGAAGGAACAAGCCAAAAGCCATGTTGATCTAGCTCCATAATGTTAGAGCAACAAATGTTTGTCCAGGAACCCTATATTGGTCTAAACCTAAGATTAAGATTTTCAGCCTCTACCTGCCTAAACTATAAAAAGGCCAAAGTCAACTGTAAGCATTGCAAGGATTAAATAATTCAGAAAGGAGTAGCCTGAAGATTATGCAAGTTAGAAGCAGCAAACTTCCAACTTCACTCCACTAAATTATCCATGCTTTTTATTTAAAATGGATTAAGAAAGAATTACAACAACTCATTGACAACTCAACTTTGACAATTTAAAAGTACGTGCTTTTATCCAAAGCACTCTCCAATGTTGCTTTTTATTCACCCATTCACACGCACACTCACCAATACTTGTGGCTGCCAGGCAAGGTGCTCACCTGACCCACCAGGAGCCAGTTGGGGTTCAGTGTCTTACCCAAGGTCACTTTGACATATAGCCAGGAGGGCACGGGAATTGAACCATTGACCCTCTATGGACGATCCTCCTTGAGCTAGCCCAATGCAACGGTGAAGAGGAAAAACTCCCCTTAACAGAAGAAACCTCCAGCAGAACTAGGCTCAGGCTGGGTGGCCATGTGCCTTTAACAGTTGGGGTATGTGGAAAGTGGAGAGAGAAAAGAAATAATTAACTGATGAGATTATTAGAATCACAAGCCTCAAGAGAATAATACCACTCGGACATTTGCATTCTTGCATACACACCCTGTGGACAAAGAAAGGGGCTCTAATACTGACTTACTAGGTGTGACCTAGTAGGATTACTGTCAATACCTTTACAGAAACATGACATGGGTGCTCATTCAGACATTTAGTGAACCCTCAGAATATTGGAAAACAGTACATGCCTGAAAGGAGCTTAATTATATTCTGTAATGGCTGTGTGCAGGACTACCCATCTGTTGGACAGCTAGCTGTGCAGTTGGAAAAAAACAATATTCAGCCAATATTTGCAGTAACAAAAAATGTGGAAAATGTGTACAAGGTAAACTAACTTTTAACTTTTGTTTTGCTAATCTATAAAGCATATATTTTGACTTATGCATTATGACTTCTATATTTTAATTTCACCTAATTTTTGCCCAGCAACTATCTAAAATGATTCCAAAATCAGAGGTTGGAGTTCTGTCATCAGATTCTAAAAATGTTGTTCAGTTGATTGAAGATGCTTATAATGTAAGTATGCTATTATTCTTCTTTTGAGAGCAGGTATTGGAACACTTTAGATTACAGCCTGGGACTTATACATAAGAAGGGTAGAGGGGTAAGAGGCTCCACTTTAAATTACAGCTCTCATTTGTTGTACCAACTATATAAGAACCGTTAACCAAGTGATTTATATATATTAATTTTGGTGAAAATAAACAGCAATTATGCTTTTATTTGCATGGAAAACCAAATAAAATCAGTTGAACTTTAGTGTTTTTAATACCTTATTGATAAGCAATTAATATCACATGATAGGTGTAGGTTAGCGCTTCCGCCTCTTTTCTTAAAAATTATTAAATATAAACCCCTGTAATTTAAAGTGGAGCCTTTTACCTTCTTCCTATCAGTAGTTTCACAGTAGTTACACAGTACGTATTTTCACCTATAATCAAATTAATTAATAAGTACCCCTCAACTACAAAATACTTAAACTGAGGGTATTTTTCTTATTCTGATCTTGTTACCCGGTTATTCCCCAAAGTTTGCTCATTGTTATCAGAAAACAACAAATATATATCCATAGGTAATGTACACCATTGTTACTAAAAAGTTCCTTTAAAAAGTTACTAAAAAGTACACAGTATGTTCATTGTACTTACCCTGTATTCTAAAGCCTTAATGCATGTACAATCATATTTCATGATTTTTCTGCTGTTTTACACTGTTCTCAAATGTATAATCTATAACAGAAGTTGTCCTCCAAAGTAACTGTGACCCATGACAATCTCCCTGATAATGTGAGAGTTGTCTACACCCCTATATGTAAAGAAGCAGGACCAGCAGGAGGCAGCGAAGGGGTTTGTGACAATGTCCTTGTGGGACAAATGGTCAGTTATTTTTCTAATTTAAAAAAGCTTTCTGTTTAATAGTCACATATTAAGTGCATTGAGTTCTTGTTACATTGTTGGATACATATTAAAAAAATCCCATCACTTCATCAATGAAAGTCATGTCAGTGGAAGTTCGGATTACCAAAAATAGATACATAACAAAAAGCAGTTGTAGCCACCATAGAATAATTTCATATACATACTAGTATATAGACATTATTATTACATTGAGAACTGTTTTAAAACTTAACTTTTTGTTATAAATTAGCGGGTGAATGAAGTGAATATTACATTTATACTATTAGATGAAAATGTTAAGTTTTCTGAACTTTAAACTTAATACTTGACACCTCCATTTAACCTTCTAATCCTAACTGCCTTCCCCAGATATCTTTTAATGTAACAGTAACAGCACACTCATGTATGAAAGACAAATCTTTTACTATCAAACCACTGGGCATCAAAGATACATTGACAGTAACCTTATCTACAAACTGTGAGTGTGAATGCGGAGACCCAGAGGACAACAAAAACCACCAACACTGCAAAGACAAGGGCAAAGTCAGCTGTGGTATTTGCAAGTAAGATTTACTAATTACACAATGAATATTTTTATTCTTTTTTGTATTTTTTTTACAAATAATACCAATACAAATAATACAAGCACCAGAAGGATTCTGTTTGTTTGTAGTAAATGTGAGAAAAGGGGGTAGGGGACAGGATAAGTGAGATTAGCCTGCACACAGTGATCTCTGTCCTTTAAATGATAAACGGTCTGCACTTATATAGATCGCTTTTTACATATGTTTCTCATTTACCCATTTGTACTCACAATCACACACCAATTAAATAACTACTGCATAGCAGCTCCCCCAGAAAATCGAAGGGTATTATCCTTACTTCAAAACTATTTAAAAAGACAAAATGAGATTTCAGTTTTATTTTCAAGTTGTATGTGCTGGAGCCAGATAGGTTTAGGCTAGTTTGGAGCACTATGTACACATTGTTTGTGTGGAAATCTTTAAAGTGGGGTTTGGTTCAAAATCTATTGTCTATTAAAAATTGCTAGGTAGAGACAGATGATGCAAAATAAATCTAAATCTTTTCCAAATTTTTAAGTTTAATGAGCCTTTCTCTCGTTATTCAGGTGCCATGATGGCTTTGTCGGTCAATTCTGTGAGTGTTCCAAAGAAGAGCGCTCCCTGAGAGCATCCTGTCAGAGGCAGAATGGCACAGAGTGTGAGGGGCGAGGAGACTGTGTGTGTGGCAGGTGTAAATGCCACAAAACAGATAGTGGAAGCAGTTACCATGGTGACTTTTGCGAGTGTGACGATGAACACTGTGAGAAGTCTCAGAACAAACTGTGTGGAGGTAGAGCTTTCTAATTGCAATTATTTCTCACCACAAGATATAACGTACTCATTGAATGCATTTTCTGTCCTACAACTCTATGATAAAATAATACAAGCAACAGGGACATTCATTAGTAAATGTGAGAAAAGGGGTGGGGGCAGCATAAGTTGATTAGCACAAATGCGAGTACTGACTGTCCTAACTATTCTTTACAACTTCCAGGGAATGGTAGGTGCAATTGTGGCAAATGTGAATGCAATCCAGGCTTTGAGGGCTCAGCTTGTCAATGCATAGTGTCTGAGGAGGGCTGTCATACCATTAACAACACTGTGTGCCACGGCAGAGGGACCTGCAAGTGTAATCGCTGTGAATGCAATGAGGGATACCAGCGTCCACAATGCAAGACTTGTCTTGGTTGCCCTGATCCATGCCAGACCAAACTGTAAGGAGTCCAAACTTACACTACACCTATATTCTAATTATATTTAATTAGTTCCTCTTCCTTAGTAGTTCCTCTTCCGGTCTGCGACCTTAAGATGTGAGTCCAAAGTATTAACTTTTATTTATTGTGTTTTCAGGAACTGCATTGAATGCCTAGGATTTAACTCAGGTCCCTATAAAAAAAACTGTAGCGAGACCTGCAGCAAAAGCATTTATTATGAAATGGTAGACCAGATGACAATATCAACCAAAGTATGCCAGCAGAAAGACTCAGAGAGCTGCTGGATCAAATTTGCCCTGGAACAGCTGGTTGGAAAGGATAACTACAGGGCTCAAATTCTGAAACAGAGAGGTAAGATGATGATGAAATATGCACACTTTAGTCTACCATGGTGCCGGCACAGATGTTTCAGTACACTATGCCAGCCACTTGGCTATGGTTATAGGTATTTATGTTAGTATCTTGCACACTGCTGTTGTGTGCTCGATTGTCTCAGGGGCATCTTTGCACAGCCTGCCCCTAGAGTCCTGGTAGACCCCAGCCTCAACCCCCCCAAGGGCCTGAGCCCCTTCTTCTATCTGAAGGTGGTACATGCCGAGTAAGGGTATGTCCTTCCATAACGAATTCTGCTCTTTTTTCCCTTGCTTCTTTGGTTTCTGCTGCCTGAGGTATTCCCTAAGCATGTCATCACGTGGGGCTATCTTCCTGATGTATTCATGGATCTTGGTTGTTTCAACCTGGATAGTGGCTCTGATGCTCACTAATCCTCGGCCTCCTTCCTTACGCTTAGTGTACAGTTTCAGGATGCTGAATTTGCAGCTTATTATCTTTTCTCAGCTTATCTTTTGGACAGCTTATTATGCCAGCGGGGTACCTAATGACCTGTAACCAGTGCTTATTGGCATCACCTCATGTTTGTCACTTAGAAAAGAAATTGTGGTACACAGTAGATTTCAAAAAGGCTTGCCGATGGATACACATTATAGTTTTTTCTTTGGACTGGAGCCAAAGAATGGGAAGAGGAGGAAAATGTCTGCTGACATTCGAAGGTTTGCAGCTTGTTTTTAGGCAATCTTTTTAGGTCAGTACACCTTAACGTTTCTGAACTCTTTTTTGCTGATCTACCAAAGATCTCAGAGGCCAATGCAGAGCTGGAAGCTGAGATATCTACAGAAGAACTGATTGCTTCAGTTTTTGGTCTGCAGAGTGGTTAATCTTCAGGCATTCATGGCCTGTCAAGTTTTATAAGTTCTTCTGGGCGTCAATAGGTGAAGATTTTTGGTTAGTCCTTATTGACAGCCTGAGAAAGGGTCCACTGTCTCGGAATTGTAGGAGAGCTGTTCTTACCTTCTCCCTAAGAAGGGGTGAGTTTCTTGATATAAGGAATTGGTGGCGCTTGTCTCCTCTGGACCAATTATAAACTCCTGTCCAAGGTTTTGGCAAATAGGGTGAGGTAAGTGATAGGGCAGCTCACGACAGACCTACTGTGTACCTGGCTTAATAACAGACAATATACTGTATCTCTGATTTGGTATGTTGTGGATCTCTTTAGTGCATTGGGGTTAGTGGTGGTTGTTGTTTAATTTCCATAGACCAAGAGTTGACAGAGTTGAACATTTGTACCTAAGAATTAAAGCTCTGGTAGTGGGAGATATAACAGACAGACAACTCAGCCTGCCTGCTGGGCTTTCTTGGAAAAGAGCAGGATAAAACTATCTTGGGGAGTAGCTAGAAGATCCTACCACAGTGTCAAATAAACTAGGAGGAAAACGGTAGTATTCTACCTATTTACACTGCTTCTCATTCAACCATTTGCACTCACAATCATAGACACTCCAATGGTGAAGCAACACTCACCAGGAACAACTTAAACTGGGGCTAAGTGTCTTACTTAGAAACACTGGTGGACAACTGCTCTACGCACCACAGTCACCCACAGGGTGTTTTAGCTAAGATTGAAGGAAAACGTACAAAATGAAAATCCATTTTGTCTAGTGTGTCTTTTAGAGGACATGTTTTAATAATAAATAATCTCATTGCATCTATGTTGTCTTAATTGTGTGGCTCCTTTCGTCCATCGATCCCACAGTTGTTGGTTTGATCCCCAGCTTCTCTGGTCACATGTCGAAGTGTCCTTGAGCAAAACACTGAAGCCCAACTTAGTTTCTCCTGGTGAGTGCATAGCAGCTTCCCAATAGGTGTGTGAATGTGAGGGCAAATGGGTGAATGAGAAGCAGTCTAAAGCGCTTCGAGTACCAAAAGGTAGTGCAGGCCATTTACCATTATGGTTTGCATTTTAAAACTGTCAGTGGACTGAGACCCTCAGTAATAAAAACATGTTGTCAGCTCACAATAGGTCATGTGGTATACCTGTGTGGACCCAAGCTGGAGGATGTTTGCGCTCTAAGCTCTATGGTATCTGGTATGCTCAGCAAGGCTTCTCTCCAAACAGCTTCGAGTGTAGAAAGAGCAACGCAGAACCTTCTGGTTGCTTTTTGCACGGCCTCTGTTTTACCCAAGGATTTAGATCCTTTTCTCTTAACCTGAAGGATTACACTGCTTCTCATGCACCCGGTCATAATCATAATCACACACACACAGATGGGGGAGCTGGCACTTGGCAGCAGCTGGATTACACTCACTGGGAGCAACTAAATTGGGGTTCAGTGTCTTGCTCAAGGACACTCTGATATATGATCAGAGGACCCAGGGATTGAACCAACAACTGCGGGATTGGTGGATGACCACTCTACCTCCTGCGCTGACTGTAGGGTTTTGAAAAAGGGTTTAGAAAATTTAATCCCCCCTCTCTCTTAACATTTTATAAATGTATAAATGATTCTGTGAATTGTGTTTTCAGACTGTCCAGAACCACCAAGCGTCATAGCTATTATTGGAGGCTCTATTGCATCTGTGGCTCTCATTGGCATCATACTGCTAATGCTCATCAAGCTACTTATCCATATAAAGGACCTGAAAGAGTTCAGGAAGTTTGAAAATGAAAAAAAGAAATCCAAGTGGGCAGAGGTGAGATGATTTTAATATTACTGGAAACAATAATAAACAATGTAGATGTGTTTTTGTTATCTTTTTTGTTACCTTCAGTTTTTTTAAGCATTGTGCAAAGTAGCATTCTGACCTTTATTTGAATGGAAAGCTGCTTATGAAAAACAATTAGATCAATATAAATATTGAGTGTGTACAGTATATCTATCCACTACACAGTGATCAGCATTTACAAAGGTAGTCTTAATAATGTCATGGAGAACAAAAGGTAGCATGACCACCTTAGCAGTCTATGGCTGCACAGCCCCCATATGCACTAAAATATGATTCACTGTAATTAAGCTGTATAGTATAAAAATACCTGATTGATATAAACTACTTCTCTATGTCAGCTCAGGGTAAAAGCATGAGCCTCTAAGAACACTATGGACATTTTCAATCTATTTGTCTGTTGTTGTTTTTTTGCAGTGGCAACACTGGTATCTAGTATGTAGCCACATGATGGCAATGTTTATGACTGACCAATGTGAAGTGATTCATGTCTGTTTAGGCTTCACTTTTCACACAATAATATGATGATTATAATGATTATATTAACAATATTAGTACAATATGTAGCACCACCATAACTATCTATATAAAGATCAGGGTTGCAACTTTAGAGATTTTAATATATTGTGACCAGGGTGACACCATTTCCTGTTTAAGAAAAGGAGCAGACCTTTGGAGATAATGCCTCATATCTTCTCTTCTCCATCAGTCTCTGTTGTTAATATATCTATATCTTTTCCCTCTTTGTTATTTGTACAGTATAAAGTATTGGTATTGGTATTAGCAATACCAGCTTAAGTTTTATTCGGTATTGGATCAGGAAGGAATATAGCACGTCACTAATTCCCCGCTCACTGATCTGATGCATAAGCAAATTACCACACTCTCTGCTGCTCTGAGGAAGTGGCACAAATCCCAAACCCTCTGCTCGAGCTGAATTTCAAAGCCCACGTGTCTTTCGCTCACAGCACCACTAACACAAAAACAGAAGAAGGTTAGACCGTAGAAGGCTGTTGTCCACTTTCAGTTCATCCCTCCCCCTTAAACACCTGTCACCGCATATAACTTTGCCATTTTCTTCACTTAAGAGGTGGCAGCTTCCAGTTTTTGCCACAAGATGAGACACCCTGACCATTTCAATAAAACACTGTATCACTCTCCTTGTTTTCTACCCCGGATGAAAGCTAGACATCCATCCCCTCTACAACGTGTACATGTGGTCATAGATGTGGTCAACATCTCCTCTATTTCTCAAGCATGCAGATTTCTTTCTTTCTTTTCTTTCTTTCCAATCTTTCCTATTTTCTGGTGCATTCATCCTTGTGAAACTGAAATATCTTGTACTTGATTTAAAACACTTAAGTGTCTTGAAACATTGAATATTACTTAATGTTGTTATGCTTTATTATTTAAGCTGGTTCCAGAATATATTACTGAATAAGTCACAAAAACTTTGGTTTATCTTTTTAAATTTAAATCTTAATTTTAACTACGATGAAAATGGAAGAGATTGAACTAATGTGTTACTGATTGGTATATCTGTACAATTTTAGTAATACAATTTGTTCAGGAACTCTAAAAATGTGGCTTTCATGGTACAAGTAGTTCCTTTGTTTTATGTCATGCTATGAGGTAATGTCTTACATAAAAAAAAAAACATTGTAGATGGAAACTAACAAATTACTGGGTTTCCTCTGTTACCAGGCTGATAACCCACTGTTTCAGAATGCCACCACAACTGTGGCCAACCCAACCTTCACTGGAGAGTAATGAACACACCTGCAAAGCACAGTGCTAACACATCTCCTATGTATCTATTTTATATTTGCTGATACAGTATATCATTCATAATGATCAAGTTATTTGAAATAATTTGCATTCACGGTTATATTGCTTACTTTCTTTTTAATTAATTACTCGCACATACTGTCTACACATGATTGCAATTGCATTTTTTTCACTGTCATCATGTTGTCTTGTCTAACCATTATGGACACGTATGGAGAATAAGACCTGTCCTTTGCTCACTGTTTTATTACTAACAGAAAATACACTGTAATGTAGTTTAGCCTCTAATATATACAGTAGCAGAGTTGATAGTTATACAGTATGCACTGGATTGCCAGACTATAATAATAATGTATGTAATTTCATTAATTTCATTACATTCAGTACTATGCCAGTACGTGTACAGACCCCTTCACAGTTTGTGTTGTAAATGTAATTTGAAATGAATGTGAGTTGTCGTCTCTGGAGGGACTGGCGACCTATTGAGCCTCTCACTGACAGCTACTAAAGGATGTCTAAATACTTGCCTTTAGAAGTATTCAGGCTTAAACCATTTTGTACAAGCACATTTGGCAGCAGTTACAGTTTCAAAGCTCACCAGACATAGTGCTTGGTGTACTTCCATAGGAGTTTACATTACTTTTGGTGTCGTCTTCATTCTCTCATGCTGTAAGAGTCCTCTAAATGTCACTTCGCAAACTTCCATCAGGCTGTGGTTTCTGTCTGTCAATGAGTCCTAACACTCTTGTAAACTTGTGATTGATATTTAATAAATTAGCAAATTTGTTGTCTTGTATACATTTCAAATTAAATTTATAACACAAAGTTGAAGGGGTATAAATAATTTACAAAGTGATTATAGAAACTTTCAATGTAAAAGATGAGAACAGTGATATTCATACAAAACAAGTTGTGGTTCATATCGTCAGTGATACATAGATATAGTAGTTTGTCAGTAGTATATCTAGGCAACTGACAGCAGTAAATTGCATTTTCAAGCTCTTTTTAGATTTGTTTTTCGATCTCTATAGGAAAATATATTCTTCAGCTTCACTATGTTCTAACACTGTACATATATGAATTCTTTTTGTTAAGAAGTGCTCTGACACTTGCATGTGCCAGTAATATCAACAAGCCACATATTTTGCTGAATTAATTCAATATAATTATGTACAGTTTGATTAAATATAATGTGTAACATCATTATGTTAGTTTTAGTTTCTAAATTTGCATTACCTTACCGTGAAACCCCATGTAGGGAATCCAAACTTAAAATTTTGCATTATTTTACTACAACATTTTAAACACATAGACCATTTTTGATATTTTTTGATGATGAAGTAATATTCTTATCAGCTGAATGTATATTCAAAGTTCAGTTCAAACATTTGTATTCCATATTGAATGAAATTACTTTGTCTAGAAAAAAGCATTTCCAAAACAAATAAAAATTCAATTCAAAATTCAATAATTTTCCAATCAATGCTGAAACTATCTTGATGAACCTGTTTTATCTGAGATGGCAAAGATGTTCATTGTCCAAATGTTCATAAAAAGCTGAATATTCTAAAAAGTAGGAGAAAGGTAACATTGAAGCACGTGTATTTTAAAATATCTAAATTATTTTGCCTGCAAGTGCTGTAACATGAAATTTAAAATCCTGAAAATTGTAGAAAGATAACAATTAAGTGTGAGACTTAAGTAAAGTAGCTAGGTTTGTTAGAATTTGTGTAGAATTAATAACTCCAACTAATCTGAAAGAAAATCCTATTTAAATTTGGATTTTAACAATCTGTTTGATCAGGACAACATTTAGAATTGAGGCCAGACAGTTCAGTCTTGGTTTCATCAGATCAGACAATCTTGTTCCTCAATGTGAGGAACTGAGTAAGAAGTCACTGAGTAGAGGCTTCCATCCAGCCACTTTGCCATAAAGCCCAGATTGTTCGAGGGCAGCAGTGATTGTTGTCCTTCTGGAACTTTGTCCAATTTCCACACAGGATCTCTGGGGTGACCATCGGGTTCTTCTGGTAAATGGTTTGTTCTTATATAGTGCTTTTCTACCTTATTGGTACTCAAAGCACTTTATACTGATTCTCATTCACCCATTCACACACACGCACACACAGTGCTGCCATACAGCTGCCCTACACTTACCGGAAGCAACCAAGTTGGGGTTCAGTTACTTACTCGAAGACACTTTGTCACACAAGATGTGACCGTGGAGCTGGGAATCGAAGCAACGTCGCTGGGATTGGTGAACAACTGCTCTACCTCGTGAGCCACAGTTGCTCTTCTACCCTGATTACGCAGTTTGGCTGGGTAACCACCTATTGGTAGAGTCCTGGAGGTCACTACATTCTTTGGAACCTGCATACATTTTTTGTAGCCTCCATATCTGTGACTTGCAATAATCTTGTTTCTGAACTCTATAGGCAGTCATTTTGAACTCATGGCTTTTGCTCAGTATGCATCGTCAGCTGTGCAGCCTTCTAAAGAGAGTTGTGTGCCTTTCAAAATAATGTCCAAACAATTTATTTTACCACTGGGAAACTACAGACAAGGTGAAGATACATCTCAGCAATGGTCAAGAGAACTAGGAGGTACCTGAGCTAAATTTCAAGTGTTGTTGCAAAGTATCTGAATACATACAGTTTTCAGTTTGTCATAAGGGGTAGTGAGTGTAGATCAATGAGATAAAAAAGAATTTGAATGTTATAACAACTTATGAGCATGTGTAATTGTGTGCAGTCTTTGGCTATGCTGCCTAACAGCTTAGTAAGGGTTTGTAACCATAATTTCAGTCAAGTTCATAAACACTGACAGACAATTCTCAAGATAAGTCAAAGCTTGAAACTGTTGAAGCTAAAGGCACTCTCTTTGACTAAGCAGAGTTAGCCATTTCCACCTGTGGTATGATTGATGAGTTTTGTTTATGAATAAATGTAATAGGCTGTAGCTCAGTTGGTAGAGCATAAACAATGAACTCCAGATTGGTACTTAATTTCCCAGTTTCTCCTGTCCATTGACAAAATACTGAAACCCCTTTAGTAGTAGCATCATACAGTATGTCTATTTCACTGTAGGTTACCTGGCTACTAAGTAATTAATCTAAAAGGCTAGTTGAAAAGTGAAAGTAAGCATGAAAGAAAATATACAGTGATAAGGCACAACATTATGTACACCTCTTTAGCTACTGTATTGGAATGCAATACTTACTTTCTACTTTAACAAGGTTAGATTTTCTCAGTTCTTGGGTTGAAACTGTCAGAACGGTTTTAATTCTACTATATGCTTATTATTGAGGTCAAAGTGGTGGTTCCAATTTATTTTGGCTGCCATATTTAAAATTAAAGAGGGGTCCAAAACATAAGAACCCAGCATGTAGTGAATCATAAGGCACTGAGATATAAAATATAATAATACATTGTAAGGATCAACATCTAAATGTTGTAATACAGCACGGTGGTGGCTAGTGCTGCTTGAAGGTTGAAGGTTCGCATTACAGACTGACAGTGGCCTTTCTTTGTGAAGTTTGCATGTAGTCTTTGTGTTTGCAGTCCAAAGACATGCATGTTAGATTAAATGGTGACTCTAAATTACCCATAAGTGTGAATGTGAGTGGTGAAAAGTTTTATGTATGTGAATGTCTCTATGTGATAGTGGCCTGTCCAGGATGTGTCCTTCCTTTTGCTCTGACAGCTGGGATAGGCTCCAGCACCCATGCAACACAACACAGGATAACCCATTAGAGGAAATCACTTATGGAAACTATTTTATTATTCACATACATATACTATACACTATTATGCACATTTTTTTTTGTCCTTTCGGCTTATCCCATGAGTTCATATTATTTCATGAAATTTGGAACATACTGATGACACAGTACTGTATTGCTGCTCTTCTTTACTCGCCGAGGCCCTAGTTTTTACAGGCTGCCAATAATATTGTTCAGTCTCATCTGCAGACACTGAAATTGAATTTAAATGGAAATAAATCCAAAGTTATGGTATTTTCACGCTCGTGTGATTTACATGAGAATACCCCATTAATAACAACTGCCCAAGGGAAACCGATTTTTCAGTTACAAGTATGTGGGGTTTTTACTTTATCAGGAGTTTTTTTTTTGAAGCACACATTACCAAATTGGTTCTTAAATTGAGGGTGAAGCTCATGCTTTACTATCATAACAAATCCTGCGTCTCTGTCAGAGCACGTAAATATCTTGTATCGGTTACCTTTGCTTGATTATGTTGATGTGCTATACATGAGTGCCTCAACCAAAGGTCCTCTGAATACAGTCTATCACAATGCCTTAAGGTTTATTATGAGTCATAATTGCATAACACATCACTGTATGCCAAAGCTGAGTAGCTTTCTTTGAGCATACGAAGGTTTACCCACTGTATGATGCCGATTTATAAGGCTCTTCTTGGCTTGGTTCCATTATTTTTATGCTCCCTTCTACACAGAACCAAAAGCCATTATGCTTTACATTTGTGTGACATTTATCAACTCACTGTTCCTCAAGTGCGGATGGAAGCGTGCATTCAGTTTTGCTGGCCCCCTCTGGTTTGAATAATCATCAAACAGAGCTAAAGATAGAATAACTCATTTCACTTGAAGCCTTCTGCTCATTCCTAATCACCAAACAATGAGAGTCCATTGGACAGCGCTTGTGTTTTTAACTTGTTACCTTGTCCAAAACTACTGCTTTTTGTAATAACAAACTGTATGCAATATCTAAATTATGATTTTACCGTTGTGAAATGTCAATTGACTGCTCACTATTGATTAAATTAATTATTGAACATTATATCGGGAGTAGGAAATGAGTGAATAGGGAGTGATTTCGGACACAGACCTAGTGTCCACATTTCTTCCATTCTGGATTATGGTCTTGAAAGTAAGTACTGGTATCCCCAAATGCAATGAAATATTCTTATATCTCTCTCCAGCTTGATAAATGTTTAACAGTTTAATTTTGAGGTCTTTTGAAAGGTATTTTCCAAATCCCATTGTTTGTGCTGCTCTCAGGAAACCACTTGACACTGTCCTTGGGGATCTACCCACTGCTAAATTAAAATCCAAGTTCAGTTTAACACACCTAAAACATCGTGAGACATTTATTATCTTTTATTGCCTCTTTCCCATTGACAGCTGGAATAGGCCCCTAAGACCCTGAACAGAATAGGCAGAGTACACCCTGGACAAGTCACCAGTCTATCACTGTACCAACACAGACTGACAACCATCATCACTCAAATTCACACATATAGCAAATTTAGAGTCACCAATTAAACTATGTATGTCTTTGGACTCTGGGTGGAAACCTAAATACATGAAGAAAACTCACAAAAGAATCGGGAAGAACATGCCAACCTTACACAGTACGGGTGCAAACAGCGGGTAGATTTGTACTGAGAACCTTCTAGCTGTGAGGTGGCAGCGCTAACCACTTTACCACCATGCTGCCCTGATATTACATATCAAAGATTACCTAGGTTTATCAAGAGGGATACAATCTTTTGACTTATTTTACCAAACTTTTCAATATTTTACTATAATAATCATAATCTTTAACTATTGTTGTTACTTTTGATGAAGAAAGATTTGTTTTAGCTAAATGTGCAATATGTTAAAAGAAAAAAGATTTACAAGCCTTTTCCATGGAAGATGCAAAAATCTTCACAACTTCTTTTATTCATCCTTGGCAAATGACTAAGTAGGTAGGTATATTGTAATATACTTTGTTTATTATACTGAGGCCTTACTAAGATGTTCATTACTACACATTTGTTGAATTATTACATTGGTACACAAGCGATTATAATCTTAGGTATTTATGTCAGTTTCAATCATACATTTATTAAGGGGGTGTGGGGCGTGTCTTGTGCTTGTTCTGCAATGCAGGTTTTAAGTGGTCAGACCATCATTTGGGTGACTAGGAGCACCTGGGCCTTGTACTTAGGTTTTTCATAATACAACACTTCTGCATGGTCATATTTTTTTAATCTTATTTTGTATATATTTCATTTTTTCTTCGCTGTGGGTGTATGTGCATCTGTCTATTAGGAGAAGTGGAAACAGTGGGAAATCTACAATCCTCTGCAAGCAGTTTGATAACATTTTAATATTTTATTTAATACATTTAAAACAAAAACATTTGTTAGATGACAATCCAGAGAAGACACTGGCAACAAGCCAAAATCTTCAAAAGAGAAACGTTTTCAAAATGCTGAAAGCCCATAGCGTAATATAAATCCAAGCTCAGATTGCAACATTTTCAGGTTCAACGTCTTCTATTTGCTCATTTCCAAAAAGTTTGATGTCAAAGACAATTTACAATTGTCTGACAGCAGTAATGAAGAATTTTTAAATGTTATTTAAAAGTATTATTAATTATTAGTACCATGAGCATAAACCGAAAGATAGGGAGTAATTGCCACTAAAACCCTAAGGTCAAACCCAAAGAAGGTTTTATTGATTATCTCACCATGCAGGTGAGGTGCAGGGCATAAGCCTGGGACACAATAAGACAAAGAGAAAACAAAAGAATCAACAGAAGTTCAGCAAAAACCTTTAACTGGTCAGGCTTAACTAATTCACAGCAGGAGAGCTAGAGGAGGTGCTGTCACTGAATTACATCTGCTGGGTCGAGTTCCCATTCCAGGTGTTGTTGTCATCCTCACTGTCTTCCCGAGTCCTCAGCCTGCAGATTTTACCCTCTTTCTTGAAGTCCTCGGGCCGCTTCTCCAGAGTTTTCTTGGAGAGAGGTTCTCTAAATGAATACCAGAATTCAGCATAACATATCCAAACAACAAACAAACAACTACAAAAAAAATGATTTTGTTGCAGAAAATCTGCAACTGGTTTCTGCATTAACAGAGCTAAGATTATCAGGGACCCTTAACAATGATCTCACTGTAGATTTTCCCTCCTGCCTGAAGAAAAGCCTATACGCCATATGCAACAGGATGCTAAATAGACAATACTGTCCAGAATCATCAATGGATTGTGCTACCTTTCATTTGCTGGCAAGACATTTGCACCTCTTTATTCGACACTTACACCTCTTTATTCGACACCCAATAATTTAAATTGTTATTGATATGTCTGCAATGTGAAGCTGTTAGTTATGATAGTTATTTATTCCTATTTATTGTAAATTGTTTTTTGAATTAACAATAAAAAGACACAGAAAGCTAGCAGCTAGCAGGTAACCAGGGTCCTTCTAGGTGTTAGGTGGCAGAGCTAACCACTTCCCCACCACATCGTCCCACTCAATATCTCCCTACATAAATAACAGACAGTCACTTAGTGAAGTTTAAACAGAATCAAGAGTACACACTGATCATTGATTCTCTGTCGCCCTCTCATATGTGATTTCCTGATCATTATAGGGAGACAAGGGTTTGTGTCTCAGGCAGAAGGTCCAACACAACTTGCTCAGTTGTGGCAAATTAACCAGTTGGTATACCTTACAGCCAGGTTTAATTTTAGTGTTTCTAACAATCATTGTTTATCTACAATGCGCTGTGGTTAACACTTGGATAACAAGGTGGATAAGGGACTACAGGGAATGCCGACATTTTTTCCGCATTTTTACGATTGTTTGCAGGTGTTTTAATATTTTCATTTGCTTCTTACTCCATTGGAAGCACTTTAACACAATGGTGTCCCTATATTCTCTTACTGTGTAAACAGGCAGCAATCATTCCTATATTTTATGGCTTAATGCAGGAGCAACTGCAAAATCTATGCCCTACATATAAGGCCTACATACAAAGTCAATTCCAGTGATGCGCCCAAATAACTTCTAAAATGCAATGTTTGTTTAAATATTAATATGAATAGTACAGGTAATGTTATCACTAGAATTGTGTAAAGACCAACTCAAAGGTGCATGACGAAATTGACACGTTTGCATCACTGAATTCAGAGAGCACTTTAACCAATAAGTACTGACACAGAAACAACCTGCATCAGGTGACATACCCAACACTGGCTAAAAGTAGAAAGCTGCTTGCTGAATGAGTTGGACACTGTTATTTTGTTGTGATAAATAATTTGAGTTTACCATAACAAGCTTTTAACTTAGTCACATAATACTGTGTCCATTTTTCTTTTTAACACACTAGTTTTTACTCAAGAGTTCAGCGCTGAAACCTCTCATTGCAACAATTTTTTATTTACTCATTTGCTCAATGTTTCCTTCTCAACAACATGCATATGTTCTTCATGCACACAGACACTTTAGACAGTTTCTATTAAAAAACAAACAAACAAATGCCATTCACGTAGTTTTCATCCGTGCTCTGGCTGATGAGTGTGCAAGCTACTGTTGTGGACAGCGACTGTCCCTCACCTTTTTGGTTTGTCTGAGCTTGATGATGAGCTGGAGTAAGAGGAGGACAGCTGAGCAGGGCCTCGGAATGGTGCTTCAGTACGGGGTGGGGCTGCAAACAGGAAGGAGCTCAGGAACCGCCATACGGCCAGCAGAGGGTAGAGAAGTGTACCCACAATAGTCCAGAAACCACCCCTCAGGTAAGAGACTGCAGTGTTAGTAGGCCTGCCTGACTGCTGTAGGAAAAAACATCCAAATAAAACCAAATCCTAATATTTAAGAAAATGTCAACAACTGGAAGAAAGCATATTTCTTTAAAGCCAGCCTATCAGGCTATATTGAGCAGTGAGAAGACTGGGAGGCAGTGGGTGACTCTAAAGTGACTCAATGAGAAGAAAGCTGGACTGTGGTCTACTCACTGGAAGAAGCACAATGGAAGCACTTGGAGCAAGCTCTAGCTCCACTAAAGTTTTATTTAGGTCTTCACTGGTGAACTCCCGTCGAGGGAACATCGTTGCCAGAGAGAAGTTTCCATAGCGATTTCCCACCTCCTGAGAAAAAATAAGGACACAATTTTTTTGCAATGATTCTGTTACAAAAACACACACCATAAAATTGTATTATTCTAAATTATTGATTTTACTCAAATTATAACTAAAAACCAAAAACCATAACCAGTGAAGATGTCCCTTTCATTTACTTAAATGCTAAAGTTTAAACATGACTGTGTAGCAGAAACTTTGTTTTCCTGAAAATGGCAGGGCAAACAACAACGAGAACAAGAAAAAAAATACTGCATGTAGTAGGTCTAATCTAAAAGAGAAACCACCTATATTTGTGTTGCACTGACACTCATTCTAAACCACAAACATTAAATGAAAAAAAAATGCATTTACATCTAGCTCCTAAAAATAGACAAATATAAAAGAACAGTAAAACAAACCATAGTTAAATAAAACTAATTTATTGTTACAAGAAAAACTATGTAATGCAAATAGCCCAGCTTGATTTGCTGTTCTGTTTAGTTAGACCACATGATCGCTTTTATAGTTTATAGGGGTATTCGAGAAAGCTGTCTGACTACCCAGGAAAATAAGCTTTAGCAGATTCAGGTAGTCGTTGTACTGTATGCTGGAGTCTTTGTCGGGAGGCAAAGGGGTCAACAGGCCATGGTGAGGGTGGGTTGAGTCTCCATACAGCATTGCAGTTTTCTGTTTTCACCACTCTTTCAACCCCCTAGAGATGCAGCCTATGTACAATGTAGTAGGAAGAGGAGGTTGGAAGAAAGCTCTTTTACTGCAAGAAGTGCAGTTGCTGCTGATTGACCAGAGAGGTGTTCAGCTTCTATTTCAGGTAGTCTGATGTTTACACCTAAGAACATGGTGCCTCTGAATAATTCTCTGATAATCTCAAGTGAGGTGATCTGCATTTTAAGTTTAAAGTGATCTTTGTTTTGGAATGAAATGCTGCTTACCAGTGTACAATGTACAGTGGTGAGATATTGCCCTTCGACCATTACTTTTTTGGTATATGTTTTTAATTTACACGTTTTCCTCCCATTCTCAAACCAGGGAATATATCAATAGGAGAACATCATCTTTTTGATATAACAAATATCCTCACTATTATCGTGTTTATTGCAATACCAAAATACATAATCCACAGCATATAAAATAAATAAATCATGCATCTGTTACAAGAAGAAAGTGTATAGTCAAAAGAGTATAAGCAGAAGGGCCAACCTGTCTTTTTATAAAGGGGATCATGTGCTGCATTCCATGTGAATGGCTAGGATGCACTACTGAGCAGTCAGAGAAAGTAGAGAGGCAAAGATATCCTCTATAAATCCTCTATTCTCCCCTGGAACTTACTTAAAAGAAAATGGCAAACTTATTTACCATGTTTCAGCTTCATTTTCATCTGGACTTTTGAATGCATTTTATCCACTATTTTTCTTTATTTTTTTGCCATTTTATCATCACTTAGATTAAAAACCGAAATTAATCTACAGTATTATTCCCAGGGTAGAAAAAAAACTTATTTTATAAGTTTATGTTGGTTCACTTTTTACCAAACCCATACACCCAAAACAGACTTTTACGGTCCTGACCATATGCCATTTAATTTGTTGATTTTTTTAGCTGTGTTTTCTGTGACTGTTTGTGTGAGTGCTCTTTGTTTGTGTGGATCTGTGTGACAGAAATATGTCTGATTCGCTGAATTGGGGGGTGGTGCTGGCAGCTGATTGGTCCATCCTGCACTTTTTAGTCTGAATCAAATAAACATTACTATTGTATCAAATTTTTACATATTTTTGTAGTAATGAATTATACCCTTATTTGTAAATCTTGGAATCCACCTTGATTTGGTGACCAGTGAGGGAACAGCCTTTTTGTTATCTTGTATACCTCACTCCTACCCCCTAAACAGGGGCATAACACAGTCATTGTACAGAAACACATCATTGTAGACAAACCTTAACAGCAAAGTGTTGAGCCTCATGCAGTCTACTCTTTGATGAAAACTGGGTTGTCAAGAATGAGCCATCTGGGAGGCGGAACTGTATCCTTGCAAAGTTACTGATAACAGACAGAGTTAAAATTCAACACATTTCACAGAAGCAGAAGTGAGCTGTAAGCACATTATTTAATAGAACTCAAAAATGTATTTAGACCACCTGACAGACTATGTGAAGAAAAAACATTTACTTCAGTAAATTTAAATGACGGCTCTGTTCCATTTAATTGTTTGGAGTCAATTAGGCCAATAGGCCCTACAGCATTAACCTGGTAGTGACAACCTAATTAAAAAGTCGTGTATGAATATTAGTGTGCTTATCTATATCCCTGTTTACACTGCTTCTTAGCATTATTGTGGATGATTGGTTATACTTCATTTTTTTCTTATGAGTTGTGGTGGTGATGAGATTCTGTGTTTAACTTAAAACAGAAACAGACTTTGAGACTGTATTTTCTGGCAATTTGACTACGATAAGTATAACAAATTCTTTGAAAGCTTGTATTTCACATAATATTTAGTCGGACTGTGCGATGTTGAGATGGCAACAAATAATTTAATCAATCCCTTGTCAATTTGGCAGAACTTTGCAATTTAAAACATTATAAAAGCATTGCAACGTGCATTTACCGAGCGTTGACATTTGACCATTTTAGACCACTTGCAAGTAGCTGAGCTGAACATACTTGTCCAAAATAGAAAAATTAGACAATGTTTAGATTTAATTTTACAACCTCTACATTCAACTGGAGAAGTCATGTTCAACTCTGCCACAGCTGGCAAAAACGATCACCCACTAATATCAGGGTTATAAAATAGTATGAAGTGTTATTCCTGTGACATAAGATAATTTAGTTTTGAACCAAATACTGAATTTGGTTCAAAATTCATTTGCCAAATTTCACCTTTAATTTTGAATAATACCTCACAGGGTCACATGTTTTTTGACCGAGACAGCTTTGACCTTACTTCTGTGAAAGCAATTTTCTAAAACTGCAACATGCCTGTTCAGTGTGACCAAATGCATCCTTTGAACTCTGCTTTCACACCTAAGCAGACCTTGTGTGTGCACTGTCTTTAGACCAGTGCTTACTCAGGAAGCTGAAAGACATACTGTACCAGCAGGGAACACATAGAACATGAGTCACAAGGACTTGTTCATTAGAGTAGATTCCTGATCAGTGTGTATTCACCTGTATGTATGTTCTATAACCCTTGTTTTCATTTACTCATTCCTTTGTTCTTTTATATAAACTTGGCTATTGAGCTAAGCAGTTTAAAGGCCAAACACAACCTTTAAGGCTTGTCAATCTGACTGACCCACTTTATTTTTTGCCAAAACAACTTCTACATATGGTAAGGCCCAAGTGTACACTTGGGTGGAAAGGTTTGCATCCCCTTATATTGAAATGATAAAAACAGAGTAAAACCATGTAAAACAAATGATTTTCATCACCGTGATATTTAATGCATATTCAGATAGCAACAATATTCCTTCCCCAGAAATTAATATTATATTAAGTCACTGGAAGAATCATCAACTACAAACATACTCATATTATAACCTTATATTATAACGTATCACCCAAAACTATACATTCTCTTGCATTGCTGGCAGCCTAAACATGTACTTTCTCAGCCATATACATATCACTCCTTAATCATCATGGACTTCTTACCTCCTCTCCCTGACTAATGCCTCCTTCTTGGTCTCCTGCTTAGCCTGTCTAGCCTGTAAAAGGGCCTCCTTAGCAGCCTTCTCCTCCTGGATTTTGCTGTATCGGGCTGCTTTGTCAGCTCGGTCCTGCAGGACAGAGGGCAGACTTGTTGGAAAAGAAAGCGATGTGGCTATTGGAAGAAGTTCAAAAAAAAATATGGCACAGAATATACACAGAATAGCCACCTGGTTGTTTTAATATAGAAATGTGATATGGTGGAACAAATGGAACAAATAAATGCTGGTGAATAATTATGGGTTGCTGTCAGGTGGTAAACCGTAGGAATCACGTTGTCCATCGTGTGGACCATGCAATCTCCTGTGGCAACCATAACCATGTCGATGTTTTTCCATAATTACCATAATCTGTATTGTTTAAAATAGTGTTTTCTTAGTGGAATTATTTTTGTAGTTTAAATTACATAAACCAAAAACGACAAAAGGAGTTAATCATGATAACCTAACAAAAGCTAAGACTACTACTTTTACAGAAGAAAACCCCAAAACAATTAAATGTGCATTATTAAATATCAGATCTCTCTCTCTTCTAAATTTGTTAGTAAATGACTTAATAAGCGATCATCTATTCGATGTATTTTGTCTTACTAAAAGTTGGATGCAGCAGGAAGAATATGTCAGTTTAAATGAGTCATCCCCCCAAGTCATAATATTTTCATGTTCCTAGAAGCACAGGCCGAGGTGGAGGAGTAGCTGCAATCTTCAACTCTAACTTCCCAATAAACCCTAGACCTAAACATAGTTATAACTCATTTGAGAGCCTTACTCTTAGCCTTTGACACCCCAAACTGGAAAACTCAAAACCTGCTCTATTTGTTATTGTGTACTGTCTTCCAGTCCTTTATTTACTATCTGATTTAGTGCTTATTACAGATAAAGTCATCATAGACGGTGACATTAACGTTCATGTAGATGCTGACAGTAACTGCCTCAACACGTGTTCATTATTAGATTCAACAGTTTTTTACCAAAATGGAAATAAACCCACTCAGTTTTAGTCACACCCCAGACCTTGACCTTACATTTGGCATTGACACTGATAATTTAACAGCATTTCCTCATAATTATATTCTCTCTAATATATATTCTTTCTAATAACATTTGAATTTAAAACAGCAGTTAGAAAACATTTCACTACACCAGGTGCTTAAGTGAAAATGCTGTAAACCAATTTAAAGAAAGGATTCTCTCATTAATTGCTTCACCATATGTCAATTCAATTGAGGGTAGACACCTTAACTTTAGTCCTGCATAAGTTGATTAACTTGTTGATAATTCTGCAGCCTCACTACGTAAAATACTCGATAGTGTTACCCCTCTGAAAAAGAAGGCAGTAAACCAGAAGGGGTGATCTCCATTGCAGTTCACAAACTCGCAACTTAAAACAGGCAACACTAAAGTTAGAAAGGAAGTGGCGTTCCAAAAATTTAGAATAATCTAATTTAGTCTGGAATAACAGTTTAAAAATGTACAAAAAAGCCCTCGGTGATACCAGAACAGCATATTATTCATCATTAATAGAGGAAAACAACTGTAGCCACGCTGACTAAGAGCCATAGTTCTGTTCAGTCTAATATTCCGTTAACTCTGTGCTGCAATGACTTCATGACGTTCTTTATGAATAAAATTGTAATTATTAGAGAAAGAATTCACCAGATCCTCCCCCAAATATTACAGATAGATAATGTACAACAGTGCTAGAATCATCATAGATTACCTCATCTAAATTAACAACCATTCTGCTAGACCCTATTCCAACTAGACTGCTCAAAGAAGCTTTATCTTTAATAGGTGTGTTCTTTAGAAACAGGCTATGTACCACAGGTATAACTTATCTGTAATAAAACCACTACTCTTGACATAGGTGTTTCAGCCAATTCCAGACGAATATCCAATCTAACCTTTATTTCTAAAATCCTTGAAAAAGTAGTTGCAAAGCAATTATGCGACCATCTGTACAGGAATAATTTGTTTGAAGATTTTCAGTCAGGATTTAGAGTTCATCATAGTACAGCAAACAGCACTGGTGAAAGTCACCAATGATCTTCTCTTGGCTTCAGGTAACAGGCTAGTCTATATACTTGTTCTGCTATATCCGAGTGCGGCATTCAACACCATTGATCACAACATTTTATTACAGAGACTGGAACATAAAATTGGAATTAATGGAACTGCACTAGGTTGGTTTAAATCTTATCTATCTGATAGATTCCAATTTGTTCGTGTTAATGATGAATCCTCCATGCACACAAAGGTTAGCTATGGAGTTCCACAAGGCTCTGTGTTAAGACCAATAATTTTTACTTTATATAGGTCTCCTTTAGGCAATATTTTTATTTCATTAGAAAACATTCCATACATTTCCATTGCATTGCTAATGATACCCAGCTATATCTATCTGTTTATCCAGATGAAAAAAAATCAGTTAATCAAGCTTCAAGCACACCTACAAGACATAAAGGCCTGGATGTCCCACAATTTCTTACTTCTAAACTCAGACAAAACAAGTCATAGTATTTGAGCCTAAGAATCTCAGAAATATGCTTTCCAACCATATTGTTACTCTAGATGGCCTGATTCTGGTCAAAATTAACTCCAAGAACCTTGGAGTTATTTTTGACAAAGATTTGTCCTATACCTCACATATAAAACAAATCTCTAGAGCAGCCTTCTTCCACCAACGAAAAATTGCCAAAATTACGAGCATCCTGTCTCAAAGTGATCCCAAAAAACTAGTCCATGCATTTGTTACTTCTAGGTTGGACTAGTGTAATTCCCTATTTTTGGGATGCCCCACTAACTCCCTAAATAGCCTGCAATTAATCCAAAATGCTGCAGCAAGAGTGCTGACTAAAATTAGCAAAAGAGATCATATTTCACTTCACTAGCTTCTCTCCATTGGCTTCCATAAAATCTAGAATAGAATTTAAAACCCTCCTTCTTACATATAAAGCTCTACGGTCAAGCTCCATAATAAATAAAGGCGCCATAGTTCCATATCATCCCAGTAGACTACTTCGATGTCAGAATGCAGGCCTACTTGCGGTTCCCAGAATTTCCAAAGGTAGAATGGGATGCAGAGCCTTTAGCCATCAAGCTCCTCTCCTGTGCACCCAGCTCCCAGTTCAGATTAGGGAAGCAGAAATCCTCTCTACTTTTAAGTCTAGGCTTTAAACCTTCCTCTTTGATAAAGCTAGTTAGTTATAGTCATGGTCCTATAAGCTTAAACTGCTCTGATAAAATTCCTTTCTGAAGTACTCTTCATTAAATTTTTTTTTACATGAATTACCTTTCAATGTTTTTTGCAGGTATATTGTCGCCTATGCTCCACAGAGCTGTCGTACATAAACAGGAGCAGTTCATCAGTGCTGCAACAAAGGATAGCCCGGCATACAAATGAAGAATCTGTAAATACTTTCGCCTCATCTGTATCTTGGCCCCAACAAGCTACAAAAACGTATCTTAAAAAAAAAAAAAAATGTGTAAACCCTGCTTTTTCTCCTCACGTACAAGTACACAAGCACTCACACTTTCTCAAAAAATTATTTTTCATAGAGATATTTTTTTAACAAAAATATCACTTTGATTTCACATCTTTTTTACTTGTACTTCTTTGCAAAAACATTTTTTTATTGTGCATATGACATGCTATATTAGTCATAGTCACCATATTTTCAAATTGGAATGTTCACTCAGTTAGCACTTTTTTTATCACCTGATTATGTAAACACGACCATTTATCTATATGTCAGAAGGGGTGAACCTAGTTCAGTCTCCACACACTTTCTTTCACCTTGCCTGCAACATTACTGATGATTAAACACAGATGATTAAACTAATCCAGATTGTGAACTAACGGACATTACCCTTGAGAAGAAGCTACAGTGCCTTCACATCTGCAATTATTAATTTTCAAAGGATATCCAGCATAGCTGCTCAGTACATCCCACTATGTGGAACAGAGACAAAGGACCACCCAGTGCAACTAGGAAAAGTTCAAACTTAACTTGGAAGCTCAACTTCATGCCAATATGTTGTGAAGGAGAGCTGCACAGAGCCTATTTTAATATCTGACATAACTTTAAACAGAATTGCTGCCTTCTTAGTTGACTAATTTTACATAAATAATTTAGATCTTAAGGCCTTTGTAATAAAAATGACATGGTTTTATATTGTAGCGGAGCCTTACTCACAGATGCCCATCCCAAGATCCAATCTGCATTTTATTCCTTAGATTCTTAGCTGACACAAGCTCAAAACTAAGGCAGAGAAAACCAAATCCAAGCCAGTCAATAATTTGAAAAAAACAACAACACCAGAGCAGTTGGTAATTTGACAATTCAACTTTCAAATGTTAAAATCTTGTAAAAAGTAATCTTGGATCACAAAGCACATATCTGCTTTGTGATTTGCTTTCTCCTTTTTTTGGTCCTGATAATCTAAACAATCTGCAGATGGAAAGTAAATACAGACATCTGATTCTTTTTCCACTTGTCCTTGTGCTCAATAAATCTCAGCCATGCTGGCACTAATGCTACTTTTCAATAAACTCCCTAAAAATCACCTATTTGTTTCTTCATACTAACTGGTATTCAGAAAATCCATCACCTATTTCTGTGATGATTTGACTCCATTAACATAGTCAAATGCAACAGAGTGATGGGAGCATAGCAGAGAGCTGCATATGATTTTTATTTAAATGGCCAATATGCAATGTCATTTATGAGAAAATGCAGGAAATGTGTATCAAGCAATTATAGTATATTTAACATTATTCTCTTATGGTATTTTATACATTAAAGTTGAGTATATTAATAAACAACTGTCACATCAAACATGCTCTAAGAATGCAAATTTGTTGAAAAACCTATTGAGAACTGTGGATTCTGTAACTATAGCCTTGAAGTCTTCCCGTCAGCTCACACCTTCTGCACTGTCAACCTTGTGCACTTGTAGGTGGTGTGTTTTCATATTAATAATCAGAGGCATAGTGGCAGACAGTATATTGTAAATCCGCGCGACCATAGGCTTCAGAACTTAAACTATATCTGATACATTAAGCCAGACTTAACAGCTATCCACTTCAGGTTCTTCGCTTCTCTCATCATTTAACCACAAGCACATGTTATCACAGGGGTGTTTATAAGCAAGTGTGCTAGATGGCATGGCTAGGGAATATAAAAATATTGTTGTGATTCTGGGCAGCAGTGGTGAATTGGTTAGCTCTGCCACCTCACAGCAGAGGTCCCTGTCAGCTACACTCTTTCTGTGTTTGTGTGGGATTCCTCCAGGTACACTGGTTTCCTCCCTGGGTCCAAAGACTGTTGTTGTTCGGCGACCTGCCGAGCATGTCACTTCCTTCTTGCTCAGGGACAAATTGGATCAGCTCCAGAGCCGACAAAATGTGACCCTTAACCGGATAAGCAGTTCAGATAGTGGATTGATGCATTTATAATTCATGGTTCATACAATATTACTGACAAACCCCTTGAAGGCACAGTTTGGGATTTTTCAAACTGGTCTTAGTATTATTAATTAAAATATCTATTAACAGAATTGTTTTCCTGCTTTCCAGTGTCTCTGAATGTTTTCTACTTGAATGCAACTTCCCAATAAGAAATGAGGGCCACAGTATAAAGCCAATAAAAAACTCTAGGCAGCCACTGAATCACTGTACTTAGCCTAACCAATAAACAGTGATAGTTAACTAACATTTGAAACTATTTTTTAGTAAACATCTGCATAAAAAAATGGAGGTGTGTATAGTAGAGGATCGCAAGCATAAGTAGCATGCAATGCGCTGTCAATAAAAAAGTTGTACTAGGCTGCTAAAACGCATTCTGTCTGTTTAGGTTCTTAGATAGATGTATAAATATAGTTAAAATTTCTATTTTAAAAACCAGCTTGAAAAACTAACTATGCCTTTAAATTAAAGCCAACAATAAGCACATACTGACAGTTTAATTTCAAGTCAGTTGTGTTGATGTACAGTTCCAAAGAAGTGTGTCACTGTACAAATACTAGAGAGCAGTGGTGGGATGAAGTACTCAAAACTGTACTTACATAAAATTACAAATAAACAAACAAAAATGTACACTAGTAATAGCTAATAACTCGTGGTCATAGACATAAATAATTGGGTTTAGGCTATTTCAGGTTTTTAGTTTTATTTCTAAACTACTCATGTTGTTATACAAATAGTAACAGTAACAGTCTAACGGCACTGTGATTTCAAAAATAAAACACTGATACAACCACTGAGAAAATGCCCAGAGCGCTTTAAATAAGCTCAAAATGCACTGAACAAAGACCCCCAAAAATCCATTAACCAGGACAAAATATAAGAGTAAATGTACAGGCATGGCCGAAAACATCAGCATCCTTGCAATTCAAAAAAAACAAAACAGAGAAGAACAGTCAAACTTGATAAAAATTCACATAGAACTCACAAATGGACAAATATTTTGGCACCTTGTCAAAATCTTAAGAAATAATTGTTTTTCAAGCATGTGATGCTCCTGTAATTTGTATTTAGACACACCTGTGGCAAGTAACAAGTGTGGGCAATATAGTACTTGCAACCAGTTAAAATTGAGAAAAGTTGACTCAACCTTTGTGTTGTGTGTCACACTGAGCATGGAGAACATAAAGAAGTGTAAAGAGGTGTCTGTGGATTTGAGAGAAAAAAAAATTTGGTCGTAACCCCACTGTGCACTAGTAAATGTAGCTGCTTCCTTCAAAAAGAGAAGACAACAATACAAATCACTTGGGTCAATCAATCGTATGAATGTGTGAATCAGCAGGGACCAGTTCTGTCCCAGTTCTTAGTTCAGTAACACCAAGAACTTGCATATCTCAGCTTTACATCTGCTTCTTTCTTCGAGTATGGCAGCAAAAGGCAACACCAAGTTGAGTTAACAAAATGTTAACTCTGTTCATTATAATGTTTGATCAACTTAACACCGTGTTCACTGATTCAATTTGAAGGCAAATTTGACAATAAATTTAGCAGCTTCACATCTGAAAATAAACTATTATTCTAGGAATTTTCACACCTGCTCAGTGAATGCACAACTCAGTAGACAGGCTAAACTCAGCAAACCCCACCAAAGAGTAAAACTGTGGTTACTTTGCTACTTACTAATGCTAATATTAAAAGTCAGTCTTATATAAATAAAGCTATGGATGTAAGGACTAACAGCCTACCTGCACCTTATTTAATTAAGTGATTCCTGTGTCGCTTGTGACTCTTTTGCATAGAAAACAGACAAATTGGTTAATTATTTGAAATTTGAAATTTGTAAATTAAAGACGTGATAGTAACATGTAACAAAACTTTGATTAGAAATGTAGTGGAAAAAGTATAGATATTTGCTCTTAGATGAGTAAAAGTCAAAGTAGCCATCATTAAATCTACTTAAGTACAGTACAGATATGTGAAAAATGTACTTAAGTACTGTAATTAAGTACTTGCAATGGAAAAATACTTGTATTTTGTTAGGTTCCATCACTGTTATGGACCAGAATGTAGCTATTTACTACAAAAGTATAACACACATGTTGTAACCAAGTACAAATGATGAAGGCTTAAGAGTAAAAGGATGAATCATCAATTTAATTTTATACTTGAGTTTGCAAGCACAAGCAAAAAAAGCCCATAGCCTACGGACACCTGCCTTTCACTTTTAGGAATAAAGAAATTTGTTATTACCATGGCAATCAGCTGTTTGACCCTCTCCCTGGCAGCCTTTTCCTCTGCCTTCTCTCTGTTCCTTTCTTCTAGGAGTCGCTTGGTCTTGTCTTCTTCCTGTTTCCTCTTGAAGTCTTGCATGTCCTTCCCCATCTTACGTCGTTCCATTTCCTTTTTGGTGTCATTCTGCATAACAGAAAACAAACAGAACAAGACTGAAGTAGGCCACATTAATTGTGTTGCATATCAAATTGCAGTACAGTACTTCTCCAGTAAAATACAGTATAGTACAGCTTTTTGTTTGTATTCAAACATCGCATCCAGCCTGCCTGCAGGTAAGTGTCTGTGACCCATGGGTATTTGCCTGCTTAAATGCCAGAACCAAACCAAAACATGAGGCTCTCTAAAACTCCCAATGCAGTGACCTCTTTTCCAAACAATTCTGCCAGAGAAATCAATGATGTTTTTTACCAGTACTGCAACTTCCACTTATTTCTCACATAGCGCTGATTTTTTTTGTGTGTGTGACTGCACTTATTAAGTAAGAAAGTTATTTACTGGAGTGTAGTGGTGGTGATGCCACAATATTACTATTATTACAATTATTTTCCAGCAAATAAAAAAAGCAAATACGAAAGTAATAAAACTCAATTTCTTTTTGCCCAGACTTAATGACTTTCAACCAAAGTTCATGGATATTATGTTACCCTCTATATTATTATCCACATTCATTTTCAAAACTCCTTATTTAATCTGAATTTTTTCAAATCCCTTATCTGGCAGCTTTTGAGGATTCAAAACAACTTTTAATTGCAAGACATAGCGATTTGACTTTCTGTTTGCTTTCTAGGAACAACATTTGCTGTTTGGAAAGCAAAGCATAGACAAACTGTAAATAAACATGTTCAATATAAAACCTAAGATGTTAAAATATAAAAATGTAAAAGGTACCCAATTTAAGGTAATAAATTAAAATTTAAAAAGTACAAGTGCATCTAAAAAAATTGAAAATGGTGAAATGGTTTTCATTTTCCTCTTGACTATATCCCATAGATTCCATATGGGCTTCATGTCATGCAAGTGGGCTGGCCAATCAAGCATGTTAATATTAGCAAACTAGTTTTAGAGTCTTGGCACTGTCAGCAGGATGTCCTGCAGGAAAACAAAATCTGCATCTTCATAAAGGTTGTCATTAAACAGAAGTATAAGGAACTCTAAAAACCACTGGTAGACAGCTGTGTTGAATTGGGACTTGATAAAACACAGTGGACCAACACCTGGGGATGACATGGAATAAGTCATCACCAACTGTGTAAAGTTTATACAAGACTTCAAGCAACTTGGCTTTTGCGCCTAAATAATAAAAAAAAATATTTTAATTTTCATGAGCTGTAAGTTCTAATCATTGGAATTAACACAGAAAAAAGCCTAAAATATTTCACTTCATGTATAGTCAATATAGAATGAGTTTTTTAAAAGCACCTTCTGTATAACCTTTGCTGAGAAGCAACAATGGCACCCAAATTTGCTGCTATTGTCATCTTGTCATCTGTCTCTTATCAAATCTGCTTAGATTTGAAAAGATTTGACAAATCTATCTTTAGAAACTGGCTATGTACCAAAGGCCTATAAAGCTGCTGTAATTGAACCTCTGCTTAAAACACCAACTCTTGATCCAGAGGATTTACCCAATTTTACCATTCACCGCAACATTTTATAACAAAGACCTGGAACATGGATTTGGGATTAAAAGCTCCACACACTGTGTTGGTTTAAATCTTATCTGTCAGACAGATTCCAATGTGTTCATGTTAATGATCAATCTTCTATATGCACAAAATTTTGTTATGGAGCTCAACAGGGCTGTGTTAGGACCAATACTTATCACTCATATGTGTCACATCTAGGCAACATTATTAGAAAACTATCCATAAACTTCCACTGCTATATTTATCTGTGGAGCCAGAAGATGCTAACCAATAAGTCTAACTTCAAGCATGCCTAAAAGACATAAAGGACTGGATGTCCTAAAATTTCCTAAAACTGAAAATTATTGTATTTGGGCCTGAAAATATGAGAAATATGTTCTCTAACAATATAGTTGTTTTAGATGGCGTAACTTTGGCTTCCAGTACTGCTGTGAAAAACCTTTGGGTCATCTTTGACCTCGCACATAAATCAAATCTGTAAAGCCTTCTTCCACCTACGGAACTTGGCCGCATCCTGTCTCAAAGCGATGCTAAAATACTAGTCCATGTATGTGTTACTTCTAAGTTGGAGTACTGTAATCACCTACTTTTGGGGTGTTTTAATAACTCCCTAAAAAGCCTTCAATTAATTCAAAATGCTGCAGCAAGAATACTGACTGAAATTAGCCAGAGAGATCATATTTCTCCTTCATTAGCTGCTGTCTATGGGCTTCCCATTAAATCTAGAATAGCATATAAAACCCTCCTTCTTACATGCAAAGCTCTTAATAGTCAAGCTCCATCATATTTAAAAGACCTCATAGACCTCAGGTTAAGACAGTTGGGGTCAGAAAAAAAAAAAAAAGTACAATGGCATCACTAAACATTTGGGGAAATCAAACTAGACAATCAACAAAAGAACTCAAAGCTATGTTTAAAAGTGAACGTAATAATATTTCCACATGCACAATACAAAGAGAACCCAAGGGAGTGGAAATAAACAGTTGTGGAGAAGAAGAGAGAAGAGAAAATGCACCCATAATCTATATTGCCTACTGTAAAAAAAAAACCTGTGTGAACAGTGTTATCTGAATGTTGTCAGGTTTGAGAATGTTTGGGATGTGCTGGAAGAAGTGTAAACGCAGTAGACTCCTGTTATCAATACAAGAGCTTGGTGAAATGCAGCTCTGGAGGAAATTACATGTTGTGACATTGCTTGAGATGACCTAAAGTGATGCCACAGCAAACGGATGCTGTAATAAAAATGAAGACAGTAAACAAAATAGAGTGTGATTTTATTTTTTTGGGGGGGAGACTGTGGCGCTGAAAGGTAGAGCGGTTGTCAGAGTTTGAGTGCCAATAGGTAGAAAAGCGGTATATAAGTGCAGATCATTTACCATTTTGGCCAGGCAGTGCATATCACATGGGAGATAGCACTGAACATAAACAAACATCAAAGTCCTTGTCAGAGATCAACTTTGGTGATCTCTAGTTTATACATCCTGCCCTTTATATTGCTACCAGCATGAAAGCTTCCATAACACCAGGCATCTAAGGTTTTTAGTTTCAATAGGTCCAAGGGGCATCGGTGGTCTGAAGGGAAAAGAAGCAAGTGAAGTGAGGCAAGGGAAAATTCTGCCTTTCAACCCCTATATCAGCCCCACTGTAATGTCCGACTGTTAGGCCTAAAACTTGCAACCGCAAGGGGAAACAAGCCAGTGTCTTCTTGAGGAGGATGTTGAAGAGGATGAAGAGTGCAAAGGCAGTTGGTCCGGATGTGATACCTATAGAGGTATGGAAGTGTCTAGAAGAAGTAGCAGTAGAGTTTCTGAGTAGTTTGTTTAACAAGATCATGGCAAGTGAGAGGATGCCCGAGGAATGGAGGAGAAGTGTACTGGTGCCCATTTTTAAGAAAAAGGGAGATGTGCAGAGCTGTGGCAACTACAGAGGTTGGCAGAGGTGAACATTTGTGAGCAGAAGTATGGTTTCATGCCTAGAAAGAGTCCAACGGGTGCAGTATTTGCTGTGAGGATGCTGATGGAGAAGTACAGAGAGGGTCATAGGGAGTTGCATTGTGTCATTGAATATTTAGAGAAAGCGTATGACAGGGGGCTGAGAGAGGAGCTGTGGTATTGTATGAGGAAGTCTGGAGTCAATGAGAGGGACCCAGGTGGTACGGTGAGGTTACAGGGAGCAGAGGTGAAGAAGGTGCAGGACTTTAAGTACTTAGGGTCAATGGTTCCGAGCAACTGAGAGTGTGGAAAAGAGGTGAAGAAGCGAGTGCAAGCAGGTTGGAACAGGTGGAGAAAAGTGTCAGGTGTGTTGTGTGATAAAAGAATATCAGCGAGAATGAAAGGAAAGGTGTTCAAGACGGTGGTGAGACCAGCGATGTTGTTCGGTTTAGAGACAGTGGCACTGAGGAAAAGACAGCAGGCAGAGCTGGAGGTAGCAGAGCTTAAGATGTTGAGGTTCTCTTTGGGAGTGACGAGGATGGACAGGATCAAGAATTAATACATCAGAGGGACAGCTCATGTTAGATGTTTTGGAGATAAAGTCAGAGAGGCCAGATTGAGGTGGTTTGGACATGTTCAGAGGAGAGAATGTAAACATATCGGTAGAAGAATGCTGAGGTTGGAGCTGCCAGGCATGAGGTCGATAGGAAGACCAGAGGAGATTTATGGATGTAGTGAGAGAGGACATGAAGTTCGCTGGTGTAAAAGAAGAGGATGCAGAGGAAAGAGTAAGATGGAGGCACATGATTCGCTGTGGCAACCCCTGAAAGGGAACAGCCGAAAGGAAAAGAAAAAGAACAAGATATTATAGCGCTAAAATCATCAAGTCAGCTAAAAAGTACATATACATTGAAATAATTGCACTGTCAATTTGAAGAAAAAGTGTAGAAAACAAACATGTCTTTACCTCCTCTTCTCCCCTCTTCCTTTGGTCTCGTTTCTCCTCCAGTTTCTTGGTTAACCTGACGGGACAATACAATTTCACATTTCCTTGAAAAAGACAACATATCAGTTTATGGTATTTCCTTAATTTCATTTTTATTTGTTCTACATTTTTACAGTCTGAGCAGCTAATAGATTCTAAATTTTAGATTTGCTGGTTAAACTTGAATCTTGTTGGTAAAGTAGCCATTCTCACCTTCTTGGGATTCAGATGACTTTATAACTTAAATTAAGAGTATTAAGGAAATCATGTTAGTAGATGTCAGTTTTTTAGTGACATTTGTTTTACTGCCCATCCTTCAGTAACCAGAAATCTTTTTAAAGCTAATTGTGCTGTTTTTCTTGAGACACTAAAAAATGTTGTTACATCTTTACAAGGAGGTAAACAAGGAGTATTTTAATTGTAAACTGAGGTACCCTGTAATGAAAGTCTTGTTTGTGTAGCTGCTAATGTGATGTCAGATTTGTAGAGAAATAATTTCTGCTCCTTAGCAGTTGTTTATGGATTTATACTTGGTTCCATTATAGTTAAAGCTGTCAGTATAATCAATGGTCTGTAAGAATAAAATGTGTTTCTTGACATTCCGCTCCTTTTTGACCTACAGAGTTCAAATTTTTAATATCATTTCACTATCAACTCAACACAGAGCGCAATTCTGGTCTTAAATATATATTTATGTAAATTCCTACCTCTCCACTGTAGAATCCAAGTTTTCTTTAATCGGAGTGCACTCCCCGGCATCATCTGATGATCCATGATTCACTGCCGCTACTGTGCTAGAGAGAGCTGCTACACAGAAATGGAACAAAAAAGGAAAGCGCTAGGTAAAGTGCTCCTTAACACCTTGCCAGTACATAATAAAAAAGCCATAGTCCATTATCAATTTCCATATATAACATTATGTTTCGACAATATTATACTGTAAACTTTAATTCAATTCAATTCAACTTTATTTATATAGCGCCAATTCACAACAAAGTCATCTCAGGGCACTTTACAGAATAAAGTCAAGATTATAAAGATATATAAAGAGAACCCAACAATTCCCCCTGGAGCAAGCCCTAGGCAACTGTGGAGAGGAAAAACTCCCTTTAACGGAAGAAACCTAGAGCAGAACCAGGCTCAGGGTGGACGGCCATCTGCCTCGACCAGTTGGGGTGAGTGGAAAGGGGAGAGAGAAAAGAACAGAGCAACAAAAAGCAACAACAAAACATCGGGCAGATTGGTAGGACCAGTAGCTGCACGCTGGAAGACAAAGCCGTGTAGAAATTGGGAAGGGTTGCTTCAGGAAGGGAAGGGTTCTACCTTTACTGAAAGTAAAGATAGAACGACCCAAATAAAGATTCTTACCTATTTTTGGTACATGTAACCAAAAATAGGTAAACTTGACATACGTGATGATACAGATGGGATGAACTGACTGACCCCCGATGTTAGGTGACAGGTTTAAAAAAGTCAGAACTTAAGGTATCAGCACACACACTTTTCCAATATTGGACAAGGTGGGTGGGTTGGGGGGGTCTGTGACTGCCTATCTCTGGCTTACATTCATTAGTCAGACAAGTAATTAAAGAACTACCACACTGCTAAGTTTGCCCTTCCTGAAGCAACCCTTCCCAATTTCTACACGGCTTGGATCGGCACTACATGGCTGGGGATGGGTTATTAGAGGTTCAGTGTCTTGCCCACGGACACATCAACATGTGGTCTGACTGAAAGGGCCACGAACCTCCGGCCCTATTGACGGTATGCGGCCACTCTACCAACTGAGACACTGGTGCACCTTTTCACTAATTACTTGAAAAGCTCAATTTGGAAAGAACTGATAATACAGAATGACTAAGTTGAAACAGAACTGCCTGTGCTTTTTAGACATTGGATGCATAATTCAATTGAATTCAAATTTTATACAGCATCAATTCACAACAAAGTCATCTCAAGGCACTTTACATATCTCCTTTTTCCTTTAGCTGTTACCTTTCAGGGGTCACCACAGCGAATCATCTGCCTCCATCTTACCCTATTCTCTGTATACTCTTCTCTCATGCCAACCAAGTTCATGTCCTCTCTCACTACATCCATATATCTCCTCTTTAGTCTTCCTCTAGTTGTCCTGCCTGGTGGCTCCAAGCTCAGCATCCTTTTACCTATAATATTCATATTCTCTCCTCTGAACATGTCCAAACTACCTCAATCTGGCCTCTCTGACTTTATCTCCAAAACATCTAACATGAGCTGGTCCTCTGATGTACTCGTTCCTGATCCTATCCATCTTCGTCACTCAACATCTTAAGCTCTTCTACCTCCAGCTCTGCCTCCTCCTGTCTTTTCTTTAGTGTAACTGTCTCTAAGCTGCACAATGTCACTGGTCTCATCACCATCTTGAACACTTTTCAGCATACAAGAAGGGGCTTGATGGAGACCCACCTCAACCTTGAACTTCTTTACTCCAGACTTAGACCAGAAATAAAGTTGAATTGAATTGAACTTCTGCATATAATACCACAGCTCCTCTCTCAGCACCCTCACATACTCTCTTTGTAAATCCACAAAGACACAATGCAACCTTCTCTTCTCCATCACTTGTTAAACAAACTAGTCAGAAACTCATCAGGACCAAATGCCGTTCCACTCTTCATCCGCTTTAACGACCCCCTTTACTTTACTTTTACTTATCTTGGCTACTTCCTGCTCCATACCAGTCACCTCTTTTAGTCTTTGTTCTCTTTCATTTTCCTCATTCATCAACTCTTCCAAGTACTTCTTTCATCTTCCCATCACACTCCTGACAATACATTTCCATCCTTATCTTTAATCACCCTGACCTGCTGCATCTTTATCTCTCTGCTTCCCCACCCTGTACAAATCCACAACAACATCTCTCTCTCTCTCTCTCTCTCTCTATATATATATACATATACATATACATACGTATATATATATACATATACACCCTCAATTTATTTGAAAAGCTAACTGAACCTTAATTCATATATCATTGAAGATTATGTCATTGTAATAATATATAAAAAACTGCAATATAATAAAAGTAATGATCACCTCTGAGCTTCACTCTAATGTGCAAACTAGTTTTCAATGTCAGCAACAGAACCTGAAAGTTTGTAAACAAAAAACTAAGTTTTTAAACTTTAAGTTAAATTTATAGTGAGTGAGACAGCAACACTACCATCCTCTGAATTTTCCTTTTTCGCAAAACATTTTTAGTAGCTTCCATTATACCTCCAAAAATGGTTATTTTGTTAACAATTTATGGACAAGCATACAGGCACACATTATTTTTACACATCCACATATACAGTGCAAGTTTTCAGACCCTGTTTACTTTTTTCCATTTTGTTATTTTGCAGCCTGATATTACAGTTGTTTAAAAAGGGCACTGGTAGCTCACTGGTAGAGCATTGGGTTGGGATGCAGGAGGCTGCAGTTTTGAAAACCATCCCACCAGGTGTGGCCCCGCCCATCCATCAAGGGCCACCCTGGTGCCAGTCCTGAGCCCAAAATTGGAGGGTTGTGGCAAAAAGGGCATCTGGCATTAAAACCTGTGCCAAATCAAAGTGGTGTGGTGACCCCTGAAGGGACAAGCTGAAAGCTGGTGTGGATACTACAGTTATTTCAATTATTCTTTGTCTCATTAATCTACAATCAGATTCCCAAAATGACAAAGTGAAAACCTAATTTTAGAAATGTCTGTAAATTTACTACAAAACCGAAACATCACATGTACATAACTGTGCAGACCTTTTGCAACAACACTTAGATTAAGCTCAGGTGCTTCCCATTTCTCTTGATCATTGCTGAGATGTTACTACACTTTGTCTGGAGTTCAATAAATTTCATTTACCACAGGTGGACATGATTTAGAAAAGGCACACCTCTCTATAGAAGGCCTCAAGAGCTGAGAACACTCAGTTCTCCACAGAGAACAGTTGCTTGCGTACTTCTCAAATAGATTAAGTGTGGCGAATCCAGAAGTCTTCTAAGAGCTGGTCACCTTTCTAAACTGAGCAATCGTAGGCCTTATAGTGAGCCCATTTTGCAGTAAAAAAGTTAACTAGAGCACACAAATAGATGAACTGGTGTTCTGACTTCACAGCATGTCAACTCTTCACACACAATTGCTCTCTGCAGATACCGAGGTGTTTTCTGTAAATTACCTTGTATACTAATATAGTAATAATAAATGCTTGACTGAACTATACTGATCTGTTCTTGTCCTTAAATCTGCCACCACACGAAGCAGCTCTCAGCTCAGGTAAGTCAAGGCTGCCCACCCTGAGCTTGGTTCTGCTGGAGGTTTCTTCTGTTAAAAGGAGGTTTTCCTCTCCACTGTTGCCTAGGGCTTGCTCAAAGGGAATTTGTTGGGTTTTCCACATGTATCTCTATAGTCCTGAATTTATTTTGTAAAGTGCCTTCAGATGATTTTGTTGTGTATTGGTGCTGTATAAAAAATAAATTAAAAATAAATTTCTTTTTTATGACATGCACTTGTCCGCTAAGCACTCCTAAAATCAGATTCTGCTCTAGTTATTAAAACCATTTATGATCTTGCTTATATAGCTAACATTTCAGCTAGGCAGAAAAATTATTACTTAGTTAAGTCTGGGACAGTTAAATATAGAATTGGGAAAACTTGGGGGCACCGACAAAAAAAGTTAAGCCCTGAGAAGGGCCTTAGTAAGAGAGTTGACCCAGAACCCAATGGTCACTCTGACTGAGCTCTAGAGATCCTGTGTGGAGATGGGACAAATTTCCAGAAGGACAAAGATTACTGCAACCCTCAACTGTTCTGGGCTTTAGAGTACAGTGGCTAGATGGAAGCCTCCCCTCAGTCCAAACACAAAAAATCCTGCTGGGAATTTGAAAAATTTGAAAATGGCTGTCCACCTACAGTCCCCATGCAACCTTACTGAGGTTGAGGGGATTTGCAAAGCAGAATTGAAGAAAATCCATGAAGCAAAGTCTGCAAAGCTAGTTGTTACACATTTCTATGGGATACTGAGTATAGATTAATGAGAAAGAAGTTAACTTGACTTAACAACTATTAGATAGTCAGATTAAATAAGGAAATTAAATCACTAAAGTGTTGTGTTGCATATACCAGGTTTCACTCTGCAGATTTAATGTGAAGTAGGCCTAGGTCACCAGAGAAGCAACTTGCATCTGCCTACCAGATGAATGGGTAGTACAAGGTCACTCACCACAAGCTGTTTCTGGTACTGCTGTGGGCTCAGTGGCTACAGTTGTTGATCTTGTTGCAGGTGAGGCTGGAGGTGGGGCAGATACTGTGGTTGGGTTTCCACATAGGCTACTGTCCACTGGAAAGCTTGCAGAGTTCAACTAAAAGAAGACACAATAAGATTATTACAACCCAAATTCCAAAAAAGTTGGGAAGATGTGTAAAACGTAAATAAAAACAGAATGCAATAATTTGCAAATCTCATCAACTCACATCTTATTCGCAATAGAAAAGAAATAACATCAGATGTTTTAACATTTAATGGAACATATTAGCTTATTTTGAATTTGCTTGCAGGAATCTCAAAAAAGGGGGTGGTGGTTACCATTGTTTAGCATCCCTTCCTCTTTTAACAACTGTCTTTTAATGTCTGGGAAGTGAGGAAACCAGTTGAATTTAAGGAGCGGAATGTTGTCCCATTCTTGTCTAATGCAGGATTCTGGCTGCTAAACAGTCCTGGACCTTTGTTGCCAGATTTTTCATGTTATTATGCGGCAAATGTTTTTTAATGCTGAAAGTTCTGGAATGCAGGCAGGCCAGTTCAGTACCCGGACCATTCTCCTGCGGAGCCATGCTGTTGTGATGGATGCAGTATGTAGTTTAGCATTGTCTTGCTGATATATGCAAGGCTTTCCTTGAAAGAGATGTCTAGATGGGAACATATGTTGCCCTAAATCCTCTGTGTACTTTTAAGCATTTATGGTACCTTTCCAGATGTGTAAGCTACCCACAATCATAGACACCAATTCACCCCCAGAACACCAGAGATACAGGCTTTATGTCCGCTGATTACACCCACACACCCCCATCAAGACATATGCACTCAGACTCATTTAGACAATTCTATATGCAACACTCATGGTCAACCCTTGCATCAAAAATGAGGCTGAGCTGGAACTGAAAATAAACAACTGAAAATAAACAACTGAAATGGCGAGGGAGAGAGCAGTGATTGGTGCAGATTTCAAAGGACATGGAGGTGAAGGGAACAGGGGTGATGAGAATGTGATGGGCAGATTTGGTCTTCAAGACAGGAACATAGAAGAACAGATGGTGATAGACTTTGCAAAGAGGATGGAAATGGCTGTAGTAAGCACTTTCTTCCAGAAGAGGCAAGAAGAAGGATAAGGTCATAGAAGGAGAAGGTCATAGGGAGTTGCGGTGTGTCTTTGTAGAGTTAGAGAAAGAGTATGATAGGGTGCCAAGAGAGGAGCTGTGGTATTGTATGAGGAAGTCTGGAGTAGCAGAGAAGTATGTGAAAGTAGTGCAGGACATGTATGAGAGCTGTAAGACCGAGGTGACGTGTCCTGTAGGTGTGACAGAGGAGTTCAAGGTGCAGGTAGGTCTGCATCAAGGATCGGCTCTGAGCCCCTTCTTGTTTGCTCTGGTGATGGACAGGCTGACAGAGGAGGTTAGACAGAATTTTCCATGGACTATGATTGCTGATGACATTCTGATCTGTAGCGAGAGCAGGTGGAAGCAGGTTGGAGCAGGTGGAGAAAAATCTCAGGCATATTGTGTTGTAAAAGACTATCAGCAAGAAGGAAAGATGAAAGTGGTGAGACCAGTGATGTTAGGCTAAGAGACCGTGGCACTGAAGAAAAGACAGCAGGCAGAGCTGGAAGTAGCAGAGCTGAAGATGTTGAGGTTCTCTTTGGGAGTGACGAGGATTGAGGGTTCAAAAATGTGTATCTAGAAAGGGGCAGCTCATGTTAAGATATAAAAGTCAGAGAGACCAGAATGAGGTGGTTTGGACAGTTTCAGAGGAGAGAATGTGAATATATCGAAGGATGCTGAGGTTGGAGCTACCAGGCAGGAGGTCCAGAGGAAGACCAAAGAGGATATTTACGGATGTAGTGAGAGAATATGAAGTTAGTTGGTGTGAGAGAAGAGGATGCAGAGGATAGGGTTAGATGGAGGCAGGTGATTTGCTGTAGCGACCCCTGAAAGGGAAAAGCCGGAAGAAAAAGAAGGAAGAAATACATCAATTAATTTATTTTGTTCCCTGACCCCTTATTGGCCATTGGAGTGGCACTCGAGCTGACACAAAGACATACAAATATGGTCACTCACAAATGATCACAGCTGGTCTAAGTGAAAAAAAGAGATCATTAATTCAGTGATGCTGCCTCATTTCAAAACCAAGCCTGCATAAGACCAACAGAAAATATAATAAAAAGTGCCTCACAAAGGTCTAAAAAAAAGTCACTTTACCCTGCAGATATTTTTAAATTCAGAGTAAATAGACCATGGCAATATGACTACATCAATCATCTGCAGTGGTCTTATTTTTTTATACACACAAATTTTCAGTTTAAGTCCACTACCACACTTAACGACCACTTCTTAGGAGCCCTACTGGAAAGACTGCACATGTGCCAGAAGTCAAAGTTTTACTTAAAAATCCTGGAAACCATTCTAGACAACCAGTTACACACTATTTCTATCACCTAATTGTACTTAGTAAAATACAAACAAAAATAAAGCAGCTCTTCTTTTCATGATTGCTACTGTCCAGTGCTTCTGATGTTTTGTGCAACGCGTGTATGCAAATAGTATAAAAACAGACACATGCATCCATAGGTACGGATCCATCTGACAGTTAAGGGCTACTATGACTTGATCTTAAATTTAGGGCTCCAAACAAATTTTTCCTAATATTGAAATTTGTAGCTGAATCAGGAGCAGACTCTTTTAAACCTAACAAGAAGGAAGTCAAATTACCATGCTTCAACTTTTGGATTACCTAAATAACTGAGAATCTTCACACAATCCCATGTTTGGGTCCTTACCTGCGTAACTCTGTTGATTCTTTTCATCAGTTCTTCAGCAGACACACTCCCAGCGATTACCTCTAATGGAATCCCATTCTCTCCAATAAAGAAGCTAGAGGGTATACATACCACTGGATCTTCACAGAGGGTTACAGTTAAGGAAGAAGCTGACATTTTGATGACATTTCATCACTGCACTGTACTTTATTGCATTCTCCACTATGTCCTCTATACTGCTATCAATTATGTGGGCAGGGGTAAACAGTACCTATTGGTCCCACTGAAAGCAGCAACAAAATGGGCAGTGCAACCACCAACTTACCTCAAATATAAATCAGTAAATATTAACTTTCTAGTTAACCTTCTAAAGAAGCCATATCCCAAATTTATTTCAAGAAGAAATTGTTGACATTTAGAACAACAAAAGGATACAGATCTGGGAGAACTGTAGACATGTCTCACTGTGGAAAAATGATACAGTACAATATGATTAAATTACATGCAAAAGTCTTGCAAGTTTCCCTGTAAATGAAAAAAATAAAGGACAAACAATGTTAATGTTAGGTGGGGAGGTGTGGAAAGTCGCAGAGGTGTGAATGTTTAGAGAAATTATGAACGTTTATGTAAATGTTTAGAGATATTCAGCTAACTAGCAGTCTTTTAGTGGTTAGAATGAGAGTGATTCAATTATTGCCTAGCAATGATAAAAATCAAAGATGCATCAAGTCGCTAAAAAGCATTGCGTGACTAGGGCCTTTCCACAGCTTAAAGCACATCCTGCCTGATTAGCCATTAAACATGTTTAAAATAATGAAATACGAGAATATCTGAATGAACTGAATCTTAGGACTTTAGCAGAGCAAAGTTGTTTGCTTTAACTTGTAGGAAGCAGACTAAATACAGGCAGACTAAAAGTAGGCAGAGCTAAATAAGACACATTGCAGTCTGAACAATCATACAACCATAGTAACTGGGAGCTTTTAGATAAGCCTTTTAGGGTAGACGTTTCCAGTTAACCGCAATTTAGTTAATCATCAAAATAAGGGTTACAATATGTATCATTTACAATATCTTAATTGTTGATTTAAGGCTTTATAAGCTGACAATATCAAGTTGCCACTTAAAAAAAATAATAAAAATAATCGAAAACACACACAAACTGCGTTTACATGCACTTAAGTAACCAGGATACTCAAAGAAATCAGCTTCCTCAGGTAATCAGAGAACAATGTTTATGTGCACTTTATCCTTCACCTGACTTATTTAAAAGCCTGGCTCACAGATTTTACCTATAGTGACAGAAAAGCTTTCTGACTTTTCTTTCTTTTGTGTATTTTTGTGTATTTATGTGTGTGTTAATGTCATATCAGCATGAAAGTGCAGAGGGAGAGAGTGGCAACACATATTCAGCTGATCCAAAACAGTCTGAATTTTTAAAATCAAGTTTTCTGCTGGAGCTTAGGTGGATGATTTAAAATGAGGCAACATCACCCATTAACAAGCTTATTCTTTCACTCAGCTGTGTGTAGCTTACTGTCTGCAGCCTTTTGTTACAAGAATGTGCAGTTCGAGAAAGCAGATTAGAAACCTGGTTAGACGTATACATGGCAGAGAATTCTGCATTCTCTGACAGAAATATACCTGTCCATGGTATATTTGGTAACAAAAAAGTCCATGTAAACGCACTCAGAACCTATGGATACACTGAGTCATGTAGTTGCCTAGTGTGTGTGCATGCAGTATTAAGCTAGTTTAGCTGCCTAAAATAAATTACTTAAGATATAATGAGTAAACAAAAGGCATCAGGAGAAAATATGCAGGTATCAATAGCCTATCAATCTACATCATTTAATGTGATTTCTAGACAATCATTCTCACTCAGGTGAGGTGGGATAGTTAATTTTGCAAAACAGGGTGTTATGACAAGAAAAGCTAAAGAGCAATTTTTCCTTGAATGTTACACTTTTAAAAAGTTAAATAAGAACTGTTTTCCTTAAAATATTGTTTCCATTTGCATCATTAGTAGGCAACAATTCTTATCCTATTAACAAGACTGTGCCAGAAGACTTTTATAAACAAAACTGATCTACTCATCAATAACAAAATATTTTGTCCATACACCCCTACAACCGAAGCATAAATTAAGACTAGAGTAAAACTTTAATGTAATTTTACAATTATTTGTTAAAAGATAAAACACAGAAACCCACTGGAGCTCCTGTTGTACATTACCTTTTGGCGTCAACTTTTATTGCCACACAGCAGCTATGTGCTGTCTCTGAGACTTCGTCGTTCTCCCAGCTGGAAATCAGTTGTGCTGATTGTTCATCTTCCCCTTAAAACAAAGACAGTAATGGAACAGCAATGTGTATTTTAATAACAGCTTAACGCCAATAAATAAAACTACCCTGTCACATAATGGTGGAACAACATCATTCGTACTGCTAGTCCTAGGGCCTAATGTTATTATGCAATAATGACCAAAGTCAGACTGGTGACGTTTTAAGGTCTGTAGCTAGCATTAGCTTAAGCGTTATCATTCATTAGCGTTATCATTCAAGCTAACTTTACTGTAATAACTTAGTAGTTTCTACTAAGCTAGCAGCTATCACGAAGAGCTTGTACATCATTTTTAATTATATTTAGGTTATTACTTATCTGTTTTGTTTTTAAAGCAACGCCTACTTCTTTTCCAACGGATTGGCTAACGTTATGCTAGCAGGCCATTGGTTACTACGATAACTAACATGGTTATCTGGCCAACGCTAGCAAAAACAGCTACTCTAACTAAGTGGCAAGCGAGTCAACACAAGGTTACCTATAATGACAACGACAAAGACGAGACTCCGCTGCTTAGCGGAGTTAATGGCATCAGGAATCGAGCCATCAAACCAGAACATGTTTGCAAGTTGTGTTTTCTGCCTTTGCTTAGGTGACGCTGTTACACAGCTTACGTCAACTGGTGCGTCGTTTCACAGCGCATGCGCCCTGCTTCTGCTTCTTTTTCTCCTGCAATGCTTTACGGTAGCTAGCATACATTTCTTTCAATTGCTGTGTCTTTCTGACATAGGTAGACGTTAGTTAATTTTTTTAATTCGTTATCGACACTATATAATGAACAGTATGACAACAAAAGAATTCACACATTCATAAAATTACATGACCAACCACCGAGTACTCCTCGGGTAGACGCGTTAGTTTGTAGTCACTTAGCTGCTGATCATATTTCGATGAATAAGATGCAGTATAATGGAATTCTAATGTCCTCAAGTGACTACTTTCTAATTACTGACACACTACCTTATTATTATTGCTAAAAGTTATTACATCAAACTAGTTTTTATTAGTAAATTTAAATTGGATTTTGTCTTACCACCAAATGGCAAAGTGTCCACATAAACTCACTGTAAACTTACTCCAACAATTATCTACGCCAGAAGTCATATGGTTTAGCCCTCAATTATTACACTTGTGTTATCATTTTATTATTATTAGTGGGAGAGCTGTTTTAGATTGAGGCACTTTTTGGTGATTTTTCAACCTGTCCATTAGTATGTATTGTGGAATGTTGGCGCAGCTAGAGTAGGTGACATCACACACTCTTAACGTTTCAGCTTCCTCTTTTATCAGCTATTTTCTTAAATCAAATTTTAGCTTAAAAATTATACATTAAAATGTAGGTATTTTTGTCTTCTTTCAGGAAATGTAACTCTAATAGGGACAGGGCTTACTGTTCATTCTGAAATTTGGCAGAAACAGAGAGAGTGCCGTCTGAAACTCTCATTGGAGCCCATTATAAATTCTTCTCAAATCACAAACGGGGGCTGTTTTAAAATCACCACTGTCCCAAGAAAATCCTACTCAAAGACAACAGAGTCACTGGAGTCTCATTTTAAAATTTTACTTGCAGCAAGGAATCAATACATGTACTTACAGAGTACAGTATTGACTACCTCAGAGCAATCAACACTCTTCCTTTATACTCGAGATTACAACTCACTCCTTTAGCTTTGTGAAACAGACAGCAATAGATCATACAAAGGACAAGGCTGCTTCAGCCTCTTGGTTTTCTATCAGTGGAAAACAGTTGAGATGGTTGCCAGTCTCTGTGGAGGAATGCTTCCTACCTTCATCCTGATATAAAAGTTAATGACCTTCAAGCAATACAGTTTTGTGTAACAGTTTAACATGGTATTTTTCTAACATTTACCATGCCTTCATTTTATGGAGTATCTTCAAATAAAGTATATAATCGTGTTCACTGAAGCCTTCTGTCACTCACAGTTTTTAAATCTTTTTGACAGGAAGACTCGCTCCACAATTATACCTGGTGGTGGATGCTGGAATGGTTACATTGTGCTCATCACTGCCTTCTGGTGCAGAATGAAATCATAATACACAACATAAAAAATATGAAAAACCACAATGTCTCCCTTAACCCAAAAAACTTTGGGTATCTTCCATTGGTGTCCAAAACATTACCACTGATGTCTTTTCATCAGTCTCTCAAGCTTCTGAAATGTTGGTCTGTAGTCCTGTGCCATGTTCCAAATGTCAACTGCCCATTTAACCACATTTTTAGAAGAGAGCAATTTCTCTTTAGGGCCTCCTCCTTGTCTCCATCTGTCCAGGGTCCGAAAATAAGCTGAGTGCCTAAAGCCACCACCACTTCATTCAGTGTCACGGTGGTGGAACTTGGGGCTCCTTTATCCTCCTCCCTCTGGTCATGTCTTGCCCCCTTGTTTAGTAGGGCAGACCCACTAAATTGCGTCATTACGGTGGAACTTAGGGCTCTTTCATCAGGGGTGGATGTAGTTCAGTTGGTAAGGCCGTTGACCATGGACCACAGGGTCAGTGGTTCGATACCCGGTGGGTCAGGTGAGCACCTTGCATGGCAGCCACTGCCATCGGTGTGTGTGTGTGTGAATGGGTGAATGGGAAACAACATTGTAAAGCGCTTTGGATAAAAGCGCTATATAAGCGACTATTTACCAGTTACCATCATGTTTGCCCCCTTGTTTAGTGTAAGACTGCATCATTATGGAGTTAAGTCAATGGGGTTGAGTAGTATCAGCTTGTACATGCAGGCCCTCATCTGCCTCAGCCAGATGCTTCTGGTGTCCCTCAGGGTGTGCTGGGTTGTAAGGTGGTGGAGCTCAGGGAGGGCAGCCGTTCAGATCAAGACTAACCGATTAACAGGCAAGAAAGGATACAATTGGTCATTGTGCATTTGTATCTCATTTACATGATCATAATTTGAGTTATTTTGTAATGTTTTCCATTTTTTATTTACGGTGTTCAGTTCATATTCTTCGTATTACCTTCAATTTTGCCTCTCCTTGCGAAATTTCCAATTTTATTTACTTTGTCCTTTTTATTTGGATGAGGAAAATGCCTGTTCTGAGCTAAAACGGATAAACGGTTTAAATCACTAAAACCACCAGTAGACAAAGCTCAACGCAATCACAGCAGAATGAGCAGCAACCATTCTCACACACGCTTCACATTTGTGTCTTGATCAGTTTGGTGTTCCTCTTATTGGCTGCTGCTCCTCTCTTGCCACCACCCGTACATGAGTCCTAGTGTCTACCTGCCATATTTAGTTTTCAATGGACCACGCGTTAAGACCGTTACTACACGGACTCAATAGTCACAGGTTGATGTGACTGCAGTAAAACAAAAGAAACACCTTGCTGAGCGCTGTAGGAGCTGAAGATGTCTAATGTCGAAACGTTGATGGACAAAGGGTATTGAATCCCGTAGGATTCTTCATTATTTTATTTTATTTTCAAAGACCGGCAGAATAACTTAATATTGGATACGTTTACTCAAAAAAAGGCCCAAAGACAAAAGAGAAACGTTTAGATCCCACATTTTATTACCAAGAAAATTCAAGAGCAGAGCCCCTCACTGCTTTCTTTTGTCGTGGTGCAAACTGCGTCCGGTGTTGATTGTAACGTTTACTCAAACAAAACAACAATACATTTTTTTTTATGTAAAACAGACAAACTAGTATAGACGAGGATTACTGATGTGTTGTCTTCCTGGTTTCAACAGCTGCCGTAACTACGAGTAGCCACCGCTACTCGTAGCCACCGTCGGAAGTCAGTCACCAGCTAATGTTGTCACGGGTAATTTTGAAACACCTGCACTTGGGTAAAGGGATCGCTGGAGTGGCTTCGGGGCGGCTTTTTTTAGTTATTTTAAAAATAACCCATAGAGAATGGTTAGCTGAACACCAATGCGTCATGGTTAATGTATAAAAATGGCATCAGGGTTGACGTAGAGAAGAGTGTCGTTGTTTTACAGTCGATAGTGACATCTGCTGGTCAACCACCCTTGTTTTCTTGTTCTCTGTGTAGTATAGTCCTTATGAAACTTGACATTTCAGACCAATCGAATTGCATCCACTGGAATACAGCTTTAAGTTTCACTTTTGATTTTGATTTCTGTAGCACTGCAGCTAAAAATCGTGTGGCTTATCATTTAATCTTTCTTCGTTAAAGATCTTGTACAACACAATAAACCTAACCCAAAGTCTGAAACAGGTAGATACTCTTATAACAAGTTTTATTAAATCGACTTTTTTATATTCTTATTTAACGGAGTTTCGTTTTTGTCGAACAGGTCATGGCTGACATGCACAACAACCAACTGTTAAATGACAAGGTAAGAATCGATGAAGCCATTCTGAAATGGTTGGTCAGTGATCTAGCATGTTTTCTTTAACTAGTTGGTTACTTCATGTCAGGTGGAGAGAGATCTGGAGGAGGCCAAGAAAGAGCTCGATATTTGGAAGGTAAGAAGTTAATGTTAAAATAACTTCCATAAGATTGATTGTAAACAAAACAAAAAAGTATAACAGAACTCATGGAAAAACACCCACGTCCAACAACATAGTTTGGAAAAATACAGTCGTGAAATCTGGGCTAGTTTACCCACACTTAGCACCATGAAATACATTAATGGAATACAAGTAGGCCAGCAGTAGGCTAACAGTGTAAAATAAACTCCAATATGGTTTATAATTGAATTTATATCCTGGTCTGCAGATTAATACTTTAAGTGATATCACAATTATTATATATACTGTTATTTTACATATATTCTATTACTACTAGTAGGGATAAAGCAGTTTCTGTGCTTATGTGCAATAATATTTCTAAACCTTGATTTTTTTAAAATATGTTTCAGCCATTGTGGATGTAGATTTACTGGTGTACTGTGCTTGACAGTGGATATGAGGTGTTTCTGCTGAAAGGCTGTGTTTGATTTTCATTAAACAACTCTACTATGGTTTCATCTGTCCATAGGACATTGTTCCAAAAGTCTTGTGGTTTGTTCAGATGCAGTTTTGTGAACGTCAATTGTGCTTTTATATTAGACAGAATAGGCTTTCTTGTTCAGTCTTCTTTTAATCATGCAGTCATGCCCTCTTATATCCTATGGAAGCAGTAAGGGTACTTAGTGTTGACCAAATGCCCATTTTGTTCTTTTGGATTAATATTTGTTAAATAAATATTGGCATTGGGAAACAAGTTATGCCATTGTATTTCCCTAAAACTAACAACTGCTATGATCAGATAATTGTTCTTAAGTTCTTACACAGATTACACATCGAGTAAGTAAGTAAAATTTATTTTTATATAGCACCTTTCACAGATAAAATCGCAAAGTTTTTACAAAATGTAAAAAAAAGAAAATAGTACAGACTATAAAGCTTCAAATATAAATTTAAAACACAACTACAACAAAGATGCAACCATAAGAGCCCAGTAAGCTAAAAGCTTGTCGAAGGAGAGTGTCTTCAGTTGCTTTTTAAAAGAATCAGTGGAATCAGCCACAAGCAGAGTCAGAGTCAGATTCAGGGGCAGGGTGTTCCACAGTCTGGGAGCCAGAGACTGAAAACAAAGATCCCCCCAAGTTTTAAAATGGGTTTTAGGGACCACAAGCAGATTTTGAAAGCCTTACTCCTGAGTTCTGAACAATATTAAGCCGATTTATAAAGTTTTTTTTAAGACAAGGAAAGAGTAAATTACAATAGTCTAAACGAGATGAGATAAAAGCATGTATGATCATCTCTAAATGTACATTGGACATCATTTACCTCATTTTAGAAATATTCCCTAAATGATAAAAACAGATAAATTGGGATAAAATGGGCTGTACTAACTTTAGAGCATGATTGTAGTTTTTCAGTTGTACACAGGAGGTGTAATTGAGGGGAACGTTCTACTACAGTTTAGTGGATGAAATTTAGTGAACTAGTAATTTTTAATGTTTTAAAACAATACAATTATATTTCAACAGAAACATGCAAATGAACAGCAACATCTGTCTTGTAAAATTGCTCTTGTTATGAATGTGGTAATCTTTCATTATCAAGAAGAACTGGAAGAACTTCCTATAAGCACACTTAAATAAAAACTGCACATGTAGCTCTTTTTTTTTTCATCTGAAAATTTACCAGTTTTGTCTTTAAGACTAAAGTAGAAAAAGCTGATGATGCAAAATCCAGGCTGATAATGGAAAAACTTGAAGAAGATGAAGCCAAGGAGAAGAACAAGCAGGAAATGCTGGCTTGGGCCAAAAAGCAAGAGGAGTGTCGAAAAGAATTTTCTCAAAGCATGAGTGGAGTGCAGGTATTGTTAACTGTCATCTCCATAGTATCAGCAGGAGGAAAACTGAGATTGAACAAGGAACTAATCTCTGTGTTTTTTCACTTTTTTCTTTCTTTTTTTTTAAAGGATGAAATCCTGAAGCTTTGTAATTGCAAAGAAGATTTTCTTGACAAACTAAGAAGATGCAAGGCTGAACTGCAAACCAAGAAAGAGGAGTCCATCAAACTGAAACAGAAATTCAAGGTAGAAAAAAGCCCTTAGTGCACCCAGTCATCTCAAATCTTAGTCAGACTGTTGGAGCACCACTTTTAGTGTATTTATTAGGGACAGTATTTTGAGCAACCAATAAATGTTTGATATATCAAAATATTAAAATGATAATTGTGCTGTATATCTCCACCTGTCCAGATTTATGCAGAGATTCCAGACACAGATGTTAATTTTACCAGTCAGCTTAAAGAGGAGTGTGACGATGACAGTAAACCAATTAAAGGAGTTTTCACCATTAGCCAAAGACCCACTATGCTTTTGGATGGAGGGCAGGCACTCATCACCTTTGAGGAAGAAAAAGGTACACATTACTTGGGTATTAGCAAAAATACAGATACATTTTGTACAGAATAGATTTTTTTTTTCTTTCCAAAATAAAACAGTCTTTGTTAAAAATGCCTATGATTGTCTCTTTGAAATATAATTGGGTGCATGGACAAAACATTATGTGCTCAAGGCTGAGGCACATATGATAACACCATGTGATAAATGTATAATTGTGTTTCCAAAGTAGCACCTTAAACCTCCTATATAGTCTCGTGGATTTTAATTGTTGTAGCTATCCATTCACCAGGGTGTGGTGATGCTTCGGAAATAAATCAAAACATCCAACCATCTGTAACCTCTTATCCTATTTGGGTCACAGGAGGCTGGAGCCTATCCGAACTGTCATAAGGCGAGAGGCAGGGTACACCCTGGACAGGTTACTAGTGTATCTAAGGGTCCATTATTTACTAGTGACACAGTAAGGGTTACCAAACCTGATTTGCAAATATACCTTACTGTGATGAGTGAACATACTTTTGTCATGTTTTCTATCCTCCAGTGGCCTCTCAGATCCTGAAAATTACCAAGTGCTCTGTATCCTGTGAGAACCTGAGTTTGGAGGTGAAGCCAAAAATGATAACCATGGATCCTGCTATGAACTTTGAGGTACATTCTGATAAAGTGAAGGTGATGTTCAGCTGTCAGACTGTTACAAGCTGTTATTTATAAATCCTTTGTGCATTGTGTTTTTTCATTTGTGACATGATGCAGGTATATATTTCCTGAACTAAACTATGGACTGGAGGCTAACAAACACAACACACACTGTCTGGGTGGCACAAAATCATTTGAAGCCAATGCTTTTCATTCAAAAGTCCTTCATACATGGTATCCTAGATATCTGTAATGTAATATTGATGCTTTCTAATTGTTTTGTTTTTTTTAAGTATTTGAAATCATTACACCCAAACGTGCATAAGAGTAGGCCTCTTCTTCTTTTACTTCCGGCTGTTCCCTTTCAGGGGTCGCCACAGTTATGTATTCAGTCTCTTCTCTGAACATGTCCAAACGACCTCAATCTGGCCTCTCTGACTTTATCTCCAAAACATCTAACATGAGCTGTCCCTCTGATGTCCTCATTCCTGATCCTGTCCATCCTCATCACTCCCAAAGAGAACCTCAACATCTTAAGTTCTGCTACCTACAGCTCTGCCTGCTGATTTTCCTCAGTGCCACTGTCTCTAACCCGAACATTGCTGGTCTCACCACCATCTTGAACACCTTTCCTTTCATTCTTGCTGATACTGTTTTATCACACAACACACATGACACTTTTCTCCACCTGTTCCAACCTGCTTGCAGTCGCCTCTTCACCTCTTTTCCACACTCTCCATTGCTCTGAACCGTTGACCCTAAGTACTTAAACTTCTGCACCTTCTTCACCTCTGCTCCCTGTAACCTCACCGTTCCACCTGAGTCCCTCTCATTGACACACATGTATTCTGTCTTGCTCCGGCTAAGCTTCATTCCTCTATTTTCCAGAGCAGACCTCCACCTCTCTAGATTTTCCTCCACCTGCTCCCTGCTCTCACTACAAATCACAATGTCATCTGCAAACATCATAGTCCATGGAGCTTCCTGTCTAACCTCATCTGTCAGCCTGTCCATCACCAGAGAAAACACGAAGGGGCTCAGAGCCGATCCTTGATGCAGACCCACCTTCACCTTGAACTCCCCTGTCACACCTAGAGCACACCTGACCACGGTCTTACAGCTCTCATGCATGTCCTGCACTACTCTAACATACTTCTCGGCCACTCCAGACTTCCTCATACAATACCACAGCTCCTCTCTTGGCACCCTGTCATACGCTTTCTTTAAATCTACAAAGACACAATGCAACTCCCTATGACCTTCTCCTTCTATGACCTCTCCTAGACACTTCCATACCTCCAGGTATGTCATCAGGACCAACTGACTTTCTGCTTTTTATCCTCTTCAACATCCTCCTCACCTCACTCTTACTAATCTTTGCTACTTCTTGCTCCACACCTGCTCCCTCTCATTTTCCTCAATATTCATCAACTTCAAAGTTCTCCTTCCATCTTCCCATCACACTCCTGGCACCTGTCAATACATTTCCACCCTTATCTTTAATCACCCTAACCAGCTGCACATCCTTCCCGACTCTATCTCTTTGTCTCGCCAACCTTTACAAATTCAACTCTCCCTCTTTAGTTTCCAACCTAGCATACAAGTCCTCATATGCTCTTTGTTTGGCCTTTGCCACCTCTACCTTCACCTTACGCTGCATCTCCCTGTACTCCTGTTTACTTTCTTCAGTCCTCTAAATGTGTCCCACTCTCCTTAGCTATCCTCTTTCTCTGTATAAATGTCTGTCTCAGTTCATCCCTGAAAACTACATTCATACAACATTCTTCCTTTTTCAAGTTCCACCACTTCTTCCTCTTCTTTGCCTTCGTCCTCCTCATCTTCCTCACCACCGGAGTCATTTTACACACCCCCATCCTGTGTTGTCTGGCTACACTCTCCCCTACCAATACTTTGCAGAAACTAATCTCTTTTAGATTACAACAACGGCATAAGCTGTAGTCCACCTGTGTACTTCTATCTCCGCTCTTATTTGTCACCCTCTGTTGGTGTTCACCACAGCCATTTCTATCCTCTTTGCAAAGAAGATAGCACCATCTGTCCTGAACATCACGCCTTCAGTTTCCAGCTTCAGACTCATTAACTTGTCTGATACGCTTTTGCTTCCCCTTAATTGTCCATCAGCACCATCCTAACATGGCTGCTGTACTTGTGATGGCAGTATTAGTCAAGCATCAGACACTAGATGTTATTATTAGCTCTGTCCACCAGCGGGTACTGCTGATTTCCAACAGAGCCAGCCCCCCAATTGTCTGCCTTGACATGTGTATTCAATTGGATAGCAGGTACTTCCGTGTTTTCCTCTGATAGTTTAGGAAGCTGAATTAGTTGGGCAACAGGAAATACATATATTATCTCTAACATTTACTGAGGCTATCTGAACCTGTCCGTCTGGTCCATAGAAGGTTTGTGTTACAATACTTGCTGGTCAGAAGGCACGTGGAAGTTATAGATCTACCATGAGTAAAACTTAACCCGTAGTAGGTTATCTGGTATCAGTCCTCTATTTCTGGCATTACTGCGGATTTGGCAGGTAATGTCTTATAAAAGCCATCAAGAAGTTATCTACCAATACCTGGCTGTGCTTCAATCATCTATTTCCCAGTAGATTGTGGGAATCATAGAAGACTTGACATAACAAGGAGTCTTTGCGTCTCATAAATAGTAGGTTTGGTGTTGTGGGATCAAGATCAATATCTGATGACGCATATCCTAAAGATTTGGTATGTAGAATGCTTTCGATTTCAACCAGAACAGTATACAGGGCTGATTCTTTCTTTCTCCCAAAAGAAAGTCATCTGTATCAAGGCTTTCCAGAAGATCTAAGTGCACACACTTGGTAGTCATGCATTTGAAGATCTCCTGGCCACATCAAATGGGTCAGGGGCTTTCGGCTTGTCTCTTCTGGGGTTGCCACAGCGGAAGATTTTCTGTCCTTTGAATTGGCATGAGTTTTTATGCCCGATGCCCTTCCTGCCACAACTCTCCCATTTTGCCCTTTGTGCGACACAAAGGAAACATCCTTGATGGCTGGGCAGGGTCACACCAGATCAGCCTTTTAGGTAATATTTGGGTTTGCATGCCAGTGCTTACAATGCTGCTGGTGTGCTTGATCTTCCAAATAGCTTCTTGACCTCTTAACACCCAACATTATCGACAAAAGCTCTGCCAAAACCTTATCTGGACCTGAATGGATGAACTTTAATCAAAGTTCTGAATCAGTAGCTTTGTAGTAGAATGCCTTGCATCCAGTACAATTGGGTGGATGGTTTCCACTTCCACTGCCTGTCTCGGGCCTGTTGCCTCGTTGTATTCTGGTGCTAAGGAAGCCAAGCAGGTGTCAGAAGAAACACATTGCTTGGACTTGAGGGCTTTGACTTCATCAGGGAATTATTCTTGTATAGCCTTTATTAGGATGCACCTTTCTGCTTCTATAAAGTCTGCAGCTTCACATTGTGTTTCAGCATCAGAGGCATCTGCCAAATGAAAGGACTGTGCAGGGTTCTGGACTAGCGTCTTCCAAGAATGAAACCTGTCTGGGTCTGGAAGCTGAGCATTTGATGCCAGTGATATAGAGGAAACAAATACTGACCTCTTTAATTCACCCTTCTCTGGTTCTGCTACAGTGGTCGGCATTCCTGGCAATACTGATCATGTGGCTGAAGCAGGAATAAGAGTAATAAGAGTTCCACCTATGAGAGAGTGACAACTGTTCTAGAGTCAGACTTCTGGTAAGATCATCTGTTGGGTACTGGACTGAGTCTACATACTTCCAAGTCAGGTCAGTTAGGCTCTGTATCTCTACCACATGTGTTCCAACAAAAAACATATACCGGCAAGATTTTGACCTTAGTTGGTATATGTAGTTGAGTCCGGACAGAGTAAAACCTGGTTGATGGTCACAGTAAACTCAGTTTGTATTATACTGGCTATCTGGGCACCAGTGAGAGCTGCACTCAGCTCAAGGCCGTCTGGGGTTTCGGTGCAGCATGAACAACCTAGATCTAAACGCTCTCAAGACAGTGGAGATGATCGTGGATTTCAGGGAAGCCCCAATCCTCCTCTCCCCTGTCACCCTCTGCAACACTCCAGTGATCTCTGTCAAGTCCTTCCAATTCCTGGGCACCACAATCACCAAAGAGTTCAAGAGGGAGCAGAATATCAGCTCCCTCACCAAGAAAGCTCAGCAGAGGCTGTACTTCTTATGGCAACTGAAGATAGGGATAGGTAAGGTAGTGATTGGAAAGTCTTCAAAGCTCCAAAGGCTATCCTACTGAGAGGCTGTAGGACGTGGGTGCTTGAAATGGCATTCACGATGATGCGAACCTAACCCTAAACCAACATAATATAATGATGCACATTCAGCTGGTACAAATGCTTTTTTTCTTTCATCTGAAGTAACAGAAATGGTATATCAAGAGTATATAGTTACAGTAAAATAATAAAAATTATCAGTGCAACAGTTTGGAAATTCTGAAGTAGTGGAATGTTCATTACATTTCATGGGAGGAAAAAGAAGTTTCATTCTTTTTGCCTTTTCAACATTAGACTAAGCAAATCTTTGCACTGTATGTAATGGCAGGCACAGGAAATTACCCCATGACTTCTGTGCTGCCCAGACCAGCTCTAGATTTGAAGGGGCTAATGTCCTTTCATTCATGATTGAAGTTTCAAACAACTTTATTGATCCCATAGGGAAATTGTGTTGTTTCATTACAGCTGGTCCCCATTCTACTAACAGCCACAATATGCAGAGGGCCCAGCTTCTCTCTCAGAACAAAAGCCCTTCTTATTAGTTTGTCCAGTCTGTTACTGTCTGCCACCTTCATATTGCTGCCCCAGCAAACCACAGCATAGAAGATGGAACTGGCTACCACGGACTCATAGAACATATGCGGCATGGTGCTGCAGACACTGAAGGACATTGGTCTCCTTAGAAAATACCGCCTGCTCGGTGTTTTCCTGTATATTGATGCTTAACTGGCCAGTCCAGTTTATTGTCCAGGTGGACACCCAGGTATTTGTACTTCAAAACCTCCTCAACCCCCTTTCCACCATAAGTCCCTTTGTTTTACAGATGTTGAGCTGGAGTTGATTGTGCTCACATCAGTTAACAAATCTGTCCACCACTAATCGATACTTTGGGATATCTCTACCCTGCAGCAACCGCAGAGTCATCAGAAAACTTCTGAAGGTGGCAGGTGGCAGCTGTACCTGACCCTTTCTCTTCACCCTGTGAACTGACAGAAATGTCCCTTGGGAAGCAACTGTGCTGTGGGTCACAGTGTCAGACAAACAGTTCTGCAGACGGACATACTGGGGTTGGTCAGTGAGGTAGTACTAAATCCAGGCACTCTTGGATAAGCCTTCCCCTTTTTGAACCAGGGGCTTGTACACAGGTAGGAGGTGGATCAGGCTGTGATCACCTGCCCAGGAAGGGAGGGTCACCTGGCCAGAGAGGGAAGGGCAGAAGAGCTGTAGGCCATTATAACATCAGGTCCAGTGTCTTCTAGCCTGTGTGAAGGTGGGGAGGGTGTTGGGAGAGGGTTGCATGATTAAAGTCACCGGAGATCATAAAGAGGGCTTCAGGATATCGGGTCTGAAGTCTGGCTATGACCGAGTGTATGACGTCATGTGTGGTCTCTGCGGAGGAAGGGAGGGTATGTAGACGGTGATCAATATAGCATGTGAGAACTCCCTGGGCATATAGTACGGATGAAGGCCCTCGCCAGCAGTTCAATGTCCGGGCAACAGACTGAAACCACCTGCTGCTGATGTAGACGACCATACCCCCTCCTTTCTTCTTTCTGCTTTTCTCTCTCATCCAATCCACCCGCTTATGTCGGGCATACTTTCCTGCAGCCCTGTCTTTGTGAAACACCTTTGACTACACTCTCGAAAGATATTATTCTTCCTAAACAGTGCATTCAACTTGTTCACCTTATTCTCTAGAGACCTTCCCTGTTTTCTTTTCCAACCCTATGCTCTTTGCCAGCTCTGTGTCCTCTTGCTGTTTTCCTCCTTACTTCATCTGGCACGCCTAAAGTCTGAACCAAACTTGAATTCAGAGTGGAAGTCTGCTGCAGCCCGATCAGCTGTTCCCAACTGTAAACAAATGAGCTAGTTCCAGCTCCATACAACTGTTGCATACTGGCCACAGCTTGAAGCAGAAAAAGTTCTGCAATGATAAAAACAAAGATAAAAACTCCCTCAAAACGCATTATCAGAGAGGGTAAGCTTACACAGCAAACTGGATACTTCACTTTACTAAAATTGTACATTGCAAGTAGGAAAAAGGAAGAATAACTTAAAAGAAAAGGAGAGCAACTGCAACAGCCTGCGGCTTGGACCACGCCTGTGCATTGATCATAAGCAGTGTTGGTTGCTCCTGGGCTGGCTTTTGAGCTGCCAGAATACAAACCATACTCCAAGCAATTCTCACCTTCAGGGATGAGAAGTTTTCTCTGAAATGTGCTCAATCAGAGGAAACCTACTGCTGACTTTCTCAGGGCAACAGATTAGGGACTCAAAACTGATCCTCCTGTCAGGATCCCACTCCCTTCTCAGGGACGCATTACCACCACCTTTTTAAACAGGACTCATCACATTAAACAAATTATCTGTTCAACAGGCTGTGTATGTACCCACTGCCTTTGCCTCATTTCTCTCTCTTTTCTCACTCACCTCATCCAGGCTCTCCAAGTGAGGAAAGAGAAAAGGTTTCTGAAAAGAGATTGCACCCTACCATTTTTTAATTTAAAATGAGGAGAAAGTATAGGTTTAAGATAGAGAGAGACTAGGGTTTGCTATAGCATAAGCAACAAGGTCAACAACGTATCACACATTTGCACGTTTCTTTCTGTAATGAGCCTAATGTAATGAGTCATACAGCACTTAGCTGAGTGTTAGCTGACCACCAGCATCAGAGTGCAAATAGGGACATTTTGAGAAGGGTAACAAAAGGGTTTTGACAGATATTATTACTAAATCTAAACCTGAACCTAAAATTAGGTTAGTCCATTAATAAGAAGCTTTTACACATTTATCTATTCAATTACTGATTTTTTTTAAAGTGGACTGCATTTAAATACTTAAATATTAGTTTTTCACACAGTCTTTGTTTTGCAGAGAAATCCAAAACCTTTTCTAGCCCACATGCCAAGTTTCCAAACACTTTAGTGTCACTCGAGATATTTCAACTCTGCTAAAGCCGAGTAAAAATGGTATATTTATACTGTACTGTAATCACTGTGTGCTGTCATTAATATAGGTTCACCTCGAAGTTTCCAGAAAGAAGATCAAAGTTTCTAACATACCCCCTTCCATGCCAGAGGAGAGAATGAAGGACAAACTGGAGATGAGTTTTTCCAGGTCCAGCAGAGGGGGAGGGGAGGTGAAGGAAGTGGAGTATGATAAGAACACTGGGACAGGATACATCACTTTTCTCCATCCAGGCGGTACAGTACTCTGTAGCACATTTACTAAGACCTTGTGAAAAGTGACACACTGTGTATTTAGTTCCCAAGCTTCTAAAAGAGCACATAATTACACACCAAGATCCTGGACTGATGCTGGAACTTTCCAGACACATTCTGCATGTGTGCATGTGGGGGAGAGTCATTCAGCTTTTTTTTTTTTCAACCTAAAATTGCAAGTATAATTATTTGCATAAACAAACAATAATATTTAAAATTAAGCAAAACAGTCACATTATTGGGTGTGTCTGTATAAACCCCAATTTCAAAGAAGTTGGGAAATGTCTAAAACATAAATAAAAACAGAATGCAATGATTTGCAAATCTCACCAACTCATAATTTATTCACAATAGAACATAAACAACATATGAGATGTTGAAACTGAATAATTTTATTATTTCATGGAAAATATTACATAATTTTCAATTTGATATATCAAAAGAAAATTAGAACAGCGCGATGTTTACTATTACCTACTTCTTTTAACAACTGTCTGAAACATCATTAATTAATTTAAGCATTAATTTAAGCATTTTAAGCATTAAGCATTAATTTCTGCTCCTGTCTCCTGACAGAAGACCAAACTATCAGAAATTAATGCTTTTGAACTGTCCGCTGATAGGAACCTGGATGGTCCCTCTCCTCTTTAGTCCACAGGGCACGGCATCCATGGAATTTCCAATTTCCAAAAGAATTTCAACTTTTGATTCATCTAACCACAGAATAGTTTTCCATTTTGGCTCATAAATTTAACTTACATTTGTGGCTTGGATAGCGAACTGTGTTCACAGACAGTGATTTCTGGAAGTGTTTCTGAGCCCATTAGGTGATGTCCAGTATATAATTCCAGTTTTTAATGTAGCACCACCTGAGGGCCCAAAGATCAGGCACATCCAGTTTTGACCTTGTCCCTTGTGCACAGAGATTGTAAATGGTGGGATCTTCAAAGTTTTCACAATTTTAAGCCGAGGAACATCAGAAATTGTTCCACAATTTTTAGATGCAGTTTGTCACTCCTTTTATACCCAGTCATGTTACTGACCTGTTGCCAATTAACCCAATTAGTTTACAATTAGTTGCCAGCTCCATTTGTTTTTGAATTTCCAGCCGTTTACTGGCCCCGTTCCAACTTTTTTAAATGTGTTGCTGCCATCAAATTCAAAATGAGCTTTTTTCCATGAAATGGTAAAATTTCTCAGTTTTAATATGTGAAATGTTGTTTATGTTCTATTGTGTATAAAATATGGATTGGAGATATTTCCAAATCATTGCAGTTTCTTTTTATTTACATTTTACACATTGTCCCAGATTCTTTGGAATTGGGGTTGTACAGATGTAGCCATTGAAAGGATGATATTTTTTTTGTGTGCAATATGTCCGCGGTAGCCTACTGGTGGGATTCTGTCAGAAATCGATGTAACAGATTGTGTATAAATGTTGTTAAATGTTACGTGAATTACTTGGATTCGTTTTTATTTGTAATAGGCTGCAGTTATGTTTTACTGTGCATGGTTTCGGTTTCAGATCAGCTGGAGCAGCTTCTCCTTTCTCGTCTCAACATGTACTTCAGTGACTTTTCCACGCAATGAAAAATGATTTAGGAAAATATTTATGCGGATATTTTCCTTATAGTTTAAAATTGGAATTCACTTAAAAGCATCTCTCTCTTCTTCTAAAGTGATCACCATTCAAATGTCGGCCTCTAAAACTGCAGGTTTGACCGGAACATGCACTAAATTTGAGTATATCAGTTTATCCAATCGCAGGCTATAAAGTAGACCCCACATTTTCAGCCCATTCTGGACCTTAAAAGTGTCTGGGTCTTTGAGGCTCAAAGTTGTTTAATTTTCATCCCAGGACTGATTCTGTGTTAATCATGGGGATGCAGATTGTTTCTAATGCGGATCTCTCTGCATGAGAGCTGTTAAAAAAACAACCAGCTTTTTGTGAGAGCACAGAGAGGCAGAAAAGAAACCTAATCACCATGGAGTGATGTCTGTGGCTTCTTTACTTGCTTCTTTTTTACTGTGCTGTTTTCTCCGTCAGTCTGTCAGCTGGGATTTATTTATTTATTATTATTATTATTATTATTAGTGGTAGTAGTAGTAGTAGTAGTAGTAGTAGTAGTAGTAGTAGTAGTAGTAGTATATTCTCCTCATAGGCTACTGTGTGTCCAACATGTAGTTCAGTGTGGTTTAGTTTAAAATTAAACTAATTTAATGATGAAAACTAATCTGTTTTACAGAATGATCTCTGGTTAATAAATTACCATCGTGATCCGCTGGCTGTTTAATAGTTCTAATTGGTTAGTAACTAACCAGACACAGTAGAGGTGGGGGACACCCCACCTGTTAATGTCCACAGTATTTTCCAAGGAAGGGTGGGTAACCATGGAGATGGTCCCACACCTAAGATGTGTGAATGATGACTTGATCGACCTGGTTTTACTATTGTTCTACTTAGTGGCACAATGAATCTTCCACGCTGCTTCACTGTTGTTTCCCAAACTCGCAGCTATACAACAGGGAAAGTTAATAAAAGAAAAACCTATTTAATAGAGTCAGATTTAGAGTTTCTGGTTGCAGGAGACAATAAGTACCCTGATAACTGGAATCAGCTTAGAATAAAAACCTCCTCCACCTCATGTGTTGTTATAGCAGCTTCTGTTCATGGATGAGGAGATAATCAGTCTGTTGTCCTTTTTATACACAGCTAAAATCACCAGTGGTAACTTCCGAAATATACATTTAACACTATCGGAATTAATGTAACACTGGTTATTTTGCTGTGAACCTGTATACTTGGTTTTGTTTTAATGAGTCAAAGACTCTAACAGCTGTTTTTCAGGGAAACAAATCGCATGTGATCAGGCTGAATGTGCGCTGTCATTAAAACCTAAGAGACAATTTTCACTGGTAAAAGTGTGTCTCTGAAAACAGGGACACAGACAACCTCCTCTATCCATTAAGGTGGGGGAAAAACAAATAAAGAAAATACTGTAACTATAGCCCATTTCTGACATACAGTGGAATCTTGACATTATCTTGACTTTTTTAGGAGTGTGAATATAACGCTGCCGATTATATATCTCGAGCCCCTTACTAGAATTTCCGTATTATGCGCATGAGCTCTTGTTTGTAGCATGCTGCTCTGTCCCGAATCGTTTAGAGGATTAAAAAGTTACCTAGTTTGTATCACTCAACTGCTGCAGTAGTCTAGTGATTGAACCTTTTTATTTTTAGTTGCACTACTCCGATGTGCTGTAAACAAAGCACAGTTTCCCAGAGTTAAAATTTATCACAGTGCGCCTCTTGTGCACACTGATTGAGCACAGAAATAGAGTGGATTTTCACACCGATCTCCCGCTGTGAGTTACATGTCTGAAAGGACACTCTGGACAATGTTCGAGGCTGGATTCTCCTAACAATTTCAAGGGTGCATGTCTGAAACGGGCTTAGGGTTCTAAATAATCTTCAAAAATCTGTCTTTATTAAAAAATACATTATATTCTCTTATTATCTTCTGTTATCTCATGAATATAATGAGAGTAAAACAGTGCTAAAACAACGCATTATTCACATTTTTTTTCTTTCTTATATTTTTCTTTTATGGAGAGAGGCTTTGTAAAAAAAAAACACAGTAAACTACAGATAGTCTTGAGTCTGCCATATAAACACTGAAAGCAGCCGTCATGTCTGAACAGTAATTATATGTGCGATTGCTTGATAATGTCAGATTAACTGTAAAATGTTTACGCTCCTTGAAACTTTGTTTGGGAAAAGTTTGCTGTTTTCATGCCTCTTGAATAATACTGGATATATCTTTTACTCCAGTACCTTGTTGGTGTACAAATACAGTACTACTAGTACTATATGTTGTGGTAGGGACTATGATGGTCGGATGCTCTGAGCAGCTGTAACTGTGGGTGTAAACTTAGCGCTACCTCTAGACCATATAGTGTCACCACATGCCATCCAGTGGGTCAAGAGTGAAGAACTCACAGGACAGAGACAGACACTTTCCATGGCTATATGTATAGATCAAAAAGGTATAGGCTAAGTTTGAGCTTATTATGCATACACTGTACATTTTTAGAAATGCTGTCAGATGCATTATATATTAAAAAAATCCTAATACTTGGTCCTGTTAATATTTCTTACCGCTTGTTTTTGAACTTGATAAATATGATTTTTTTAGTATTACCTCCTATATCCTGTATGGAGTTATGAGTGAGCTATACAACATGCATATATGCAGATATTATAAATTGCAATGTATTGGACATCAATTTTTTTAATATGCAATATTTTAGTTATGGTCCGAATATTGACCCTTGTTAAACCCCTCACTGAGTTTTCCCAGTCAATATCATCATGCCTAAGACAATTGATGGCAAAGCATCAGTGATCTAGAAATGCTAAAGTGTGTTTGTGTGTGTATGTGTAGATGTGGAGAACCTGACTCTTAGACGGAAGTATCTTGTGGATTTGGACTCCGAAGTGAGCGTGCAAGTTGGACCCATTTTCGAATACAAGCTGCACAAGTTTCAGGTATATATACAGCAATGAGACTGGCAAAAAACCTTAAATGATACTTCAGCAATGGAGTTCAGCATGTACCTTTTAAAAAAAGGTTAACACCAAAATGGATTATCTGGATCAGAGTGGGACATCTCTAGTAAATAGTAAAAAAACTCAGCTCAGCTGTGACCTGTTGCTTTAGATCAATAACTGTCAGCTGTATATATGACTTGTATGAGTCATGTATGAGTATGACTTGATTGTTTAACAAACTGAATAATGAAGACAAAACTAATGTTTATTATTCAACTTTTAGACCTTCTGTGGGACTCTAAAGCGAACTATCCTACTGGATGACATCAAGGACATAGAGGATGAAGAAGACCTGCAGGACCACCTGGAAATCCACTTCCAGAAGCCGAGCAACTGTGGTGGTGAGATTGACAGCATCAAATACATATCCAGGGGTAAAGCTCTACAGGCCCTTTTCTGTGAGGACACACTGTAGACTTTAACCAAAAGCTAAAGCTACTGTAGTTACGAATTGTAAAGAAAAGTAATCCTGTGATTGTAAGAAACAGAAAATCTTATCTTTGTAATTTTGATCAATTCATAGCATGTACAGTAGTTTTTCATCCCTAATCTTTCCACTGGTATGAATGTCACAGTCTGGTTGTATCAAATTTTCTGTTTGTTTTTTTACATACACCACATATGTTGTATACATTATCACATGACATGTCACAAGTGTTTGGTTGCATATTGTAACACAAGTACCATGGTTTGCTTCTATAATGCTCACTTTACATTTTACAAAAACTATACATTATACAGAGACTTGAATGCTGGTGTAGGAACGTAATTCGTGGTTCACACAGATGCTTCTGCAAAGAGGCATGGGTTGCAGTAGCTCATTTGCATTAAAAGCTACAGTAATGTTGATTGCAAGAATGGTGATATACATAATATTTCAGCTGGAAAATTGTAAACACATTAATAGGGATCTCTGAGAGCTATATAAACTTGTAAAAAAAAGGATATAATATGTGACTTTTACAGTTGTTCCTGAATTGTCAGTTTTTCTGTCTACACTGTGCTTAATAAATGATCTGAATCAATAATGGGTGGTGATTTGTAATGACTCAGAGTAATTACACACGTACATTATGTGCAGTGATACAGTAACAATTTATTAACAACTGAACATGTGTTTAGAAATAACATTTACAACAGTAACCTATCCCAGAGGGAACTATTTCAGCCATGTCAATTGTAAAAATGTGAAAATTACTTAAAGATATCTAGTATTCTAAACATGTGTACAGAAGTTGCTTCCAAAGGGAGGTATTACATCAAGCATGTTTGCCCAATATGGACCGCACTCCTTGAAGAGTATGTTTGATCTCTGTTGTAGAAATGTTCTTCTTCTATATTTGAGTATTGCTAGATCTCAGAAGAATTGAAAAAGGACTCACCATGGTGAACACATGTCACAAAACAATTAGGTGATGTATTCAGGGAAAAGGTTAGCTAAGAAGAAGTGGGACACTGAGAGGACAGAAAACAGTAGACAGTAGTACGGGGAGATGTCGTGTAAAGACCAAACAAAGAGCATATGAGGAGCTGTTTGCTAAGTTGGACACTAAGGAGGGAGAGGTGGACTTGTACGGGTTAGCGAGGCAGAAAGGCAGTTGGTCATCATGACATAATTGTGGAGGTATGAAGGAGAAGTATCAGAAGAGTTGCTGACTAGTTTGTTTACCAAGATATTGGAGAGTAAGAGGATGCCTGAGGAATGGAGGAGAAGTGTACTGGTGCTGATTTTCAAGAACAAGGGAGATGTGCAGAGCTGTAGCAACTAGTGGAATGATTGATGTGCCATACAATGAAGCTCGGCTAAGAGCAGAAGTGAACATGCCTATAAAGAGTGCAACAGATGCAGTATTTGCTTTGAGGATGCTGATGGAGAAATGCAGATAAGGTCATAGGGAGTTGCATTGTGTCTTCGTAGAGTTAGAGAAAGCGTATGACAGGGTGCAGAGAGAGGAGCTGTGGTATTGTATGAGAAAGTCTGGAGTGGCAGAGGAGTATGTTATGAGTGGTGCAGGACATGTATGAGAGCTGTAAGACAGTGGTGAGGTGCTGTAGGTGTGACAGAGGAGTTAAAGGTGGAGGTGGGTCTGCATTAAGGATCAGCCCCTTCTTGTTTGCTCTGGTGATGGACAGGTTGACAGATGAGGTTAGACTGGAATCTCCGTGGACTATGATGTTTGCTGATGACATTGGGATTTGTAGTGAGAGCAGGGAGCAGGTGGAGGAAAATCTAGGAGTTCAAGTACTTAGGGTCAACGGTTTAGAGCAACAGAGAGTGTGTAAAAGATAGACATGTGCAAAGAAGGTTGGAATGGGTGGAGAAATGTGTCAGGTGTTTTGGGTAATAAAAGAGTATCAGCAAGAATGAATGGAAAGGTTTTCAAGATGTAGGTTAGACCAGCAATGTTGTACGGCTTACAGAGGGGCACTGAGGAAGAAAAAGAAGGCAGAGCTGGAAGTAGTTGAGTTTAAGATGTTGAGGTTTTCTTTGGAAATGACGAGGATGGATATGATAAGGAATGAGTACATCAGAGGGAAAGCTCATGTTGGATGTTTTGGAGATAAAGTCAGAGAGGCCAGATTGAGGTGGTTTGGACATGTTCAGAAGAGAGATGGTGAATATATCGGTAAAAGGATGCCAGGCAGGAGTTTGATGAAGACCAAAGAGGAGATTTATGGATGTATTGAGAGAGGACACAGAGTTAGTTGTTGGGAGAGAAGAGGATGCAGAGGATATGGTTATATATATATGGAGGCAGATGATTCACTGCGGTGACCCCTGAAAGGGAACACCTGAAAGGAAAAGAGGAAGAAAATAAATGTTTGTTATTCATCTAACTCTTACATTTACATTACATTTACATTTAGTCATTTAGCAGACGCTTTTATCTTAAGCAACTTACTAGTGAGGTACAAGGCAAGCAAAAATCTAAGTCAAGGAGCAAACATCAAAGCAAAGTCCTATCAGAAAAGTGTTCACAGTTCACGAGATACAAGTGCAAGAGAGCAGAAAGGTTTTTTTTTTTGTTTGTTTTTTTTTAAGAGATTTAAGTGCATAGGAAGATGCGGAAGAGTTCAGTTTTCAGCAGTTTTTTTAATATTGGGAGAGAGTCAGCTGAGCGTGCAGCATTTGGTAGCTCGTTCCACCATCGTAGGATCATTGCGCTGAACAGTTTTGCTTGGTGTCTTCTATGCGGTGCTGGGACCACCAGACGTTGTTCGTTGGCAGACCGCAGCGGGGGAGAAGGATTGTAGACTTGAATGAGTGAGTTGAGGTAAGCGGGAGCTGTCGAGTTAACCACCCTGTAAGCAAGAGACAGAGCTTTGAACCTGATGCGAGCAGCTACAGGAAGCCAGTGTAGAGATCTAAAAAGTGGTGTGACATGGGTCTTTTTTGGCTGATTAAAAATTAGGCGAGCTGCCGCATTTTGGATCATCTGCAAGGGTTTGATTGTGGATATCCGTAACCCCATCAACAAAGCGTTGCAGTAATCGAGACGAGATGTGACCAGCGCCTGTACAATGAGTTGGGTTGTATATTCCGTGATGTAGGGTCTGATCTTCCTGATGTTGTAAAGAGCAAATCTGCATCCCTTAGAGACTGAGGAGATGTGGTCCTTAAAGCTCAACTCTTATGACTAAATTTGCTGTATTCTCTCAGCTGCTCTCCCTTTTAACACATTGTCAACATAGAAAATTTAGGAATCTTTAAAATATGTCTATTCATTATATTTTCACCTATGCAGTTTCTACTAGTGTTTTAATCTGTAGTAGTTTGTTGAACCACCTAAAAAACATTACAGGGCCCCTGCTAGACCCCCTGCAGTTTGCCTACAGGGTAAACAGTTCAAATGCATTTTGAACTGTAATGCATAGGACTGCATTACATCCTGGACCACCTTCTGGGACATACACACACTTTGTGTTAGTATATTTCAGCTCAGCATTTAAGACCATCACTCCAGAAATCCTGTCCTCCAAACTTTCACAGCTCTCTGTATCCACATCAATCTGTGAGTGGATCACCAGCTTCCTCACCAACAGAACACAGCAGGTAAGGATGCTAAAGTTTACATCCAGCATATGGATGTAAACTTTACCTCCTGAGGGATGTCTCCTTTGCCCTCTTCTCTACTATTTACACAAACGACTGCACCTCAAGTGACTCAAATGTCAAGCTCCTAAAGTGTGGAGGTGAGACAACTGTTATCGGCCTCATCTGAGATGATGATGAGACTGCATATCGACACAAAGTTGATCCCCTGGTGCTTTGGTGTGAGCAAAAAGACCTGGAACATAATATGCTCAAGACTGTAGAGATGAGAGTGGATTTCAGGAGAAGTCCCCCTACACTTCCTCCCCTCATCATATCCTCCATGGCTGTGCCAACTGTGAAATCCTTAAAAATTTTTCACTATCTCTCATGACTTGAGGTGGGAGAACAACAGTGACTCTATCCCCAGAAAGGCTCAGCAGAGGATATATTTCCTTGCCACAGGAGCTGCTGATCCAATTCTACACTGCTGTCATTGAGTCTGTCCTGTGCTCCAGTATGGATAGAATTTTGAGATACTACTGCAATTTTGTCAAATCCCCAAGGTTTGGTGCAAGATTGTATCTTGATCATCTTAATAATTTTTCTGTTTCAAATGCTATGAAATTCTCCTCTTCTTCCTCTGAAGTCCTGATTCTAATTGCCAAAATAAGGTTTATCCTGTCTCAAAGTGATGCTCCATTAACCCCCTAAAAAAAACAAAAAACAATTAATTAATTCAAAATACTGAAGCAAGAAGGCTGACTAAAAGAGAGATCATATTTCTCCTTCATTAGCTCTCTCTGTTGGCTTCAGGTAAAATTTAGAATAGAATGTAAAACCCTCTCCTTATATATAAAGCTCAGTCAAGAAACGGTCAAGCTCAGTCATATCTAAAAGACCTCTTGGTACCATATCATCCCAATAAATGTGGGCGCCTGTTGCACAGGAGGTAGAGCAGTCATCCACCAAACCTTCCAGTTGCTCGATCAATCTCCGACTCCTCCAATCACACGGTGGCCTTGAGCAAGACACTGAATGTTGGCCAGCTGCATACCAGCTCCCCCATTGCCTTGTGTGCGCGTTGGAAGCATGAGCATGGGAAGCATTATAAAGCGCTTTGAATACCAATAGATAGAAAAGCCCTATATACGTGCAGACCATTTATCATTTACCTGTAGAACACTTCAGTCTCAGATTGCAGGCCTATTTGTGGTTTCTAAAATTTCTAAAAGTAGAATAGAAGGCCCCTCTTCTTTGAAACCAGCTCACAGTTCATATTCAAGAAGGAGACACCCTCTCTACTTCTAAGACTAGGTTTAAAACATTAGTCTTTAGTATTAGCCTTATAGTTAGGGTATACTTAGACTGCTGGGGGACCAACCCCCTGATGCACTGAGCACATTTCCTTCACCCTTCCCTCTCTCCTCCCCCCCCACATTTACTTATCACAACTGTATGACATAAACTTTGTGTCTCATTTCTCCCAAAGTTCACCTTCTCTGTAACTTTCTGCAAATATCCCCGACCTTGGAGCTGTTTCCAGTGTGCAGCTGTTAGTCCTACCAACCGGAAAAATGTTTTGTCATTGCTATTGTTGCTTTTTTCTTTTCTCTCTCCAATTTCCACTCATTCATTGTCTTGACTTTAATAAATAAAGTGCCGTTTGTTGTCAATTGGCAATATAAAAAAGATGTTAAAGTCGTATGTTCATCTCTGTTGTTGTCACTTGATGCAAAAGTGTATGTGGCTTTGTAGAGGCCACTGTCCTCCCCTTCATGATCCTATCTCCACATTTAGATGATAACCCCTGTTCATCATCATTCCAATGATGAAGGCTGCTGTAAGGCATCTCGAGCAAGGCTCCCAAGTCAGCACCTTGACCGAGGCATTATTTGGAAAATTGGAATTTCGAATCCCCGTGTCCCTTTCAGCAATCAAACTCCAGTTGGGCTGCTCAGCAACACTTGATCTGGTCCTGTCCTCTGGAGCTCCTGCCAGTTCTTTCTTCTTAGATCTTTTACTACAAACCAGTCACCTGGCTGGCCGTCATCCACTTTCACACCTGGGAAAAGTTTAGTACAACAATTATTTCAGGATATTTGTTTACCAGTGTCATCTCCTGCTTGTAACAAAGATACACCATAAAGAGAAGATTTTCTGAGCAGCAGAAGAGAAGGGGGCATTTTCAAAATTGGCGAGCCAGGAAAAAGAGAGAGCAGCTGCTTCTGCTGCTAAGTTTGAGGCGAGATTCCCCAGCGATACAACTGTATTTTGGATTTAGACAGAAAGTTCCGATCATCATTCAATGTGCAGAGGTTGCTTAAGGGAGTTGACAAGAGAGCTCTGCTGTCATGTCATTGTTGGGGATACGACCTAGAATCAATCAAAAATTCATGACGCATCGAAATTCTATTTCAGATCAGCTTTAGGCTGCTACTTCTGTAATATCTACAATTAACTGTGACATGGGACAGATAAAGCTTTTTAACTAAGCTCACAAGCAATGGTAATTTAATTTGTGAAGTCTGCAATAAATAATTATGTTTAATATGATTAATTTATCCATCAAACAATAGAAAATGTGTCATGGTCACCAGCTTTACTTGCTGACTACTTTGTAGTCCTTCAGTCCCACTTCCTGGTCCTCAGTCATTTCTGCCACTTCATTACACAATTAGTCATGGTCGCTTTCACCTGTGCCTCATCCACTCCTTATGAAAGCTGACAGCCTTAAAAAAAATATAGTGCAATAAGAATGGGGGTTATTTTGACAATATCTTTAAAAAGTAAAGTTAAGTAACATTTTAAGCAAGAAACACTCAAGTAAAAGTAAAGGAAAAAACTCAGCCATGTAATGTTTGTGTTTACACCTGCCTGAAAAAAAATCAAGAAAGCTTCTTTATTTTTTACAACTTTCATTTTGATTGCTTACATTCAATTCAGCTTTATTTGGTTATAGCACCATCAAAGCAAAACCCCTCCTTTTAGTCATGTTTTGATTAAACTATTAAGCGTGACAAGCTCCGTATTAAGAACATGGTCTAGTGATCACTGTTGTGGATGAAATAACTATTACCAAAGGAAATACAAATAATTTGCACAGTTCCTAGGTCATAAGCACAGAAGAGGGGAAACACTTAGTTCATACTTTCACCTAGAAAATGGATCACCAGAATCTTTTTTTTTTTCAACTTACCTTCAAGGGCTTCTGTAGAACACATCATAGTTGCAGTTGCATTCACTTGCTGGCAGGTTTTTTTACCCACTCCTTGACAATAGTGTCCCTTTAATTTTACTTTGCAAAGTTCAACAAGTCAGTTATTCAAATATATCAGGCTCCTCAAAAAGTATTGTAATTGCATCACAGTTAAAAAATAACATTAAAAAACTACATTTTTAGGTTAGTTTTCTGGGGGGTTTTTTTTGGGGGGGGGGGTCAAAACTGTACAATTACATAGGTTTTCTGTGAATTAACAAATCAACTTTTATTTTAAGTTTTATGCCAATAATTACAAATTACATTCAATTTGTATTTTTACAGAATAATTACTGTATTATTTAAACTGTATACAGTCTAATTTATGGTAAATTACAATAATTATCTGAATTTGATATGTAGGTCCTTAAATAACTTGATTGAATGGACATACATTTTTAAGATTTTTTTCTGTAATGTAAAAGTAACTTAATAAGTTATATTTTACCATGAAAATATATATTTTAGTATATATTTAAAATCTATCATTTGTGTACTTTTACATTCTGGATGGGAATTGTTCATGAATTTAAACAAAACTTTAATTCTAAAATCACCTCCATGTCAATCCAGCCATTCTCTTTTAGGCCTATATAAAGTATGTCAAAATGGCGGTGCATACAAACCAGAAAAGACTGAGAAGCTATGCTTTCCTTCCCACTGAAACCTGGCTGAGTGTGAGTTTGTGTGATTCTGAGTGCAAATGGGTGAATGAGAAGCAGTGTAAAGCGCTTTGAGTACCAATAGGTAGAAAAATGCTATATATAGTACAAACTATTTACCATTCACCATATAACCTGGTCAGTAAACTAAACCATCTGGGCCTCAACACACACCTGTGGCACAGGAAGGTAGAGCTGTTGTCCACCAATCTAACAGTTGTTGGTTCAATCCCCGGCTCCTCCGGTCACATGTCGAAGTGTCCTTGAGCAAGACACTGAACCCCAACTTCCTCATTCAATACCACAGCTCCTCTCTCAGCACCCTGTCATCTCTATCTATTTTCCTCGCTAACCTTTACAAATCCACCTCTCCTTCTTTAGTGTCCAACCTAGCATACAAGTCCTCATATGCTTTTTGTTTGGCCTTTGCCCCCTCTAGCTTCACCTTATGCTGCTTCAACATGTACTCCTGTCGACTCTCTTCTGTCCTCTCAGTGTCCCACTTCTTCTTAGCTAACCTCTTTCCCTGTATGTGTATACACATACATCCTGAACTTCCTCGTTCCACCTCGGTCTTTCAGATTACAAAGTCGACAAAGGAAGTGCTTCTACCAACGCTCTTATGTCACTCTATGTTCCTACCTCTTCAGGAAGAAAGTATTTACTCCAGTCATTTCCATCATATTTGCAAAGTCTACAGCCATCTGTCCATCTGTGTTTCAGTCCCGAAGACCAAACCTGCCCATCACATTCAATTCAATTCAACTTTATTTATATAGCACCAATTCACAACAAAGTCATCTCAAGGCACTTTGCAGAATTAAGTAAAAACTATAAGGTTAATAGAGAAATCCCAACAATTCCCCCCTTGAGCAAGCACTAGGCAACAGTGGAGAGGAAAAACTCCCTTTAACGGAAAAACCTCCAACAGAACCAGGGTGGTTGGCCATCTGCCTGGACTGGTTGAACCAACTTGACCCCTGCTCCTACGCGTGCTACCTTTCCACCTGGTCTCCTGAACACAGAGTATATTCACCTTTCTTCTCTGCATCATATCAACCAACTCTCTAGCCTTTCCTGTCACAGTTCCAACAGTCAAAGTCCCTACTAATTAGTCCTACACTCTTGGCTTTCCTCTTCTCTCTCTGCTGACAAACACGCATTCCTGCTCTCCTTCTTCAACTAACAGTAGCCTAATTTTGACCGTCACCCTGTACGTCAACAGCACTGGTGGTAGTCATTAACCCGGGTCCTGACCAATCCGGTATGGAGGTCAGATTCGGTGTGGAAGTCACGATTTGCATGTTTAATTTGGCATGTGTTTTACATCAGATGCCCTTCCTGACACAACTCTCTGCATTTATTCAGACTGGCACAAGACAACACTGGCTTGTGTGTCCTTGTGGTTGCATTGCTATTCAAAGTGAGCATAGATTAGAACGTATTATATAGCAAGCCCGGTAGAAAATGAGAGGGTAGCGTCAGGAAGGGCATCCGGCGTAAAAACTGTGCCAAATCAACATGCGGACAATGATCCGCTGTGGCGGACCTGAACTCACGGGATAAGCCGAAAGGACAAAAATATATATAGCATATTTACACATAGTGATTTTTATCTCTTGAATCTGTGTCAAGACTAGCTCAGGTCAACATCAGATTGAAAAGGAGAATGATTATTTTTTGCATATCTTAGGTAAACAAGTGCCATTTAATGAGTCATGGCACTTTCTGTGACTTGTATAATTAGACCTCTTACACGTGGGATAAGACAACATCTGCAAAATGCTAAAATCACATGAAAAAAGTAAGCAGAGACAATATGACAGGTTTTCATTTACCAAATATTCTGGTCAATCGAATGAGTATTTACACCAGAGTTTTGTGCAAATTCTTCCCTGTTGGATCCAAGACCCTCTAGGGATCTGGTGAAACTTCCATCAGGTGCATAATTATTAGGAATGAAAGTACAACATGGGTCTCAAAACACTTTTTTCCTTTTGGTGATATATGTAATCCAATTGATATTTTTATTTTATTACTGTTACTCATCTATGTAAATGTATTCATCAAATGAGTGTGGTGAGGTGTCATGCTCAATTCCCACCTTCACAGTTGACACAAACATCACCTGTGTACACGCTTCTGTCAACTTTTAGGGTTGACTCTGTTGTGGTATTCTTCTGCAGATCCAGATGTTGCTTCACTCTCACTCAATTGTCTCCTTCTTCAGGGCTTGGGGACTCAGAGTGCAGGTACGCCCAATCACACTTCACAATCACACACAAACAGAACTTAAAGTGTTACTAAATTAGTGAGTGTTCTCCTCTGACTGGCTCCCTCAAGGCTTCTGCACTCCGGTGAGCATCATGCACAGCCAGGGAGAGGTCACCCACAGGCTTTGGCCCCTTCCTGTGGTAGGTGGCGTGTCCCCACGTCTTTCACTGCTGTGCAGTTTGTGTGCATTATATGGAAGGGTCTGTTCCATGTCCTAGAAATCCTTCAGTTGTGATAGGGAGAATTTCCTTCACCTGCTAATATATATATATATATATATATATATATATATATATATATATATATATATGAACCAAAGCAATACTGCAATCAGGAATTGCAGTCAGGAATTAGCTGAATGTCCTATTCCCAAATTTGGAGATATCCCAAACAAATTATTATTCTGATGTAACACTTTTTTTGCCTTATTCTCATGAAAACTCTGTCCAAGGAGACCTTATTCTTTGTACCAATTTTCATTTTGAGTAAATGTCAGTCATAACAACACAATATCTAAAACTCCTATGTCTGTTCAACATGTAAGTATGTTTGTGGGTGAGATACTTCCTGTTGGGCAGTTTTCTTAGCTACAGGATTCACTTTCAGGTTTCCTGGTGAAACTAAGTCATTGTTTTTAGACAAACATCCATATCAAGGTTTGCATTAGCATTATTATGTTAAACAGAAAATATGATTGTTATCAGATTTCTTGTACTCTCTGTTCGTCCAGAGTGTTTCAAATTGGAGAACAATTCAAGTTGTCATCATCTTTCCCTATACCCTACTTCATTTTTCTTTTTTTCCCTCATATTTAACACTATGTAAGTTATACATCTGTATGTCTCTTTGTGTCACTCTCTTTTTAGAAAAATTGTTATGTCAAGAAAAGAAAATTCTCTCCTTTTATGGTAACCCTTTTCAGCACTTTGATAAGCCCATGTGACCATGGAGTTACTCTGGGTCACTACAGTGTCATATAATCTGCTGTTAGACAATAACGGACCTTGAACCAGTTCTGCAAAAACTTCAAGAAATACATGTATATGAGACAAAGTTTGAATAACAATTTAAACATCCTTCAAAAGTACACTCAATACAAGTTGCCATTACAACTAGATAAAACATTAATATTAAAATTTAATCATACTTGATTTTCCATCACATAGGCCTTCAGGATTTGGATAATTTAGCTTGTTAAATATTGTTATGGTTAATAAGGTGTAAAATCTGCTTACAGATTTTATTTTGTGTCAGATGGACATTTAATCATTAATGTTTTCTGGATTGTTTGGTTTTGTCATGAACTGTGATCACTATTTATGATTTCATAAAGCACTGTAGGTTTTCTGCTTTCTCCATCAACCAATAATACAGATATAACATTAAACTTTATGTTTTTTCTAAGCTACAAAAAAGCACGCTAAAAAAACAATGAAAAATATAACACACTTCAAACTGCAAAATAGCTGGACGGGTCACCTGACGAAGCTAAAGTACTAGTGATTAGTAATATCTCTGTTCTGGACAAATATCAGTGACCCTCTCCGAGCACCAGCGATGAAAAGATGACCACTTTGCTACATAGGAGAAAGTGGTAGATGCCGCCCTTGCACCCTGAATGGTGGCCACCACGTGGGGCGAAAACCCATTTGGTTAGGCGCTCCGTCTCAGGTGCCAGACCCACAGGTGCTGGAGCAAAACTGGGGAGTGCGGATCATCTCGTTGGCCTGAGACACCACTTCCCCACGCCACGGGAGCTCCCAGGGCAGGCCGACCAGCATCTGGTAGAGTGCCGGAAACCATGGTGCCCCTACTCACCTTGGGACCACAAGCATGACAGTGAGACACTCCTCTCTCACGCGGTCCAGCAACCACGGAATCAGAGGAACAGGTGGAAAAGCATAGAGGAGCCCCCTGGGCCAAGGGCAATGGGAGAATGCATCCACCCCAAGGGGAGGAAATCTCGAGCTTGGGCTGCAAAAAGGTCCACCTCGACCGTGCCGAACCTGCTTCAACCCTCTTGGACCAGTTCTGTGTGTAGCACTCACTCCCCGGGCCGGGGGCCCCCCCATGACATACTGTCCGCAGCCGTGTTCAGAAAGCCAGGGTTGTACACAGCTCTAATGGACCGGTTACAGACGCGCTAACAGTTATTTCTAGAGTCAGGAACAGAAACACTGTTTGGCTGAGTAAGTAAGGCACACTTTGAGCTGAACCAAACACGTCATGTAAGGCTAGCCTTGCAGCCCGAGCTGAGGGCAAGGAAAACCTTCTAATATAGACAAATTGCTTTATGCACACACAAATCTTGCAGATGGCAGAACAGTATCAAAATTCCACCCGTAACAAGACAGCCAATTGTAAGGCTTTCCAGCACTAAGTGTTTTCTCAGATAATTAGACATTTGAGTGAGTACATTTGCACATTATTTTACATACACACAAATATTATTTAAAGTTACAGATTTCTGTACAGACTGAGACACGTAGGAGGCACACACAAATCCCTGTACACATACAAATAATTTCACTACTATTCTACTTCCATAGTTATGATTTGAGGGGAAAACTAAAATTCAAAATCAAAAGCAATCGCACGACTAGAAGATACTTTTGTGTCAGTATGTGTGTGTTCTATAGGTATAAATGATGTATTAGTAACTATGTTTCATATTGTATTTTAGATATATTGGATATTATAATCATAAAGGAAGCTGATTTAATAATTATTCATAAATTACTTAGGAAGAAGGGGTGAGGGTCACTTCTTTTGGAATGTGTTGATAAATGATTTTGCTTCATGTTTGTTTTATGTAAATATTGATTTTCTTTTGTTTTGTGTCCTTTTTGGACTAACAGCTTGTATTATCTTTTTTCTTTTGCTTTACATATTCGAAATAAATGTCAATTCAAAATTCAACCGGAGTTCCAGTATAGTTTTACAACGCTCTTGTCAAAATTGTCAGTTTTGTTTACAATGATTGTTGATGGTTGATCTGCTTGCAGCAATGCTGACAAAACATTTCCTGTTGATACGCCTCAGGTTAACTATTGCGTTTTTAAAATGTGTGAAAAAAAAAAACCCCAAAGGAAATGTCATTAACTTCTATTAATGAGGTCTCCTTAATCTGGTGTATAACAGGCTGGTGTATAACAGATGTCAGATTACTAGGCCTTAAAAGTGTGTCCAAAACCTTTGCAAATAATGCCAGTCAGATGTTATTACTGCAGAAAGTGCCTACTGGCTCAAATTTAAAAATAGAGTGAAATTATTATGATTTAAGACAGGATCTTTTGATCAGACCGTACATGAGCAGTCTTCAAAGTTTTTCTGTATGGTTACGGATTTATTAGTTCTAGTTTCAGTAGCTAACTACACAAAAACTATTGTTTAACCACTTGAATAATTTAGCAAATGTGTATATAGTTAAACTACCAGCAAGCCAACAGCAAAATGGAGTTAAACTACAAAATTAATTACTGCACATGCTGTTTACTACTTTAACACTGGTTCTCTAATTTGTTGGATATTTTCATTTCTTTATTGCATTTATTTTGCTGTTGTTGATGTGGAGATGTTCGGAAATCTTTAACAAAATAATTTCTTTAAAACCTGTCTCGTAGTGAACATCCCCTCCCATATATAAATGAATGATGGGCAAAGTTAGTACAAACCTTATACAAATGTTAAAACAATTTCATTTCAGGCCAGTTCTAACCCAGTTCTTTCATAAATTGTTTTCCCATTTTTAAATATGTGTAACTTATTTTATAAATGGTTACATTTTATTTAGATTTTTTTAAATTAATATATTTGACCTCTTGACCTTTTTTGCTGTCGTCTCTCTTCACTGAAATATGAAACATAAACAGAGCATCAAGCACTTTAACAGCAGTGTGGACACAGGTTGGGCTCTGTGGAATCCCTGTCCGTCTACCTAAACTGTAAAGCAGCAACAGTGTCACACTGAACAGTTTGACTCTGCCACTGAAATAAAAAAATATTTTCGACATACTATGTTTCCTTCATGTGGTTAAAGCATAACACACACATACAATGTTAGTTTGTACTTACCATGTACCATGTACTTACCAGGTACATGCAGTTCAGCACAGACAGAATGATGGAGGAAAATATGGGGAGGCTGTAGTGAACTCGATGTGACATGCAAAAGAAGCACAATCTGATTTCTCCTTGACGGCTGACATACTTTAGAAGCATGGCATACAGAATTTAACTGTATATTCACAGAACACGCTTTCTGAGCATTCTGACTTTTCTTTCTTGATTCTTTGTTTAAGTTGTGTTCGTGTTGATTGACAGAGCAAGGGGAGAGAAAAGGGAGAGAGAGACACACACACAGCTGACCTGAAGCACAAAAATCTGCAACATATTTAAACTTCTGAGGCACTTTTTGTTAGCAGCATTTTCTGTTGGACTTTAGGCAGACTTGGTTTCAACAATGAAGCAATAAAACCAGCGTTATCCTTTTAGTGAGAGTTAAGAAATCACGATATCCTGCAAAGCCAAAAGTTCTGCCAGACACAGTGCACCAAGGTTACTGTTACATAAATGACAAAATACAGATAAATAGACTTGGGCAATATGATTGCATCAATTATTTCCATGAATTAAAAATTTTAAAGCTAATTCAGACACATCGTTTATAGGTCATGGATTAAAATAGTTTATTTAATTTGTAAACACAGCTCCATATTTATGCACATTTGATGCTATAGCAGCTAAAGGCTGAATGAGAGATCATTAATAGAATAATGCCACTACAAGTCCACTAAAATCCAACTGAAAACTAAATTAGTCGATTTCTACTTTGCCTGTAGCTCTCCCCTCCTAAACTTTAATCTCCAGTAACATGAACACAGAGTTAAATTTAGAACGCAGCATTTTCTGTCACTATATAGTTGAAATGGGTGAACCACGCAACTTGTTTGTAATTAATTAGAAAATATATTATACTAAGAGATAAGCCCAGATAGGTTTGAAGCAGGTAGGTTTGAATCCTAAATACAAGTGTTTTGCATAAATACAGACCTCAAACTGGATTTATATAGTGTTAGTTTTCATAATGCAGATCCCTGGCAGAAAATGAGCGAGCCATAATTCCCATATTATTATGGGCATTGATCAATGCCCGACCTGGCAGATCAACACAGCATCGTAATAGGCTTCTGAGGAAGTTGCTTAAAGCCGCATGGAATCCACATGGAACTACGTCTGCATCAGGACAAATTCAGGGACGGATCACAGCAGATTTACACTTCTACATCTGTACTGCTCTGATTAAATCTATGTCCGCACTACAAAATCTACATTTGATGTTTACATTCAATACTTTCGTTCATGATTAATTCTAATTTAAATTTTGCAATCTTGTATAGTCCGTGGGAGATCTGCAAAGTGGTTAGCAGCCTTACACTTGGTAAGTCCGTCAGATCCACCTGCAGGCTGTGGCCTCCCTGTTTGGGATTTGTAATGTTCTCTGTGTGAGCCTGTGATAAACTGGCGACCTTCCTGGGTATACCCTGCCTCTTGCCCAGTGACAGCTGCGATGAGCTCCAACACCCCCAGGACCCTTGACAGAATGAGTGGTTAAACTAATTGATGGACTAATGTATACTTCATGTCCAAAATATTTTACCTCAAATTTTGTCATTTCACCATAACTATTAATGTAAATTGTAAATTGACAATGTCTATTTTGTATTTTGTGCATTTGATTATTAGTATGTTGTTTATTCACATTCGTAAATCTAACACAAGAATACAGGGATACAAAGAATATCAACTTTGCTATAAAACAGATACACTTTTTAATTGGCTTATCAAATTAATTGTAATCTATACATTTACCTAATTGTGCTTGCAGACATTGTTTTTCAAAACATTTTTTAAAGTGGGACTAATGCTCAGTCAGTTTTTTTAGTGGTGTATTGTATACTGAACTTGAATACAATTTTAGTTAATGCACATAGTATTTCAACTTAATGTTGAATTATTATGTCTAAATACTTAATTTCGAAACACTTTTAGTCCTGAGTTTATGTACTTCTGCCTCCTCCATTTGCACTCACAATCACACACACACCAAGAGCTGTTATGCAGCTGACCAATGCTCACTGGGAGCAACTAAGTTGGGGTTCAGTGTCTTGCTTAAAGACACATCGACATGTAACCAGTGGAGATAGGACTCAAACCAATAACTGTGGGATTGGTGGATGACCGCTCTACAGTCACCCCAAGATTAGTAGTAACAAATTCTAAAATTTTATAGTTTCACACTTGCACTGTTGTAAAGAAACACTTTATTGTGTAAATAGGAGTCACTACATGATGTTCTTTAAAATTGTGTTGAAAAGAAGTGCTATCACTTAACACTCCAGAAAGGTTTCCAAATAATTTTGTATTCATCTGCTCAGCAATTTCTTCATGATAAGGCTTCTGGGTGGTGCATTGGTGAATATTGTCCCCACAAAAATGTGTGTTCCCCACAGTGAGTGCCGAATCACTCTGCAGCAGCCCAGGTCCTCAATTTGGAATCCGAGGTGGTGATACCTTTCATCAGTCTCAAACAGCATGTTGTTGGTGTATGAACCAAAGAACTGAGGGAGGAACACAAACAGTCTTCATACATGACTGAAATCAGACCCATCACGAATCATTGTGCTTTTATATACAAATTAATCCTCAACCCACTTTCAAAAATCTGAATTTAGTACATCAGCAGCTTTTGTTGTAGCAACACAGATGAGGCATACATGTCCTGCTGTAGAACAGGGCTGCAGAAAAATAAAAGCTGTCTGACCAAAGAATTCTTTGGATACAACACTGTGGTGCTTCCCATAGAACTACCTACCTTCAGGGGCTTTTTTCTGTTTGCATTTGCACATAATCATATCATAATTTCATAATATTATAACCTGTGCAATTTAATGCAATCCAATACAGTGGGGCTGCCATTAATTCTACTTTTTCTGTTTTGATCCTCCTTTTGAAAATGAATGACCAAAACATTAGAACCCCTTCATCTAATACTGCACTTTAGTACAATTCAACTACCTATTTTGACCTCAATAATAAACACATAGTAGAATTATCACCTTTCTGACAATTTCAACCTAAAAACTGAGAAATTCTAACCTTGTGAAAGAGCTGGTTCCATAGGAGAAGAGCTTGATAGCTAAAGGCTCTGCCTCCCATTCTGCCTTTGGAAATTCCAGGAACCATAAGTAAGCCTGCACTGTGAGATCAAAGTGATCTACTGGGATGACATGGTACTATGAGGTCTTCTATATATGATGGAGCTTTACCATTTAGAGCTTTATCTGTAAGAAACAGGGTTTTATATACTATTCTAGATTTTAAGGGTAGTCAATGGAGAGAAGCTAGTGAAGGTGAAATATGATCTCTGTGGCTAATTCCCGTAAGCACTCTTGCAGCAGCCTTTTGGATTAATAGTAGGCTTTTTAGGGAGTTACTGGGGCGTCCTGAAAGTAGAGAATTACAGTAGTCCAAACTAGAAGTAACAAATGCATAGCCTAAATTTTCAGCATCACTTGGAGACAGGATGCTCATAATTTTGGTAATGTTCCATAGGTGGAGGAAGGCTGGTCTAGAGATTTGTTTTATATGTTAAGTAAAGGACAAATTCTGGTCAAAAATAACTCCAAGGTGCCTTGCAGTAGTACTAGAGGCCAGAGTTATGCCATCTAAAGTAACAATATTGTTGGACATCATATTTCTGAGATTTCTGTCATATATTATGACTTCAGTTTTTACTGAGTTTAGATGCAAGAAACTGAGGAACATCTAGCCCTTTATGTCTTGTAGGCATGCTTGAAGCTGATTAATAGAATTTTTTTATCTGGTTCCATAGATAGATATAGCTGGGTATCATCAGCATAGCAATGGAAATTTATGGAGTGTTTTCTAATGTATGTAGGAAAAGAGCACAGTCCGAGGAATGAGACTTTTGGAGAAGAAGCGATATAAGCAGCGTCTCCCCTCCGGTATCATGGGCAAAGTGAGATCACTGGGGAAAAAGATAGATGAGCTAACAGAGAGTCAGAGTCTGACGGAATTCCAGGAGTGTAGTTTGATGGCTACACATGACCATTCCTGACCTCAACATCTCCATTGAGGGATATTAGACTGTTCTGAGTGACAGAGACTCCACAATGAGCAGTAAGCGCAACGTAGGGGGGCTTGCTGTTTTGATGAGTTTAACTTGTTCTATAAGAGGTTTGATACTGTGGCCCCTGCCTCTGATGACTGCACTGACACCTGTCTGCGACCACCGCCACGCTCCCTTCTTTTCCCCCCGATAATGTCTCCAACAATTGTAGTGGGTCTCCTTACACCTCTTACAATGGCCCTCTCTCAACTCTAAATGTGGACTACAGCTGTACAACCCCCCCCCGCTTTAGACTCATCTTATTTACAATTTATTACACTTTTTGCACACACTGTCACAAAGAAGTGGCACACACACGGCCTGTTCAACAAATTCTGAGTACAGGTTCCTTAATCTTACACCTACTAAGTGAAAGTGACAATGATATCTTACCGCTAGGCCTGATGATGGATCAATAAAGTCAGCCCAGAATTGTTCTCTCTGCAGGATGTAGCATATTTCCTTGGCTCCTTCAATAAACTGAATGACATAACAACAACTGTTAACAAAAATATAATTAGCAAAATTTTAACAAATCAAGTATTTTCTCAACAGGTTCTCTGATCTGTACAAACTCTGCTAACTGTTTTTTTTTAATCATAACTGAAAGACCTCATTTAATATTTGGTCAAATGATCAAACAAAATTCCCCAAATATCAGATTTGCATAAATCAGTACAGCCATTAATCATAATACTTTAAAACCACTGTAATCGAGACTGGGAAATTACCACCCACTAGATCATTGTCAACAACTTGTAAATACACACTTATCTGTACAACCCAGATATCCAGCTAATACACGCCCCTTTTTTAAGGACACACATGGGCAGAGAAAGTGACAGGATCTCCTGTTTCAAATCACATATGGAAGACATCAATTTCTTAAAAAACTGCTGAAATCTATAATCTAATCCAAAACTGATGTTTACTGATAACAAGTCCTACCTCCAGTGTTCTAATCCAAGTCTTTATGATCACATTTGTTACGAGCAGGATATCAAATTACAATAAATGATGGAAAATGTACTAATCAAGCAGAAATAAACCTGTAATAGTGAATCTCTCTACACTACTGCTTGGCTGTTCTGTGAGTGTAATGTCCGTGGAGGTGTACTCAGCACCTCATGAATATATATATTAATAAAATATAGGAAAAAGCAAATATTGTTGCTTTATGCAGTATGTTTAGAATAAGTCAGTCAAATCGGTGGTTGCTCTTACATTTGTTGTGGTTAACAAGGAGCTTGCATCTTGCAATGTAGCCACCTTATTTCTGTTCAAAAGGTCTTCTAAGAACAGTGGCCACTGAAAATTTCAAACTGAAAACTGCTTGAATCCTGAAAACCCTGAGAAAAGGTAACCAGGCACTCCACATAACCTGACTAATACATCCTAAGAGTTAAGCATGGTGGTGGTAGCATTATGCTGGGCCATGGTTCATCTGTCAACAGGACAACAACCCCTGTGAATGTCCTTGAGTAGGCCAGCCAGAGCCCATACTTGAACTCGATTGAACTTCCGAGAGATCTGAAAATGGCTGTGCACAGAGGCTCCCCATCCAACCTGATGGAGCTTGAAAGTTACTGTAAAGAAGACTAGGACCTTCTCAAAAATAGATGTGCCAAGCTTGTAGCATCATACTAAAAAAGAATAAGGCTGTAATTAGTGATAAAGGTGCTAATTTAAAAACTGTCATTCAGGAAAAACAGATCATCTACACCAGCATTATCATTGCATATGTTTTAACAAATTACATGTGTTCCATATTCCATATTTTTCAATAACAGCTCACCTTGTCCAGCATCTGCTCTCTTTCCAGCTCCACCTCAGGACACCATGATGTCATATCGTTCACAGTCTTTTGTGTGACTGTGATTACCATCATACCAGAGGAAGGAGCCTCAGGAAACATGGACTGGAAATCTGTTCATCAAAATATCAGGAGACACACAGACATCATATATATATATATATATATATATATATATATATATATATATATATATATATATATATATATATATATATATATATATATATATATATATATATATATATATATATATATATATATATATATATATATATAAAAATATTGACTTCTTGCAGTATAATTACAATAACACCGTGGAAACATATTGATGCACGCTAAGGTTTCAGCAACCCATGTTCACATTTATGTTGAGGTGAATCTGTGACCAGGGGCAGTGTGAGATCTGTGTGCACTGTCCTATCCGAACACAGCTTGTGCAGACATGAATGCTCACCTAGTTTTTCCTTTTAGTTAGCAAAAGTGGAATGGAAAAAATGTTGGTAAAATTCCACTTACATGTGAATTTTATCACTTACAGTGTGTGTGACTTGTAAAACATAAAAAACACAATTTGCTTTTCATATAGATACTTCAAAAGTATTTAAGCAACAATATGTGCTAAATATAGATTAAGGACATGAAAAAGCATGAGAGTGTAAAGTGTCAGTCCTCTACCTTTCTTTAGTAGATCAGGACAGGGCTGTATGGCACATTCAACACTGGAGTTATCAAAATGGTGTTCAGCTGTACAGACACTCTGAGATGAGGCTGGGTCATCTTTCTCCTGACACACATGCACAAAAATCACATATCTGTAATATTTAGGTTTACAGCAGACTTCTGTAATATGAGACATTATTTTCCTTTACAGCTGGCTTCAAACTAATTCAAATAGTTGTGGTCAAGTATGTCCAAAATAACAGAAAACAGTGGCTATATTAGCAAGACTGTCAGAAGTTTGAAAAGTTGATATAAAGATAATTTACATTTGTGTGTTGAACCACAGAGATGTCAATTTGTCACACAAGTAATTACAGCTCCCAACCTGCTTGATATAACCTGTGTTGGATTTTTAAAACGGTGGCATGAAGAGGCCAAAAATGTCACCAAAAACAAAATCAAAAATAACCTACACACACAATTTCCTCAGGAAGGTATGTATGTGGGAAGACATTGAAATTCAAAGCAAATGAGTGGGTGTGTGGATGGCGTTAATATCACTCAACTGATGTTGTATTCAGGTGACAGAACCTTTTTTTTTAAAAAGATGCATGAATTTGATGTTGCGGTAAACAAGAGTTTCCCTTAACTGAATTTCCCATCATATTATGCCTCCTGTGCATACTGATCTCGCACTGAAATCGAGTGGAGTTTCAAATGCAAGGATGGTTCTTCCTTTGGCAATCTCCCTCTGTGTATTATATGTGTGAAATGCCCGATGCCAATGTCTGAAGCTGAATTCTCCTAACATTACACATCCACAGCCATGTACCCCCTTACTGCTTCCATAGGATTTAAGAGTAAACATTGCAGCCAGATCCTGCTAATCACCAGTCCTTTTTAATTGGTCATCAGCAGGTATGCAGACCTCTATAAAAGCAGACATTTTTGCAGTTTGCTGGTTTGGAACATTTAGATGTGTGATAACACAATGCCAAGAGGCAAAGCCATAAGCAATAGTTTTGAGCGTCTTTTACACATGCACTGGAACCCAAAAATTATCCAGACTTTACCTGGAAGTGGTGTAAGCTAAAACGCAAATGTCAGCGTGAGACGCTACAAAACTATCCGGAGTTTATTCTGTGAGAACAAAGTACAAAGTCCACATTATGTGGGCGAGTATGTACGGGGAGCACGCTGCTCTGTCCTGAACTCTGTAGGATTTAATGTGAGTGAATGGACATGCTGACTACATTTCAACTTCAATGACGTTTCTTTTTGTTTCAGACGCACAGCTCTAATGTGCTGTAAACAAAACATCGTTTCTCACAGCATAATTTTCCAGAGTGTGTTACACGTGTGAAACAACTCTGGACAATGTCTGGAGCTGATTTCTCCAGATATTTTCAAGAGATATAGAGTGAAAGAGAAAAACAACTGTTGCTGAACATCAATCTGGAAAGGGTTCTAAATCCATCGCCAAACAACATTTTAAAGTGATGAAAATTATTCATCATTGGAAAGCATTACATTCATGCTCAGAGAGCATGATAAATGTTAATGTCACAACCAATTAAAAGCAGTATAATTTCAAGAATAATACACTGACACAACTAATGATAAATTGTCAAGAAAGCTGGAGATAAGCTCAGGATGCAAAGAATAAATGAGCCACAGAAAGCTGAGCTGCTATGCAGCTGGCCAACACTTTCCTGGAGCAACTAAGTTGGGGTTCAACGTCATGCTCGACATGTGACCCGAGGAGCCAGGGATCGTAAACAGTCCATTTACTATTCACCTGATTTAATCCAAGTAAACACAGTGACCTCCATTTGAAGGCACATTTTACCCCAAATTCAGTAGGATTTAAATCTAAAATCAGTTAGCTGTGTGCACTCATGTGCAGTAAATGCAAATCTTGATAGACAGGTCAAACTCAGCGTGACACACCAAAGAGTGAAATTACTGCATACCGGCTCACTTGGAGTACTGCTAATATGCAAAATAAGACCATGGAAGGAGGAACTGACACTATACCTGCACCAGGTTTAGTAAAGCGATTTCTGTCTTGCTAGTGGTATTAGTGGTATAATATGAATTTGATTGTTATGTGTAATGCAACTTTGATTAGAAATGCAGTAAACTAAAAAGTAAAAGGTTTTTAGGGTGTTTTTTTTAACAAATATTTACTCTTAGATGTAGCGGAGTAAAAGCTGAACCTTAACTAAATCTACTTAAGTTTAGATACAGACATGGCAAAAAATATTGGCACCCGTGAAATTCAGTCAGAAAATGCAACCCTTCTCTCAGAAAATTGTTCCATTTGCAAATGTTGGACGGACATGGACGGAAGAGGAAAATTAATGAAAAGTTACAACAAAGGATTGTTCGAATGGTGGACAAAGAACCCCAATTAACTGCCAAAGAAATTCAAGCTGAGCCATCTGAATGAAAAGGGACGCATTAGTAGACACAGGAGGAAACCACTGCTGACACAAAGCCATAAAAAAAAACCAAGACTGGAGTTTGTGACAAAATGTGACAAAACCCCAAGCCTTCTGGGAGAATGTACTGTGCACAGATGAGACAAAAGTAGAGCTTTTTGGTAAAGGACATCATGGGACTGTTTACAGAAAAAGATATGAGGCCTTTAAAGAAAAGAACACAGTCCCTACAGTCAAACATGGAGGAGGTTCAAAGATGTTTTGAGGTTGCTTTCCTGCTTCTGGCACTGGATACCTTGACTGTGTGAACGGTATCATGAAATCTGATGATTACCAAAAGATTTTGGGGCACAACGTAATGGCCAGTGTCAGAAAACTGCATCTCCACCAGAGATCATGGGTCTTCCAGCAGGCCAATGACCCAAAACACACTTCAAAAAGCACTTAGAAATGGTTACAAACACAGCGCTGAAGAGTTCTGAAATGGCCAGCAATAAGTCCAGATCTGAATCCCATAGAACACCTGTGGAGAGATCCCAAAACAGCAGTTGGAAGAAGGCATCCTTTAAATCTGAATGACCTGGAGCAGTTTGCAAAAGAAGAGTGGTCCAAAATTCCAGTAGAGAGGTGTAAGAAACGTATTCATGGTTACAGGAGGCGATTGATTTCTGTTATTTTTTACAAAGTTGGTGCTACTAAATATTTAGTTAAGGGTGCCAATAATTTTGTCCAGTCCATTTTTGAGTTCTGTGTGAATTTTTATCAAGTATGACTTTTCTTCTGTTTTTTGTGTTGTTGCAGTGCAAACAAAAACAATAAGCACGTGAATAGCAAAAACATTTGCAAATTGGAGCAATTTTCTGAGAGTTTGTTGCATTTTCTGACAGAATTGCAAAGCTGCCAATATTTTTGGCCATGATTGTACAATAAAATTGGACTTAAGTAAAATCACAAACCACTGAGCTACACCACAAGTGCTACATTTATAAGAATCCTTGAAATTATGCACAATACCTAAAATCCAGCAATGAATTTTAGGCCCTGATTATTAAAAGAACTACAAACTACGCAAAGAGAAGTAGGCTTGTTCTGTTCTTATATAAAAAACATCAGAGTGAGTTTACTCTTTAAGCAGTTTTCCTTTTCTCTGAAAAGTTACTCGTATTAACATAGTTACACTGTCAAAGGGGTCTCCAACAAACTGGGTCAGTATGAACTCATGTCTTCCACTGCTGGACAGAGAACACAGCATTTCAGGAACCATCTTGTGTCTGAGACTTTTCTGTTCTGCTAGCCCTTCCAGATGGCAGTCAAAAACCACATTACTAGGAAGCTGGAGGTGCTCATCTTGTGGCCCAAAAGGTCCTATGCTTTCATTGGGCCAAACTGTCTGGAGTCCTTAAATGGGAAAGCACATTAGAAAAAAGTACACATATTCATATTAATAAAAGTTTCACACAGTATCAAATTCTAATAAAAGTGTAAAATGTTTTTATTTATATTGAAGTAAAACAAAATAAATGTATATGTAATAGCTTACTCATGTCAGACAGAGTGATGGCGACATTGGGCTCATCAGAACCAGAGGCTCCAGAAGTAGAAACTCCTCTGGCTCCAGATCTGGCTATGCAATCCATTAACACTTGAAATCCTGGGAGATAACGGACCAACTTGGTTCTATTGTACAGCACCTGAACATAAACACACCAATGGCCGTTTTAGCACACGCAATTGCGTGTGCACACACTGATCTACACAGTGTTATTTTAAGCCTTTGAGGCCTCACATTAGAAGAATGCTTGAGTGGGACTATCCTGAAAACATCCAATATTGATTTATTTCATTCAGTTATTGTAGCATTTCATATTTTATAAATATATTTTATATGCTATGCACTCACATCTGTTACAGTTTCCAACAATGTTTCCTACTTTAGTTTAAGTAGCTTTCTTGATTTTTGTATACATCTTAGAATAGCAGCCTCTCTTCGGGGTGTAGAAAATACAAAATTATGTACTTTGTATAAAGTGCAGATAATATGCATAGTACTTTTTTTAAAGGCCTAAAATTCAAGCCATGGATTATAGTACATTTAGATTACATTATGACTGCTTGGGGTAAGTGTTTTTTTCAATTAATTTCCAAGTAGCAACTCCTTGATAGAGTTTGTCTAAGTTCAATAGAATACGTGTGCCGCCAGGCTTAAAAAAAAAAGGGTGAGGTGGAGGAGAAATCAGGTTACTCTTCTTAAGTGCAATTAAACACAGCTAAGTGATTACCCGATAAAGCTGATTTCTCTGTGTACCCTGGTTACTTAAGTGCATACACAGTCACCAAATCAAACAGTTCTCTCCTTAGAAATCATTAGTCTTGTGGGTTTTGGTTTAGATACAGTATGATTCCTCCTGCGCTATGAAGTTGCTGACAATTGTCGTCTATGACCTGTCAGGAGCAAAAAGCCCAGTCTATTCTTTTTATGCATAATTTTTATGCACCAGTAAATTATTTTTCATACACTGTTTCATACAATTTTTGACTTACACAGGCCATCCTGGTGTGTCTCTGTCTACCTGCAGGATCCAGTTATGTTTCTATAGGAGTGAAGAGGGAAGCAGTTATGAACTGTTTTCAAATACATTCTGATACACAGACATGATTATAGCCTATAGGACATTTATGTTATTCCAGATTATTACATTTATATGGTAAACTAATTAATGGCCAATTCTGAATTCCTGCTAATTTTCTAATAAGAGTATTACTATCATTCTGTACACACTAATGTTATTTATTAGGAACAGTCACGAAATTGCGCCTTAACACACAGGACCATCTGAAGTCATTCCACAATCTTTCTTCTACACCTTCTTCCCCACTTTCTCTAAATAAGACGGTCACTGCCGAACACCGGACATGTTTTACTAAGCAAAGCCACTATTGTTAAAGTAACTACTGTTAACGTTAGCTTCGAACTTACCTAATTTTTCGAGGGTTAAACCAACGACATGCCTTAATTAGCCTGCATAAAAATCGTTAGACAAGATAACAAAAACAAAGTCATTACATGATACGTCTTTAAATAGAATATATATGCATGAAAAACGAGCTCAGTCAAATGTATAATTTCAACATCAAACACTAAACTGAACCCTTCAACGATAAAAATCACCTTGAAATAGCGCATGCGCATAAGGTTGAGTTTCCTCTGCTTGGGTAGATCGCAGGTGACAAACCCCTTCAGTGCCCATTACCGCCACCACTGGCTCGGAGTGTGGCAGTTTACTCCGCTTCCTCGTACTTCAGCCAGCGAACTGGGTCCAACCGATGGGCTCGTTGGAGATTAACTGCGCTTCGTCTGGAAAGCCTTAATGAAAAGGGGCAGCGGCAGGAGACACAATGGTAATATTATTCGTTTGTTAATATATATCATTGATTACAATTACCTGAATACTGGGGAGAGTTGATTGATTATTTTGTTTAATTAATTTATTAATTTAAGTCTTTGATACCATCAAACATAAGTATATTTAAGGCTATAAATATAATTGGTTTCGTAATATATATTCATAAGGCAAATTAAACATATGGAAAAATACTATGTATGAATACTATACATACATATATACTTGTATTTTGTAAGTAAGGAGTATCTATTCTAATAATATGTTGGTAATTTTATGATAATTATTAAGTAACAAACTAAGTTTGTAAGTAAATTAAGTAACTTACACTGAAGGTATATTGCAAGAAAAGGGTTAAGGTTTAAAATGGTTACCTACTACGGGCTATAGAATGAACAAAACTAGAAGGTTTCTGCTATGATTTTACTTAAAGATGACCAAATAGATAAACGTTTATTTCTAATGATCGTTTCTGACACAGGCATATTTTTGGTATGATTGCGTTTGATTACAGTCATCAAATTACCCTGTAATTATACTGTATTTACAGGGTACTCTTTTTGTAATAATGTTGTACCTAATTTACTGTACGTTAGTGTTGTCATTTTACAAAAATCACTTTCGACCGATGTTCGAGTTGACACCGAACTCATTGGAATTAATTTAATTAATTTCAATGCAATAGTTAAGTAACTACTTTTTGCAGAGTCAGCAAACGGGTTTATCTTTATTGCCATCTACGGTGTAGAACCCAAAATACTGGTACACAATGGGAATAAGGGGATAGTAATGTTTAACTTGAAAATTAAATTAAATTAAAGTATTGTGTAACTAAAGGCCATCTATTCTAAAATGACATTGAACATATATAATAGTAATAACAGGGTCCTAGGTGAAAATAATCTAGCCAAAAAACTAGTAAAATTTCTGCAAAAATTTTACTTCAAAAGTGTATTGCACATGATCGTTCTCCAGACAGACTTATCTGCGTGTCACTTCCCCAGTAAATGCAGTTGGTGCTTGTTTATGACACCGTGACTCTCTTAACATGCCCCCATTCCCACTCTCTAAAATGCAGCGCAGTGAGCAGTATAACTCTGCTCTAACTTGAAGAGAGGGAGCTCTGAACATCTGCCTTATTTTTAAAATCGCATCCTCTCACTTTGCAGAATTTTGTTAGCAGCTAGCAACGCTCGCCACCACCTTATTAGTCTATTCATTTTTTAAGTTGCATCTCCTACAGAGAATGTAGTCCACCTGTGTGCACCTTCCTCCACTGTTGTAGGACAGTCTGTGATCCTCCCTCTTCTTAAAATATGTATTTACCACCTCCATTTCCATTCTTTTTGCAAACTCCACCGCTCTGCCCTACCACATTCCTCTCCTTCACACCGTACCCATCACCTCCTCATCACCTCTTGTTCCCTTCCACTGCTCCTCTCGCTACTATTTCTTCCTTGGGTATGCCCTTTACCACTTCCAACTTGCATTAAAAATTATCTCTCTCATCTCACACCCAACCTTTAGGAGATATGGAGTGATGACATTTATTATGACTCCTTCCATTTCCCGTTTCACACATTTTTTTTAAGACACTTCACTTCCAACACTCTTACTTCAAGATTATCCCTACACCATTTATCTCCCCATCAATACTATTGTAGAACAATTTGAACAGGGTCCACATTCCAAGGTTCCAAATCTCACCTCAATGATCCTCTGCTTTCTCCTTTCCTGCTACCTCTGGACATAATGACCGGGCAAAATGAGAAAAAAAAAAAAAAAATGGTGTCATTGTGCAAAAATATACAGACCAGACTGTATGAGGAGTTCCTAAACTATCAAAGGATGATAGGTTGTAAAAAATGATGACCAATATTTCTGTGTGGACAGAGATCTTAGATGGTAAATTTAGCTTCCATCAGGTTGGCTGATTAATAAAACCTTTATTATTTACAAGTATAAAAGGAAAATTTTTTAGTATTCTAAGTAGAATTACAAATGGATCTCATGTCATATAACATAATTGGAACATTAAAGTATATTTAAATTGAGCATCAACTTTGTTACAATGTGCAAATCAGTTTTTAATATCTGCAACACCACTCATTTATAACTTTTCTAGAAATTCTGAAAACAAGGATGTGTACAATTGTATTAAAAATTGTATCATAAAAAAATGTACGCTAATAACATATAGTCTTTACTTTTAAAAATTAGTTCTAAGCACATTTTAAATTTGAGGCAACAGTGGCTCAGCTGGTAGAAAAAAGCATTTCAATTAAATGGAGCCTACACTAACATTATTAACTTAAAGAGACAATTTAGACATCAGTAAATAACAAGGTCCCTTGAAGCACCAACAAGGGAGTATGGTGCATCCATACTTTATGGATGTCATTTGGGAACTTCTAAAGTTTAGGTTTAGGTGTAGATGCCACAGATATTATTGTGGAGATAAATTTAGTTTTGAAAATGTAAGCAGTACAAAGTACAAATACTTGTATTATAACAGGTGGGAGTGAAAGTTGCTAAAATACTCAGACACCTAAAAATTTCTATTTAAGTGCAATAATGAACTATTTCTACTACATTATTTCACACCTCTGATAAAGTCAGAACATTGTGACTTTAGATTGGGAATTTGATCTAACATACTCAGACTTTTACTATGGCTTTTTTATCAGACCTTTATTTCAGAAAATTCAGACTTCAAAGTCTGTCAGAGGAGACTGAGGTCGTGTGGAAGAAGGGTTTTTGGTCTGATGGCACCCTTTTTGGCCTATCAGACAACAGCTGGAATGTAGGTGTGTGTGTGTGTGTGTGTGTGTGTGTGTGTGTGTGTGTGTGTGTGTGTGTGTGTGTGTGTGTGTGTGTGTGTGTGTGTGTGTGTGTGTGTGTGTGTGTGTGTGTGTGTGTGTGTTTATGGTGGGGATATCTCATAAAGGAACTGCATGTGTGAATTGAGTATGTATATGCATGTATGAAAATTAGAGCACCCTAAACACAGCACTTAAGAGAAAAATGGTTTTATACTGAAATGGCAGGACTAAACAGATAACAAAAAGGGAAACCAATGGCACTGGTGGCATCGGTTGTTAGTGCCAGGCATTCACGTGAGTTGTGTATGGACATTAAAAAGGCATTCACAGCATCTAATGGGTGGGTCTCAGTTCATCCAGCAGCTGACCTGGCTGATTTATTGATTTTGTCTGAGGTTAGAATCCATATTTCTGCTTCAGCTGCTCTACCAGGCTGATGTATTCGTTCATGGCATCCTCTTTGCTCTTTCCTTAAAACATAAGAGAGACAAATTAACAAGTGCGGCTAGCAAACAGTGACTTTTTTTCTTGTTACATGCAGCGTGTTGTCCTGTGGATTCATTAAATGTAGTGTATAACTGGTTCCACTGTCTATCAGGGATTGCCAATTTTAGGTTGACCAAAGATAATTCTTGAATTCCTTCTGCCTTTAAACTAATTTTTGGCAGCTATAATATTTAGTTGACACAATTTCTGGTTCAGTTCTACAGTGAAAATGCTAGGGGAAACAAGAGACTAATTGAGAGTCACTGGAACATTTTTAACCAGGTTAGATCACAAAAATGACATGTCCTGCACAATTAAGTTCACAGGAAGATCAAGACATTTCAAATAGCCCAGCTTCTCACAGTATTGATGCATTTACACTCCTATCACTGCAGCTCAGAAAAACCCCAGAGGCTGTAATATATATGGTTTTTCGCATCGTTACTGAGCTGTGTGCATGCACAATATTCACATCACAGGACGTGCAATGTCAAGTGAGACAAATTAATGACACTATATTTTGGAAAAGGAACGACGACGGGAACAGTAAATACGTTGTTTACTCATCACGCCAAAACACCCTTAGGCCAGCCACTGGCTCTTCCTTATCCTATTTCCTTAGTAAGGTGTTCAGGAAATGTGCAGAGGTTAGGTCAGTTCTGTTTCTCCACCCAAGTCATTTAAAAAGGATTACTTCTTTCATCTAGTAAAATTTCTATATTGGAATATATCTCACAGCAAAATCTTTTGCATGAAAAAACTAAATAAAAAATAAAACACACTTTAGTAAGACTATCTGTAATTTCTTTTCTTTGCTATGGTTTGTTCATCAGACAAGAAAAAAACAAAAACAAAAAAAAACCTTAAATAAAATTTCCCCTACATATTTCACTTTCATAATTACGGGAGATTTCTTTAGCTCCTTGTTCTGTCTGGTTGTTTTATCACCCATTACCTAACCGGGTTTGTAGTACCAGTGTAGTTGCACTGCACCTATGAGTCTTCAAAACAACAGTTCTAACATGTGCAGGATTACAAGTGTACCTTTCAGCTTCTCCCAGGCATCCCATTTAGCTTTCCCAGTGAAATCAAACATCCCAGGACGAGCTTCAAAGACAACAAAAACAAATGGTAAATGGTCTGCACTTATATAGCACTTTTCTTACTATTGGTACTCCAAGCGCTTTACACTGCTTCTCATTCACCCATTCACCCATTCACCCACACACACACACACACGGGAGCTACCATGCAGCTGGCCAACACTCACAAGGAGCAACTAAGTTGGGGTTTAGCGTCTTGCTCAAGGACAATTCAACATGTGACCAGAGTAGCCGGGGATCGAACCAACAACTGTGGACAACCTCTCTACCTTCTGCACCACAGTTGCCTAATAAGACATGCAAGGGATGAAGTAAACTAAACTTAATTAGAACTAGAGGTTGTTGCAAAAGTGTATGATAATAAATTGAGAAATTTGTACTTTTAAATTTGCATTTTTAACAATGTGGAAACTACTCAAGTGAAAAGATAATCACTTCCTCTGCTGACTGACAAACTTGGAGGAAATAAATAAATAAATAATAAAAAAGCTTGACAAGTTTCCAAAAACAAAGAAAAAAAAACGAGTCAGTGGTGACAGCACTGAGAGCTGTCTTACCTGTGTTGACATCACCCACAGTGGCCTGTTTAAACAGGCCATAGACCTGCAGCATCTCATCATCTGAAGGCTTCGCCTTAAGCTGCTTCACCTCAGCTGCTGCTGTATCAAATTTAGCCTACAAAGGAGTGGACAAGATGAAAGGCTTTAAACATAATGTGTTACAGTGGAGCAAATTGACAAGGATTCAGTGGTGGTTTTAGACCAGGGTCAAGACCAATGGTCCTAGAAAAACTGAACCCCAATACATTTTGCAGTTGGTCAGGGTACCCTTTTGCATGGTGTGAATGAGAGAGTGTGTGAGAAACATGACATAAATGACATTAAGGGCATCGTTGAATAATAATCAGGTACATACAGGCGTTCATACAGTGTCTTTCCATATGTTTATTGCATCCAAATTAAACATTGACATTGTGAAATTAAAGAGGCAGTTTTAACATAAAAAAGCTTAAGATATTTATTTCTTTATTTTTTGTCGTTACAGATATCAGTAAATAGTAGATGGTCCCTTACTTAACGCACCAACAGGTGCAGCGATACCTGTAGGTATGATTGTGTTTTGGATGGTTATTTACACTTTTGTGCTTGTTATTGGTGTGTTTTAAAGAAAAGTATTTCAGATATATACAGCTATGATTTATCCTGAAACAGATCCTGGATAGTAAAATCCTCATTAATCCATTGTACATTTAAGGTGATGGGAGATATTCGACAGATACTGCTGGTCCAAATACATGTGGTGAACCTGAAAGCTAGGGACAAGTCTAAAGACTTTCTGACTTTCAAAGACTGGGTAGTTTACACTTAAACACCGTTTCGCCAACTGTAATGGATTTCTTGTCTAGAACAGTCTGAAAAGATCACACATTTGACAACTGTAAGGTGTGGGTAGAACTGGCAGACCAACCTACAATTCTTCTTTGAACGGAAATGATTGTGCACTCTAGTGCCACAACAAATACAGCAGCAACCAGTAACTTTAGCTTTAGCAGAGCAAAGAACAAAAAGAAAAACTAAGATGAACAAAGCACAGATCTAGGATGAGAACTTGGATGGAGAAGTGTAAATGGTAAATGGTCTGCACTTATATAGCGCTTTTCTACCTATTGGAACTCAAAGCGCTTTACACTGCTTCTTATTCACCCATTCACACTCACACACACACACTCATACACCGGTGGGGGAGCTGCTATGCAACTGGCCAACACTCACTGGGAGCAACTAAGTTGGGGTTCAGTGTCTTGCTCAAGGACACTTCGACATTGAACCAACAACTGAGATTGGTGGACAACCGCTCTACCTTCCTGCGCCACAGTCGCCCCGACGTGTGGATGACATAGATTGTGGAGAAATAAGGAAAATAAAAGTAAAAGAACTTTGTGAAACAAAGTGAACTTCACGTAAACCTGCAGTCACTCTACTTAACTTGTGCTGTCACTTTGCAGCTGCATGAACACAGCCAAAGAAAGAAAGAAAAGCCAGGAAGCAGCATTTTCTGTCATACAGTTTAAATCTGTGAACTATGCTTTCAAAGTGCATCAGAGGTAAGGGGGAAATCCAACTGCTCTTCTATTGCATGTATACATGCATTTCTAGTACTATTTCTAGTAAGTGCATTTAAATGTTGTTCCATGACAGAGAAAGCCAATTTCTCTGAGTACCCAAGTTACTTAAGTGCAGTCAATGGTCTGGCACGTTCTTATTTGGCTGATCTGGTGACTATTCGTTTGGTAAATCGCAATCTCAGATCAACTCAACAGCACTATCTAGTTGTGCCCAGATCTAGGTCAAAGCATTGGGGTGAAAGGGCCTTTGCAGTTATACCACTAAGCTAAGAGTGAGACACGCTTAAGCAGGCAATTGATATGTAATAGGTGAGCTCAGACTGTTGTGGTTTTATTATCAAATTTAGACAATGTGCTTAGCACTTTTAGTTTGTGTGTGTGTGTTTTAGTAGTGTCTACATAGACTTACGTAAACGGGTTACAGGAAAGCTTATTTCTTAACTGTCGTGTAAACTCGTGGAAGTGGTGGTATAGTTAAAAGCTTTTTTTTTAAAAGCAGCTCAGCATTTAGCAGGGCGTTGACTGTGACAATGACATTATACAAACATTTGAAACAAGATATTAAGCTGTATTATCAATGTAAAAAAATAAATAAAAAATACTAGACACTAAACCAGCTGCTGTCATCAATGTATGTATATGGGTGAATGTGAAGCAACATGACTTACTAAACCCCGAGTCTGGCCTTACTCAAGGTGTGTAATTTTCAACTGCCTCAATGAGATTCAATGCTGCCCATAAAGGGGATCCAAGCTTCTACAAACCCGATTCCAAAAAAGTTGGCACCCTGTACAAATTGTGAATAAAAAAGGAATGCAATAATTTACAAATCTCAAACTTATTTTATTCAGAATACAACATAGATGACATATCAAATGTTTAAAAACAGAAAATTTATAATTTTAAAGGGAAAAATAAGTTGATTTTAAATTTCAACGCATCAACACATCTCAAAAAAGTTGGGACAACGCCATGTTTACCACTGTTTTGCATCCCCTCTTCTTTTTATAACAGTCTGCAAACATCTGGGGACTGAGGAGATAAGGTGCTCAAGTTTAGGAATAGGAATGTTGTCCCATTCTTGTCTAATACATGGTTCTAATTGCTCAACTCTCTCTTTGTCGCATCTTCTTCTTTATGATGCGCCAAATGTTTTCTATGGGTGAAAGATCTGGACTGCAGGCTGGCCATTTCAATACCCGGATCCTTCTTCTACGCAGCCATGAGGCTGTAATTGATGCAGTATGTGGTCTGGCATTGTCATGTTGGAAAATGCAAGGTCTTCCCTGAAAGAGACGACGTCTGGATGGGAGCATATGTTGTTCTAGAACTTGGATATACCTTTCAGCATTGATGGTGCCTTTCCAGATGTGCAAGCTGCCCATGCCACACACACTCATGCAACCCCATACCATCAGAGATGCAGGCTTGAGCGCTGATAACAACTTGGATTGTCCTTGTCCTCTTTAGTCCGGATGACATGGCGTCCCAGTTTTCCAAAAAGAACTTCAAATTTTGATTTGTCTGACCACAGAACAGTTTTTCACTGTGATTTCCATTACAGTAGCATTCCTGTACGTGATGCAGTGCCGTCTAAGGACCTGAAGATCACGGGCATCCAATATGGTTTTCTGGCCTTGACCCTTACACACAGAGATTGTTCCAGATTCTCAGAATCTTTTGATCATATTATGCACTGTAGATGATAACTTCAAACTCTTTGCAATTTTTCTCTGAGAAACTCCTTTCTGATATTGCCCCACTATTTTTCGACGCAGCACTGGGGGAATTGGTGATCCTCTGCCCATCTGAGAAGCTCTTTTTATACCCAGTCATGTTGCCAATTGACCTAATAAGGTGCAAATAGGTCCTCATGCTGTTCCTTATATGCACATTTAACTTTTCCGTCCTCTTATTGCTACCTGTCCCAACTTTTTTGGAATGTGTAGTTCTCATGAAATCCAAAATGAGCCAATATTTGGCAAAGCATTTAAAAATTTCTCACTTTCAACATTTGATATGTTATCTATATTCTATTGTGAATAAAATATAAGTTTATGAGATTTGTAAATTATTGCATTCCATTTTTATTCACAATTTGTACAGTATGCCAACTTTTTTGGAATCGGTTTTGTAATAACTAGGCTAGCACTGCCCCTTAAATCTGTATACCAATGGTTTAAACACTAAACGTGGCCTGAGTTGTCCCTGAAAATGTCCAGACTGTAAATCTGAATATGAAAAAATTGGAAATTAAAAAGCTAAATGCTACAAGTATAATTAGAAATGAGTCACTTAGACCCCAACACAAATAATACAACAACATGGGTTGTTCCAGTCTGTTCCAACTGGGCCAGAGGAAGACCCAGTAAAAGTAATTGCAAAATGATGATAAAAATGTTAGAGGTATAGATTTGTGCTAAAGATCTTGGGGTCGTGGGGGGGATGTTTTTTCTGTTTATTGCCCAAAATGCACTAAAGATGAAATAGAAAAGGGAAAATGTGTCACTGTGCTGTTAGTGTGTATCCAAATGTACAAAACAAGTCTTACACAACCTTAGGGACATAGAATCCACAGCAGAATAATAACACACAGTAGCATTGTGTAGGAGCAAAGGTCAGGCTGTTGGAATTGTTAACAATAGAAAGGAAAGTCATACTGCTTAAACACTTAACCTAACTTTTATTGGTCAGCTGCCAAATATGACTTGGTGTTTAATAATTAATGGTGGAAGCCAATATTGGGAGGAGATGAGAGTTATAATGATAAAAATGTGTTTTAACAACAAAAAAAAAGAGCTTTTTTTTTTAACCTTTGAGACTTTCACGGTGACCCACATATGTGAAACAAGGGATTAAACAGACAACCACGACTGTGTACCACAGAATGAATGTAATCTCGAGCAAAATAGTAGTAAGTACTTTGAATCTGAGATCAACATGATGTTGAACTGAATTTTCTCATAATATCTACAACATGGAAAATGTGTAAAATTCAGACAAGCCATGTTGACCATGCACTAATCCCGTTTATGTCACCACTACATTTTCTTTCTCATGTAACTGTACTTCTCCCTTCGATTCCATCTCTCTGTACTTTTCTGCAAGGCGCTCCGGCTTTGGAATTGTATTTTTAGTGCGCAAACCTGTTAGTTAGTTCGGTTGCTTCCTATTGTTTTTTTCTCACATAACTGTACTCACCCAAACAGTCAAGGCAGATGGCCGCCCACCCTGAGCCTAGTTCTGCTGGAGGTTTCTTCCAGTAAAATGAGTTTTTACTCTTCTCTTTACATAATAAAGTCAAGGGTATAAAAATATGTAAACTACCTTGAGCTCAATTTGTTGTTAATGGCGCTACATAAATAAAGTTGAATTGAATTGCACGCACTTTAGAGACGCCCCTAACCACTGCTTTTCAAAGCACTGCGTTTTAGAGCAGCTGATGATACTCAGTCATTGACCTTCGTAACTAAGGGTGGGGTAGGTGCAAAGTTTGTACTATTGACATATATAACAAACCAAAAACGGTAAATACCATGAAGCAGAATGAAGTATACCGATCAATTCTCACCACCACTTTACTCGGCTATAGTACTCGACACCAAGAATTCACACATTATTAGCTCGCAGATTAAACGGTACTGGTTGTCAATTAAAACATTGTTTTTAAGAAACAACGTGTGCTTGTTGTCATGTTCTATTTCGAGCAGGGGCTCTTTTTCATCGTCAGCAACACTAGCATGCGTTAAACCTAACGGTAACTTTACATTACTCACAACACCAACTGCCTTCATCTGCTGCTCGTTAAACGAGACACTGTGGAATATGAACGAGCAGTTAATGTTGCTAACAAAACCCATACATACCTGGAGATCAGCCATCTTTAGGTAAGCTATCCGTACACCAGGAACACGTCTCGATGGTGAAGTGAAGAATGAAGTACCCATCATACACCAGCTCGACCCCCGTGAACACGCCCTCCCCTTAACACCATTGGCTAATTCCAAGGTTCACATAGTGAATTGATAAGCCAATCATGTCTCTACACATATAAACAGAATGATACACTGGTTAGATAGGCTAAATTGAAACGGGATTCTTATTCATAGCAGAGGTTGGATTTATGGTTGTTAGAGGCGAACCTCTTTGGTTACGTTCTTTTCGAGGAGTTGATCAAAACAATGGGTCATGTTTTATATTCACATCAGACTTTATCTTAAACATCCCATAATATAATTTAGTACTTTTAGCCACCCATGCATAAATAAATAATTCGTATTGCTAAAGCGAATACTAAGGTCAGTGTTCTGTGAATATGACATGCATCGAGTTCAGCTCTGCCTCTGACCGTGAGCTATGCATCTCTCTCTCCCTTTCTTTCACTCACACTCAAACACACATATCCAGACAGAGAAAAATCACAGGGTCGCTTTGGTTGCATTCACACAAAGTCCTTGTTTATTTGTGTGACGGATGTGGAACAATCAGAAAATCTCATTGCATTTGTCTGATTTACTGCTTTGTTCACACTAACAACACTCTCCTCATTCCCTCACTATGTTTCGACTCTCGACTTACGCTCCTCTCGCTCATAATGTTAAGCCAGGAACAACGGGCAGCTGAATGGTGCGATTAGGGAGAGCTCCCTCGTACTACCCTTTAAAGTACCTAAGTTAACAACGTTTGTAATTGTTGATTCTAATTGTCGACGTAAAGGGGAATAGTTGTAAATCACGCAATGAAATATGGCCAAAACTTAAAAAAGAACGGCCATCATGTATCTCTCGGATACCTCAGTTTCTACCCACGGGCCGTATAAAGGACCGGATCGTTTGTGAACGTCCACTAATGGGATAGTAAACACTTCGTATATGGGATACAGTGGAAATGGCAGGGCTTTGAACAATACATAATTTAAACTTCAGCACCTTCCTATGCACTTAAATTTATTAAAAAATAAATATTCCATCTTCTTCCTTGCAGAAAAACGTTTCTGATAGGAGTTTGCTTTGATGTTTTCTCCTTGACTTCAATTTTTGGTTGCCTTATACCTCACTTAAGCCACTTTGGATAAAGGCGTCTGCTAATAGACTAAAAGACCAATATTAAAGTGACATGCAGTCTTCCATTTACAGCATGAATATGGTATACACACTTTACTAAATGGTATTTTATATTATCTGATTAAATGTAAAGTAAATTATCATCCCCAACTGTGCAGTGCCGGTCCAAGCCCGGTAGAAATTGGGGCATCCGGCGTAAAAACTGTGACAAATCAACATGCGGACAAAGATCCGCTGTGGCGACCTTCAATTCACGGGATAAGCCGAAATGACAAAAAAGAAAAAAGAAAAAAGTAAGTAAAAAAGTAAAGTATATGAGATCCATTTTTGTATCTTAAGACAAAACCCTTTGCTATCAGAGCATAAAAACAAGTGAACCCTGAGGTTTCCACCTCAGTCTAACAGAAGCAACAAGGGGCAGTTTCAAAGTTAATCCTTTGCTGCAGAAAATTACTTATTTCATTTACAGTGCATTCAGAAAGTTTTGAGACTGGCTGACAGAGTGGCTGAAAAAAGAAGACTCCTTTGCAAATCCACTCAAGCTCAGTAAGGTTGCTGTTGGTCAATTAATTGAGACAGCTGTGATAGGCCCCAGCACCCCCACGACCCCAAAAACGATAAGCAGTTAATGATAATGGATAGATGGATTTATTTGGTTCTATATTCTATTCTATTCTGTTCTATATTTATTGCTACATTTATTTATTTTTAAATTTATTTTTTCATCATCCACATTTTAGGAGGTTGTCACCGTATTGGCAGAAGAGCTGAAGTAAATCTAAGGTCCCTGTTAAGTTTTTTATTCTAGTAATTTATTATAGATTCATAACTCATTATCATAATGAATTATCAGTGGGACAAAATGGGTAGGCTATTTATTGTTTATTTATTGTTCTTAAACTGGTCAAATGTGAAACAATTAAAAATCAAATAAAACATAATCTAGCATTTTACAAGCACAGAAGCAGTACTACGCCAAATACAGTTGCATTCAACGCCCAGGTGTTGAATTTGAATGAAAACAATTTTCAGGTGTTTGCAATCAATTAATCAAACAAGAAGAATATAAATAGGTCAACACAACCAATGTTACAAGTGGTTCCACACAAAATGCAACCTGACTGGCTGCAGCCTCAAAATGATTCCACCCCCTGAATACAATCCCTCATAGCAGCACAGATTGGAAATCAGATATTGTCTCAAGCACATGTGATGCAACAAATCAAGAGTTTTATTAGTTTCACCAGGTTTGCTTGAGATAGAACAAATTAAATACCTGAACTGGCTAATGGACAGTCAGAGACTTGTTCTGAAGACACACCAGTGTTAATTTTAAACAGCACCCCCATCTCTGCAGCACATTATCTAAGCTCACATTCTTGAGAGCAGGGCAGAAAACCTCACTGTGTTAATAATAATGGAAAAATCATTGCAAAAAATGTACCTGTCAGAAAACCCTTTAATTATAAAATTAAAATAAAGATTCATGCTCACAAACAAAAAATACATAAAACAACTTTTTAAAAAGCATACCAGCATAGTGGCCATTAGCTTAATTTTATTCCTGGTATGCTCACCTCCTGACACTGTCCATTAAGAATCTCCTCTGCTATCACACTGTGGTCACCAGGCAGTTTTGGGATTTGCTTTATAGAGGCCATAGTCTTCTCTTCTAAAGAAGGCTAATTCAGTTTCATTTGCTGAAATGACAAAGACAAAAATGTAAATAGCCAGCATTACAATGAAACAAAGGAGGTATCCCTCTGCCAGAGCTTGGCAAAGAAGGACTACCAGAAGAAACCGAAAGAGGGAAATTTGTCTTAAATACATAGAAATTTTGAAACAGTGACTAAATTCATGTCCTGTCTACACTAGAAGCATGAAGTATTGTACGCAGCAGGCAAAATCTGCCAGATTATTGTTTTAAGCTGTGTTTGATTCGTTGTTCCTTTATTTGTAGAAATACAATAGATTTGAGGTACTCTGGAGTTTTTTAAGGGTCGTGTCTGCATGCATAAAGAATAAGTGACCCACAAGCCAACATGCAGGCACCCTAGCCAAACTTTACAAAGAGATAGATTTAGTATATCAGGACATATTGGATGCATTTCAAAAATATGGCTGATCTACTTCTAGTGTAGACACTGTGTTAACCAAAATACTAAAGTTTCATTTGAATCTAAGGCACATGTTGCACTGAATGAGGGCTGAACGTGTCCTCCATTTGTCACAATGTAGTTGCATTCCACAGAAATGCACCATGGGCACTGTGCAGAGCAGGAAAAGTTATAACAACCACATTCTACTGTCATGTCAATTTATGCACCTCCATCAACTTGATAAATCCTAAATATTTCAGCATATAAATATATAAATGAAATATATAAATATTTCATATTTCCTAAATAGAAAAGTAAGTTTGCGTTATTAGAATTGAATATGAAAATATTTTAGTTGCTTTCCTGATCTTTTGTGGTATCAAATAGAAGTCACAGAAACAAACATGGTCACTAAAACTAATAAGTAAGTAATAAGTAAGGCCTGATAATTAAAACATAAAATAAAGTCATGCATTTTAATTCAAATCTAAGCATGTTTTGGTAATTATAAATAACCTGTGAGCATGATAGATATCAATCAATCAATTTCAAAGAGTGATCTCATCCAAAATGAGCTCTGAAGTATGGAGCTGCATCCTTTTTAATATTGGTCCCTAACAGATTGTCCACAATTCCCTCAAAAATGACAAAGGGCCCTGCTCCACAGTTCGAAATCGTTCCAAGACACGGAGCTTTATGGAACTTCTGTGCTGCGGTATGGTAACAAAATGGGTCTTTCTGACTACATTTAAATGTACTTAAGTAACCAGGTCACTGCAAATCAGCGAATAAACGTAGCAGATGACTAATCAGATTTCTCCTATATCTCAGACTCATTTTAGAACAGCAGTCTCTGCAGCACTCCACCAATCAGGCTTGTACAGTAGAGTGGCTAGACAGAAACCCCTCCTCAGTAAAAAGGCACATGACAGCCCAAATGAAGGACTCTGAGACCATGATAAACAAATTCTATGACCTATTAGATATTCTTTCAATAGGACAACGACCCTAAGCACACAGCCAAGATAACAAAAGGAGTGGCTACGGGAAAACTGAGGCCAGACTCTAACCTGATTGAACATCTCTTTAGAGATCTGAGAATTACTGTGCACCAACGCCTACCATCCAACCTGATGAAGCTTGAGAGGTATTGCAAAGTAGAATTGGAGAAACTGGCCAAAAATAGGTCTGCCAAGCTTGTAGCATCATACTCAAAAAGGCTTGAGGGTGTAATTAGTGCTAAAGGTGTTTCAACAAAGTATTAAGGAAAGGTGGTGATTACTTTTGTACATGTGAGTTTTTCCTTTTTTATTTGTAATAAATTTGCAACGATTTCAAACAAACTTCTTTCCCGTTGTCATTATGGGGTATTGTTTGTAGAATTTTGAGGAAAATAATTAATTTGATCCATTTAGGAATAAGGTTATAACAATAAAAAAATGTGCAAAACTTTGTGGATGCACGGTATGTATCCATGGTGGAAAGTGACTTAATAAAATTTGTATGAGGTACTTTGAGTTAAAATGTAATCAGAGTTTGAGCAAACTTTGATTTAAAATGAGGTGGCATTGCCCTGTTAATTGTCACTGTTTTCATTCAGCCTTTCACTCAGTTACTTGTCCTGTCTGTAGTCGTTTGTTATAGACTATAGACTTGTTATAGACTGGAGAGCTGATTAGAAACCTGGAAGAGAATTCAGCCTTCCCTAGGAGAAATCTATCAGAGTTCCCTAATTCTCTATGCCAATTTTGGAAACCAGCTTTCCCTTTTTTTTGAAAGACTGAGGGGGACCATGACTAAATGAAGAGAGAGAGAGCAGTGAAAACATTTCCTGCTTCAGTATGATTTCAAGCACAAATAAACATGACCCCACTCCAGCTGCCCTGCTCTGCTGGCATGTGTTTAAATTACAGCTCAACCTCAGCATCCTTCTACCGATATATTCACCATCTCTCCTCTGAACATGTCCAAACACACTCAATCTGGCCTCTCTGACTATCTCTGAAACATCCAACATGAGCTGTCCCTCCGATGTACTCATTCGAGATTCTATCCATCCTCGTCACTCCCAGAGAGAACCTCAACATCAAGCTCTGCTACCTCCAGCTCTGCCTCCTGTCTTTTTTTGAGTGCCACTGTCTCCAAGCCGCACAGCATCGCTATACACAACTTCTTCACACTGTCTTGAATACCTTTCCTTTCATTCTCACCGATACGCTCATTACA